>JAJJWX010005269.1:1800000-2310000 GCA_023529315.1 Papaver bracteatum | reverse complement strand
AGACCGAGGGATAAGTAATTCGACTCATTCACATACAGATCATGAATGTTTGGAATCCATATTATGCAAGGAGACATTGCTTTTGCTAATTCGAATTGAAGGGTGATATCAAATCGGTCTTTTTTCGGCGTCATATACATAGTTAGCGCATTCGTCATAGTTAGCAGCTCTGTATCAAGGTCATCATCGATATCGTCACTAGCATCAATCTCGATATTGTCACTACCATCAATATCATCAATAAGATAACCTTTAGGCTTGTCATCCAGGAACTTGTTCGGAAATGCCGTAATGAAAGGAACATAAGAGTTTGTCGCTAGGTATTTGATGGCACCTAATGGATGCGCAAAAAAATGAGTAATCGTTAGTTGTGTTACCTCATGAAATTTCGTAATCATAAAAATTCAGATATGGGACCCTCACTAAAATCGTTGTAGAATTCTCGTACGAACTCGTATTTTGACGGTCCGCCCCTCTATTCTGATCAGAGAATAATTTTATATCTCCCCACTCGAGAATATTTAGGTTTTAAGCTCAGTTAGGAGGTGAAAATAGCCCGACAATAAAACTCAGGAAGAATTCAGGAGGGATTCTGTCAGTTTTCAACCATGACCTAGCTCACCTTTTATGTTGTATATTTTAGCTTGTTACTCCGATTAATTTGAATTTTTAGTATGTTATGTTATACATCCATACGAAACTTTTGGCATGTAGCTCATACTAAATTTTCTTACCAAATGTTCCCAGTTTTTTGTACAATATTTGAGAAACCAATTTGGCATGGTGACCACTTGATGCATTTCCACCTCTTTTAATATTGTGGCAGGTTTAGAGCAACCTGATTGGTCAAAAAAGAGAGGGCTATCCAAGCACGAGTGTGGCCACACTTCTGGTGCGCATGGTAGGTTTAATGCTGCCCGATTGGCGATAGAGAATATGGTCGGGAAATATTGGTCCAGCCACAACTCATTGGGAGTGTGGCAGGTTTAAAGCGACCTGATTGGTCGACAAAGGTATAAGAGACGGTTGGGTAGCATGGGGCATGGAAAAGTAGCGCTGGCTAGCCTATGGCATGGCCACGCTTCCCTCGTTGTTGCTCCTACTCCGCGACTCTGTTTATTCTTTGCTTTCTGATTGAGTATTTTATGCAAGGGCCTTAACCTTGGTACTTGGAGGTCTGTGCTACTCTGTTGCGAGTGAACATAAATCCGTCATGCCATACCAATATTATGGGTTATGCTGGGGAACATAAGTACCAGAAAAGTACTCAGTAGGCTCTGGCATTTATGAGTAATGCATCTAGGAGCTTATACACTCATTAGGCTCTATACTAGTGGAAAATTCATCTAGGAGCTTGAGTTTCAATATAATATGAAGAGATACATAGGCACTCATCAGATTTGGATATATTCTCCAAGTTCCTTACGTAATATAAACAAATCAATGTCTACTACACCTGATGTCGGGTCATGTAGATAAACTTTTACAAATTTAGCCCTAAACTAAAAACGACCATCAACATTAAGTCACATGCTTAGCTCGTAACAGTGGCATTGCTGCGGGGTAAGCATAAGATGGTGACAGACAAGGATAAAATCAAAAGGGAAAGTCATGAAGAGATTTCCAAGAAGAATTTGGATAACCTTTGGAAGGAGGTATGAGAAATCCGTGATCCTTGCATTGGCGGCTTGGCGTACTTCCGGCTTTGCCATAGGGTGCTGCGTTGGCGCTAGAATTCTGGCTATTGATCGGCATAGATGGCGTCGCGAATTGGTCCGCGGATCGGTGGATGGCGCTAGCTAGCTAGGTTACGGAACGTATGGAGATGGCGCTTGGCTTCAGTCCGGGGAATGGTGGAAATTGACTTCAGTCCATGGAATGGTGGAAACTGGATTTATTCTATGGAATGTGAAAACTGTCTTCAGTCCATGTAATGGTGGAAACTAGCTTCAGTCTATGGAATGGTAGAAACTGGCTTCAGTACGTGGAATGGTGAAAATATGGCACTGGAACTTCAGTTACAAAACGGTGATGATGGCGCTGATGGCTTCAATCCGTGGAACGGTGGAAATGGTACTTGGAAGGCTTACTGGCTAGATCACGGAATGTTGGAGCGTTGGTGCTAACTTAACCATAGAGTGCTGGATCCATGGAGAGTTGGCTTGACTACCGAGTGCTGGATCCATGGAGAGTTGGCTTGACCACGGAGTGCTGGAGTCATGGAGAGTTGGCTTGACCACGGAGTGCAGGTGCCATGGAGAGTTGGCTTGACCAAGGAGTATTGGAGTCATGGAGAGTTGATAGGTGTCTAAAACACCTTAATATTTATCTATTGTTTATGCTATCTTTGCTTAGTTTTCTTGTAAAATATGTATCTGATGTTGGTTTTTGAGTATTTAGGTACTTTGGAGTCATTTGGAACAAAAGGAGAGGAAACAGGGAAAAAGTGTTGGAGGCGGACTATTTCTCATTTTTCGCTTTTATTTCTTCATCTCTATCTGAAAAGTATGCTGTCTTTAGTGATGCAATTTCTATCTGAAAAGCATGACAACTCTAGTGATGAAGAGACATTGAAGAAAAGAAGTGGACTTGAGAAGTAAGAGACGAGCTATTGTTGGTGGAAGAATTCGAAGAAGAGCAAAAACAACGTTTCTCACGTGTAAATTCTATTGGAAGCACAATGGAGTAAGTGGAGCTGTCATTCTTTGGTGGCTCATATCAATACTTAGGGTGCCTAGAGTCAGCTGGGTACCCCATTAGCCAATTCACCTGAGTAGCAGTATCATTTCAGTTTCTCTTACCCTAAAATTCAGAGAAGAGTTTATCTTTTCATTATTTCCTACAACACCTGGAATTGAAAGGAGAAAAGGCGGGTGTTGGCAGAAGAGAAATTCGACGGAGTTGGAAGATGTTGATTTTCATGGGTTTCAAACGAATCTGAGTTTTGAAGAGCTGGATCCTTTGTTGAAAATGAAGTTGATATGTTTGAAGATCGAGAGAGAGAAATCTGAAGCCCGGCGAGAATTAGATGGAGTGATTATGCTGGTGTTCTTGGCGAGAACTGGATGGACTAAATGGGGTCTGTTGCGGTCATTCGATTCAGCTGCTGACCAAGGTAATTTTAGGGCAAATTCGTGAATGGGAATGAGCAGAATTTGGGATATGTTACTGTTGGATATGGCAATCAAGAGGAGTAGCAGTTGGTATAAGTTTGCAAACTGAATTAGGAAATGGAGAGTTACAGAAGATAATTCCTTAGCTGATAACAACACCACCAGGTAATGCACACAACATGTTTAGGTAATTGCCTGAATGAACTTTTCTTCTCTACTTCCAAGCTCTAGTTGAATATGTTTGCAAGTTTTGTTGCTGCAATGGTTTGTGCTATGTTATGTTTTCTGTGCTGGGGAGATTAAACTAAGTTGTATTGGATATGAGAGGGAGATATGAACTGCTGCAGTCTAGAATTAATGGGTTTTGCAGCTGTGGATTGCTGTAACTGGATGGGCTGTGTGTTGCAAGCTAGACCAAGTAGTGTGGCTGAATTGAAGTGTTGTTGCCGGTGGTTTGGCAGAGATGGATGGCTATGATTTGAGAGCCTGTAGGGTTTGTGAATATTGAGAATTATGTGGTGTTTATCCAAGCGTAGAATTGCAGGCAAGGCAATGGCTCAAGTGGAAGATTGAAGCTGTTTAAGCTGATTACAGGGGAGTGTTGGTGATTCTAGTGTATTTTGTTAATGGACTAGAATTTTAGCTTCTGACAGGGGTTAAGAAGGGTATATGGCCTGGTGGAGTTCTTGCTGGTATTTCCATGGACTTGGTAGTGTTTTAGTCTCTTAAAGGAGAGAAGTCGAGAAGGAGTTCGAGCGGTGCTGTTCATGATGGTTGTACAGTGATGGTTGAATATCAATTGAAGTGATATGCAGAGAACGAGTAACTTTTAGAAGTTGGGTGTGATGGCCTGTGTTCACTGAATTGCAGGGATGTTGGTTTTGTTTGTGGTATTGCAGGTGTATAAGAGGCATTGAAGGTCATGGGTATGCATTGGATTGAATCTACAATGACTATGGATCTGTGTGAGTTATTTCCAGAGTTTTGCAGTCGAAGGAGATGGGTACTTGAGATGGAATTGAGAAGGTTTCAGGCATGAATCCAATGGTTATGTGCGAGAGTAAGTTGCAAGTGAGCAGGGTCGTAGCTGGGAGTTATATGCAGTGTTAGAAGTGCCTACATGTTGCAAGTGTATAAGATATGGTTGTGTTGCAGGTACAATGACAAGGAGTTATGTAATCAGTGGTGATATGTCAATGAAGTAGCAGGTGGTGTGTGAATTAAAGGAAATGGAAGTTGGAGAAGATGGTGGTGTTTATAACCAAGGGTTGTTGCTGGTAGGAAAGGAAGAGCTGGGATGTAAAGCAAGAGTAGGAGATAATGAACTGAAATGTTGATGCTATAGACAAGATGGTGGTTAACAAGAATGGCAGCTGAAACTAGTAGAATTGTGTACAGAACTGAGTTATAAAGAAGCTGCAAAGGAGGTGCAGGGCCATCATGGATGGAAGCACAATGATAGTGCAAGATTGCTTAGGCCTATGCAAAATTACTTTGGCCTGGCAACTAATCTACTCTGTCAAACAAGACTCCATTGACTCAGTTTGCTTGACCCGAGTTGACCCATTTGACCGGTGACCGGGTGGACTTTGTCGGTCACTGGTGTTATTTTTCCGGTGCCGGACTCCGGAAAATTTCCGGCGATAAACCCAGTTTTTCGGAGACTACTTTTGACAGAGATTTTTACTGGGTTATTTTCACACATGGGTTTAATGGACTTGGTGGACTTTTTGGTGATGGACTTTGAAGACTAGACCTAGTTTTGGAAAGAAAAAAAGCTACAAAAGAGAAATTTCTACAACTTAGGGAACACAGATTATTCTACTGGAGTTTTGGAGGAGAGCGGAAACTAGGGTTTGATTTCATTTATGTTTCATGTTCTTCATCTTATTTTTGATTATGATTATGATGAACTCAAAAGTTATGAGTAACTAAATACTTATTATTGGTTATGGGATAAAGTAGAGTTCACAAATAAGATTTGATTCAATGTATTAGTTTTGTCTCAACTTTATTGTTTATGATTCATGGTTTATACTGTTATGATTTGATTGTTTGTTTGGTTGAGTCCGGAATCAATCCGATTTACTTTCATATCTAGAGCTATATTAGGGTTTTCAATACGAAAACGTTGTTTATCCCTGATTCTTAGTAGCATAATGCCATTATTCCTTGTAGTGATACATCTCTATAATAGCATATGAATCATAACCTTAGTTAAATTGAATTAGTGCTTTTACACATTTTGATTGCCTTGATTAGTCTTATTCCATAGAACTTATTGCTTTTACGGAATTAAATCTAATTGTGATTTTACACTTTAGGTTGCTTTCTAGGAAGAATTCACATATGCATCTTTTAATGTGGTTGTGATGAAATCAGGGAATTAGCGGGATATACTTGCGATCAAGGTATCCTAGGACTTTTAGTAAATGAGAGATTAAAATTTCAATTCTAGTCATTGTTGAGAATTCAAGTTTGTGAATGAAATTGTCCCCTGACCAATATATTCTCCTTATTGATTACTTTTATTTTTACTTTGCTTTCAATTTATTTTTATTGCTTTGAAATATCAAAACCCCCCCATTGGTTACTAAGAAACTGAAATTTGCATAACAAAAAAAGCCTTTATGTGGATACAAACTCTTTCTTATCGCATACTACTTTTCTTTTAGTTAAGTAAGAAAGTGAATTATTTTTGACGCATATGACTGCGATCAAATTTTGGCGACGTTTCCGGGGAGGCATACTGCTTGTTATTTTGTTTTAGTTTCTTATTTTGATGTTAATTTAATCTCGTTTTTGAGAATTGTGTTTCAGGTACCTTGCTGAAATACAAACTGAAGGAAGTAATGAGTGATGCAAATCGTACACTCAAAGAGCTAGCTTCTCAAAAGTTGGACCAATAACAATGGTGTATTGATGTAACATCCACCTTCGATATTAAGCCAGGGTTTGTCAGTCAAATACCAAAGTTCCATGGATTTGCCTCGGATGATCCATACAAGCATCTTTTGGATTTTCAATGGTTTATTACAAGCATGATACCTCAAGGTGTTGATGCAGATGAGGGAATGCTGCGTGTTTTTCCTTTATCTTTACTCGATGTAGCCAAAGATTGGTTGTATTACTTACCACCGGGTAGTGTCACAACATGGTCAGCGTTGAAGAAACTTTTCTTAGAGATGTATTTTCCTGCGTCCAAAGCAGCCCAAATACGTAAAGAGATTAGTGGGATTACACATATGGAAGGTGAAACATTGTATGAATGTTGGGAACGTTACAAGAGATTGGTGGCTATTTGCCCGCATCATCAATTCAACGACGTGTTGATTATTCTATATTTCTATGATGGTTTACTACTAAATGATATGAATCTCCTTGACGCTGCAAGTGGTGGTGCACTAATGAACACGACAGTGACACAAGCTCGAGAGTTGATCGAGAGTATGGCAACAAATTCTCAACAAATCTCAAGTCGTCGATCGGAGCGACCTACCAAGGGAGTTAATCAAGTTGACGAGATTATTGAATTACGTCAACAAATGAGCAATATGATGGCAATGATGCAACAAATTACAGCAGTGGTTGTAAAACCATCACGCCCAGCTTATGAGAACGTAGAGCATGTCAATGCTATATTCTCAACTCATCTGTATGGTATATACTCCAACACTTACGAGCAAGTTGCAAGTGCAAGTTCTGTTTACAACCATCCGAATGAGTTCCAACAACAAGTGCAACAACCACAACAAGGGCATAATGCAGAATTGGAAAAGATGGCTACTTTGGTGGAGGCTCTAATGTCCGTGGTACAACAAAATCAACAACTAGCGAACTTAAATCAACAGAAACGGATAATGCAATTAAGGAGTTGCAATCACAAGTTGGTCAACCACAGCAACAACAATTCCAGCAACAACAAGAACCGCCTCAGAATCAAGGGTCCAATATGGAAGAGTTGCTGAAATCTTTTATGCAAAGAACGGAGGGTGCAGTCGAGGACTTGCAAACACAAGTTGGTTCAATGGCCGAGGAGATTAATCAGTTGCATGCACAAAAATGGTGAGAAACTCCCTTCCCAACCTCTTAACTCAAGAGAGTGTGTCAATGCTATTACGTTGGGAAGTGGTACACAATTTGTGCAACCCGAAGTTACTAATTCGGGTGAAGAAGAAGCCCCAAAAGAACCAATTTTGGAGGAAAAGAATGCAGATTTTCCCCAAACTCCCGAGGTAACTAAATCCAACTCTAAACCTCTTGTTTTTACTTATGTTCCTCCTCTTCCTTTTCCTGGCAGGTTCGCTAAAGATAATGAGAAGGTGGAACAAGATAGGGATATTTGGGATGTTTTTAAGAAGGTACAAGTGAATATTCCACCATTGAAGTAATTAGGCAATCTCCTCGCTATGTAAAGTGTGTAAAGGAATTGTGCACTAACAAGCACAAGCTAACCGGTAATGAGGTAATGAGTGTGGGGGAGAATGCTTCGGCGTATCTTAAAAAGAAACTCCCACCTAAATTGAAAGATCCCGGTAGTTTCACTATTCCATGCACAATTGGTAAAACACGGTTTACAAAAGCTATGCTCGATTTAGGAGCTTCCATTAATGTTATTCCTACTTCGATTTATGATGCTTTAAATCTTGGTCCTCACAAGAAAACCGGCATAGTTATTCAACTTGCCGATAGATCTAATGTTTACCCTAAAGGGATTGTTGAGGATGTTTTGGTGCATGTAAAAGGACTAATATTTCCAGTGGATTTCTACGTTTTAGACATGAGTGATGTGAATTCATCCTTGTCTGCACCTTTGTTGTTGGGTAGAACATTTATGAGTACCGCTAGAACGAAGATTGATGTCCACAATGGCACCTTGACTATGGAGTTCGATGAGGAAGTCATATACTTCAATATCTTTGAGGCGAGGAAACACCCAAGTACCATTCAATAAGATTTCCATAATGTGTTGGAAGCCGGCTAAGGCGTAACAAACAAGGAGCAAGTCGGGATGACGACTTTAAACCAAGCGCTAATTGGGAGGCAACCCATCGGTTTTGTATCTTTACCTTTATTTTTTACTCTTTAATCATTTTATCTTTATTTTCTTGTTTTTGGATATCATTTGCGGAATTTCCCACCTTGAGCTGTATTTTGAATAACTCAATTTTACATTGAGGACAATGTAAAGTTTAAGTGTGGGGGAGCATTAATATGTTTGTATAGTTTGTTTTATGCCTTTAGTAAAAAATAATAATTATGCTTTTTGAACTCCGAAATCTAGAAACTTGTGCCTTTAGGATAACATTATAAGTGGATGGAACCATTTTGATTGCAGGAGTTGAGGAACCAATTAACTAAAAGGACGGACATAGCTCAGAAATTATGAATAACATGATAGTTGTTACCATAACTCGAAATATCACCATATCACATTCTATTTTTATTTTCCCATATTTATCTATTGTTCTCTAAGTGTTTTGGTGGGTCATTAAACATCGACTTGTTATTGCTGCTAGGGTGAAATAGAGTGATTAAGTTGCTAAAAAAAAGACCGACCAATTAGACCAAACGGAATAAAAATGACACTTGGATAGCGATATGTGTGTGTTCTCCCTGTCTTCATCACCTAAACAAGAGTGGAATGCAGGATCCAAGGGAACTATCATGTAATATGCTGACAAGAAGCATGCGCTTGGATCCAAAAGGTCTAATCATGTAGTCTCAAAAAAAAAGTGAAAAACAAAAGAAAAGAAAAATATTATTATTATTGAATAAAGTCGACTCCTGGTTCCCTTGTATATGCCGGTTGAGTTGATGTAGAATTAAGATTGTTGACCACTGGTTCCCTTGTATATGCCAGTGTGTTGACACTAGAATTCATACCAGTAGCTCAATCCATTAGGATGCATAGGTTCATCTTGGCGGTGAACTTCAGACAGATATGGGAAACACCGATCACTTGTCAACATTCGCAAACATCTACCTCTATATCCATCTTTTTAATCTTTTCATTGTGATTATGGTTAGTCAGATTCCGAGTATTGTGGTTTGTTCGACTATATCATTAAAGCTTTATTTACTTATATATGAATTCAATTTGCGCAAGGTACCTCCTCCTGTAATCAGTTTGGATTCGTTCATTGATTTGTCACAAATAGACGGAGTTGGAAATATAGGTTGTGTAGGAAGACCTCTTGTAAGCCTTCACGAGACTAAAACTCATCCACTAGGGACACCTAGGGGTTCAAAGGCTTGGTATTTATGGTAAAAGTGACCTTAGCCTCGATGATACGGAGTTGTATGTATGTTTTATAATTATTTTGTTTGATTTTCACAAGGACTAGCAAAGTCTAAGTGTGGGGGAATTTGATAGGTGTCTAAAACACCTTAATATTTATCTATTTTTTAAGCTTTCTTTGCTTAGTTTTCTTGTAAAATATGTATCTGATGTTTGTTTTCGAGTATTTAGGTACTTTGAAATCATTTGGAACAAAAGGAGAGGAAACAGGGAAAAAGGGCAAAAGTGTTGGAGGCGGACTATTTCTCATTTTTCGCTTTTATTTCTTCATCTCTATCTGAAAAATATGTCGGCTTTAGTGATGCAATTTCTGTCTGAAAAGCATGACAACTCTAGTGATGAAGAGACATTGAAGAAAAAAAGTGGACTTGAGAAGTAAGAGACGAGCTGTTGTTGGTTGAAGAATTCGAAGAAGAGTAAAAACAGCGTTTCTCACATGCAAATGCTATTGGAAGCACAATGGAGTAAGTGGAGATGTCATTCTTTGGTGTCTCATATCAACACTTAGGGTTCCTAGAGTCAGCTGGGTACCCCCTTAGCCAATTCACCTGAGTAGCAGTATCATTTCAGTTTCTCTTACCCTAAAATTCAGAGAAGAGCTTATCTTTTCATTATTTCCTACAACACCTGGAATTGAAAGGAGAAAAGGCGGCTGTTAGCAAAAGAGAAATTCGACGGAGTTGGAAGATTATGATGTTGATTTTCATGGGTTTCAAACGAATCTGAGTTTTAAAGAGCTAGATTCTTTGTTGAAGATGAAGTTGATATGTTTGAAGATCGAGAGAGAGAGATCTGAAGCCAGGCGAGAATTAGATGGAGTGATTGTGCCAGTGTTCTTAGCGAGAACTGTATGGAAGAAAGTGGGTCTGTTACGGTCATTTGATTCAGCTGCTGACCAAGGTAATTTTAGGGAAAATTCGTGAATGGGAATGAGCAGAATTTGGGATCTGTTGTTGTTGGATATGGCAATCAAGAGGAGTAGCAGTTGGTATAAGTTTGCAAACTGAATTAGGAAATGGAGAGTTACAGAATATAATTCCTTGGCTGATAACAACATCACCAGGTAGTGCACACAACATGTTCAGGTAATTGCCTGAGTGAACTTTTCTTCTCTACTTTCAAGCTCTAGTTGCTGTTTGCAAGTTTTGTTGCTGCAATGGTTTGTGCTATGTTATGTTGTCTGTGCTGGGGAGATTAAACTAAGTTGTATTGGATATGAGAGGGAGATATGAACTGCTGCAGTCTAGAATTAATGGGTTTTGCAGCTGTGGATTGCTGTAACTGGATGGGCTGTGTGTTGCAAGCTAGACCAGGTAGTGTGGTTGAATTGAAGTGATGTTGTCGTTGGTTTGGTAGAGATGGATGGCTATGATTTGAGAGCCTGTAGGCTTTGTGAATATTGAGAATTATGTGGTGTTTATCCAAGTGTAAAATTGCAGGAAAGGCAATGGCTCAAGTCGAAGATTGAAGCTGTTTAAGCTGATTACAGGGGAGTGTTGGTGATTCTAGTGTATTTTGTTAATGGACTAGAATTTTAGCTTCTGACAGGGGCTAAGAAGGGTATATGGCCTGGTGGAGTTCTTGCTGGTGTTTCCATTGACTTGGTAGTATTTTAGTCGCATAAAGGAGAGAAGTCGAGAAGGAGTTCGAGCGGTGCTGTTCATGATGGTTGTACAGTGATGGTTGAATATCAATTGAAGTGATATGCAGAGAACGAGTAACTTTTAGAAGTTGGGTGTGATGGCCTGTGTTCACTGAATTGCAGGGATGTTGGTTTTGTTTGTGGTATTGCAGGTGGATAAGAGGCATTGCAGGTCATGGGTATGCATTGGATTGAATCTACAATGACTATGGATCTGTGTGAGTTATTGCCAGAGTTTTGCAGTCGAAGGAGATGAGTACTTGAGATGGAATTAAAAAGGTTGCAGGCATGAATCCAATGGTTATGTGCGAGAGTAAGTTGCAAGTGAGCAGGGTCTTAGCTGGGAGTTGTATGCAGTTCTCAGGTTGCAATGCTAGAAGTGCCTACATGTTGCAAGTGTGTAAGATACGGTTGTGTTGCAGGTACAATGACAAGGAGTTATGGAATCAGTGGTGCTATGTCAATGAAGTATCTGGTGGTGTGTGAATTACAGGAAATGGAAGTTGGAGAAGATGGTGGTTTTTATAACCAAGGGTTGTTGCTGGTAGGAAAGGAAGACCTGGGATGTAAAGCAAGAGTAGGAGATAATGAACTGAAATGTTGCTGCTACAGACAAGATGGTGGTTAACAAGAATGGCAGCTGAAACTAGTAGAATTGTGTACAGAACTGAGTTAAAAAGAAGATGCAAAGGAGGTGCAGGGCCATCATGGATGGAAGCACAATGATAGTGCAAGATTGCTTAGGCCTGTGCAAAATCACTTTGGCCTGGAAACTAATCTACTCTGTCAAACAAGACTCCATTGACTCAGTTTGCTTGACCCGAGTTGACCCATTTGACCGGTGACCGGGTGGACTTTGTCAGTCACCGGTGTTAATTTTCCGGTGCCGGACTCCGGCAAATTTCCGGCGATAAACCCAGTTTTCGGGCGACTACTTTTGACAGAGATTTTTACTGGGTTATTTTTACACATGGGTTTAATGGGCTTGGTGGACTTTTTGGTGATGGACTTTGAAGACTAGACCTAGTTTTGTAAAGAAAAAAAGCTACAAAAGAGAAATTTCTACAACTGAGGGAACACAGATTATTCTACTGGAGTTTTGGAGGAGAGCGGCAACTAGGGTTTGATTTCATTTATTTTTCATGTTCTTCATCTTATTTTTGATTATGATTATGATGAACTCAAAAGTTATGAGTAACTAAATACTTATTATTGGTTATGGGATAAAGTAGAGTTTACAAATAAGATTTGATTCAATGTATTAGTTTTGTCTCAACTTTATTGTTTATGATTCATAGTTTATACTGTGATGATTTGATTGTTTGTTTGGTTGTCCAGAATCAATCTGATTTACTTTCATATCTAGAGCTATATTAGGGTTTTCAATACGAAAACGTTGTTTATCCCTGATTCTTAGTAGCATAATGCCATTATTCCTTGTAGTGATACATCTCTATACTTGCATATGAATCATAACCTTGGTTAAATTGAATTAGTGCTTTTGAACATTTTGATTGCCTTGATTAGTCTTATTCCATAAAACTTATTGCTTTTAGGGAGTTAAATCTAATTGTGCTTTTACACTTTAGGTTGCTTTCTAGGAAGAATTCACATATGCATCTTTTAATGTGGTTGTGATGAAATCAGGGAATTAGCGGGATATACTTGCAATCAAGTTATCCTAGGACTTTTAGTAAATGAGAGATTAAAATTTCAATTCTAGTCATTGTTGATAATTCAAGTTTGTGAATGAAACTGTCCTGTGACCAATATCTTCTCCTTATTGATTACTTTTATTTTTACTTTGCTTTCAATTTATTTTTATTGCTTTGAAATATCAAAACCCCCCCATTGGTTACTAAGAAACTGAAATTTGCATAACAACAAAAGCCTCTCTGTGGATACGAACTCTTTCATACTACTTTTATTTTAGTTAAGTAAGAAAGTGAATTATTTTTGACGCATACGACTGCGATCAAGAGTTGGCTTGACCACGGAGCGCTGGAGTCATGGAGAGTTGGCTTGACCATGGAGTGCTGGTGCTCTGGAGATTGGGCTTGACCAAGGAGTGCTAGTGTCATGAAGCGTTGTAGGTTGAGCGACTGGTGTTCCTCGTGCTGGCGCGCTGCAGGTTTGGTCAAGGAGTAGAGATATTGGAACACTACTTGTTCGGATATGGAGCATGAGTGTGGTGCGCCTAGTCATCTATTCCCGTTCATGGAGCAATAAGGAATACTTATTTTGTTCAAACTTTAGAAATTGCGTTTGTATGAGAAGGGGTATCGACCCTCTTTTGTTTTTGTTATTCATCCGACTCCGTGCTTTCATCTGCAGCATATGGCTCCTCTTCGTCATTTGTTAGCAGTGGTAGAGCAAGCATTAATGGCAGAAAAGAAATCTCCAATAGTTATATTCAACATCAAGGAAAGATAGGAGAACTCAAGGTAGGTTCTCTTGCATGTATCCACCCAACAGTACCATTGATCTTCTCCAGAATGTGTAATAAGGTTCTGACTTCAGAAGAATGAGTATCTAACCTCTCCAGTGGATTTAAAAATTTACCAAACTCCATTGCGCTCTTGGGATGGATGTATGAAATAATGTCAGGGAAAATCTTGGAGATTGTGGTTGCGTTGTTGGTTCATCCTTGACTTTCGGTTATTTGGTACCTAGACTTTCTGATTGCGATGATGATATGCTGTGGATGCTTGTATGGTCTAAATCCTCCGGATCCATTGGGTAAAATAGATGAGTTGAGAGACGTTCCGTTGTTGATGTGTTGCTATCAAGTCTTTAAGGCATTTGTTCCAAGCGCATCCTTTGAACCATCTTCTGAATCTTGGACTATTACATAAAATGAGATGCGGTTAGCAGTACCAAGTTATACTTATGTTAGATCCGATGGCGTGGACGGATATGTGAATGTATATTTGTGGCTTGCTTTTGGAGTCTCTGGTGGTTGTCAGGATGGACTGCAATGAGCGGTCCCCAGTCGCACTTCTCTTTAGTTTCTAAAGTTGTTTTCTCCGAGCAGGCGCATTCTAGACAAAGAGGTGATGATATTCTTATGATACACCCTTGAAGAGTAGATGACCTTGTCGTGGTTATGACCTTTTGGTTGACCGTGTATTTTGAGCTTTGACAGTGAAGGGATTCCGTGTAGAGCCTCAGTCCCCAAGTGTGGTTTACATGTTTCTATCTTGCATGGTCGGTGGGTTGACCATGATAAATATATCGTCATCTTGCATCCGTACTGGTGACTTTGTAGTAATTATTGCTATGGTGAAGCTCTGTCTGGTATCAACAAATGAGCGGGTAAACTGTCCACGACCATGAGATTTTGGAGGTATGGATCAAAAGGTGGACACAACTACAAACCCTGGCTGGATGCGATCATGATCCTTGATAGGGGGAGTGTGGAGACAACGGAACGATACTTGGAAGGAAGGAGTGGCTTCTACAGCACGATCCTTGGCATGAAGGAGTCGCGGCTATGTCACAATACTTGACAGGAAGGAGTGGCTGCTATGACACGATCCTTGGCAGGAAGGATTGGCGTCTATGGCACAATCCTTGGCAAGGAGGAGTGGCGGCTACAGGGGAGAATGTTGCGAATTCGGGAGCGAACTTTGAAGCAGAGCGGCTTCTGGAGTGAAATGTTGAAGAGACTCCTTCTGAGTTGAGGCCATGTCCGTATGAGTTTTGGCAAGAACTTCCTGTATCTCCATTAAATCGATAATGGTAATGGGAAAGTTGGTTCCTTCTGGCTCCTCCAGTCTCTCGTCCTGACGAAGAAGTGGTGCATCTCTGGTGATGATTGGAGGTGGTCATTCTCGAAGAAATATTAGGAGTAGCGGCGGCCCTGTCTCTGGTAATAAGATGCGTCACGTTAGAGGGGATGCTTCCGGTGCCGCTGGTGTTGGTGGTAGAGGATGTAACGCCATAGTGTTGGTCGTTCCCTTTTTTCTCTCATCCGATACAACCACATACTCTATTCTCTTAGGGGTCTCTCCACAAAACTAAATTTTCAGGTTACAAATCCAAGTTTATTGTGTGATGCAATCCTGGCCGCGAGAAGTCCCCAGTCGTCCTTTATTGTCTGTGTAACATCTTTATGCCGATCCGCGAAAACACGGAGGACCTCGAGTCCCCAGGCGCAATTCCCCTGAATATATTGTTTCCTGGACTATGCTTTTCAGAGCATTGCATTCACTTTAGGATGATTGGCGAACCTGTGGTAATCGCAATACTTGGGATTTGCAATTTGTTCTTCAGTTAGTAGGAACCTTAGCATCATCTTGAATCCATACTTCTAGGAGTTCGATTACTTTCTCGATCGGGAATGGGAAGTTTGGAATGGCGTATCTAGTTTCTTATTGTTGCATAGGAACCTTAGCCGCGACCTTCTGGGGTCAAGTCATCTGATACGCTGGTGCCACACGTTTGGGTTGTTGTTCCGCTGCTGAAGTTTTTATCTTTCTTCCTTCATTAGCGATTGACTGGTGGCTGGATATTTTATTAGAAATACGCTTGCTTTCCTGAACGTCTTTACGAGCTTCTTCATTCTAGAACGGTTCGGATCGACTGAGTAAAGCAGCAGCGGATCTTTTAGCAGCTTATGATACAATATGTGAATTGATATTTTCCAGGAAGGATGCACATAATAAAATCACCTTTTCATTGCGAGGACTCTGATGAGAACGTGATAAATCCCACGAGTCTTCTTTCTGATCTTGAGGAAACATCTTTTTATCTTCATGAGCAGACAAGTTATCTTGGCCTTTCCATTCAGCGTGACCATAGGCTTCATCCTCCTCACTAGGAGTAGGAATATGAATCTTGGAAAAAGGACTACCATCATCAGCATTGATCCAAAATGAATGATTGATAGCATTTCCTACAGAATTAATATGCATTGGTTCCTTTAATAGTTGATCCGTGAGCGCTTTCAAAAGCATAAATACTCCATCCCGCGTCTTGAAAATAATAGCCTGATTCTCGACAGTATCATTCAGGATTTTCGTCAAATCATGAATAGTTGTTAAATATCGAGATTCCATAGCCTCGACAATGGTTTTGAATGAAAGAGTATTTTTGGTGCTAGGAGAAGTAAAATTGGGATTGAGAGTTTTTGAAGCATTTCTAAGATTAACCATCTTGAGAAATTTAAGAAATTGAAAATGGGTTTGAATTTGGCCTTAGACCAATTGGGATGAAAATGAAATTAGGAATTGAATTTGCAACCGAGAGATTTAATCTCCCACTGTGGTCGCCAATTATTTGTGGGTGAAAACTGTTTCTGCTGTTTTGGGTAAATTTTGGTGTGTGGATGAGAAACAAGTCTAGACCCTACACAATGCACTGCACGGGAGTACTTTTGATTCGATAGACCAATTTGTACAATCCTGGCCTATACCAAGAAATGGCCGTTCCAGGCTTGCTTCGGTCACAAAGTGAAGGAGAAGGGTTGGTCTTAGGGAGGGAAGCGAAGAAAGTGTTGATACCATAATGGTTATTTTTGAAGGTGTGGTTGTTTTATGACTTGTATCAGAAAGTGGAACTGGCTTGCAGAATGAAAAGCTATCAGTTCTTTGGTAATTTCTGGATACTATGTTGTTGCTGACCAAAATTTGTTGTTTGGTAGAAATAGGTGAAACCTATTTATAGAAGTCATAATAAAACGTACCTTGGTCTCGTAGGAAGTGGGAACGATTGAATGATGGAAGAGTGGAGTAGCGTATAACCGTCGTAAACCATGCTTTCATGATGAAGGAAGTGGATCCGTTTACCCCCGTTACTTCTTGCCACCACTAAATGTTCTATTTCCTGACACTTTCTTATAACGGGTTTATTGCACGCCGCACACTGTAAACCAACAGACCGATACCCTGATGAGTATTCCCCAGTTTTGTGACATGTTTGATGTCTCGAGTGTTTTCGTGGAAAACATGTAGCACTTTGCCACGTGTGGTAATTCAAGGTCAAGAGACTTGCCGTAGGAAAATACCATGTGGTGCTATTAGGTTTATCTCGGTTGGTCGCCTAAAACTTGCCACAAGCCTATTAGTTCATGCCGAACTTGGATGGCTGAGATTGTATCTCATGAGGAAGGGTAGCCATTGATTATGGCCACATCCTGTTGGCGCCTGATAATGGCACAATGGCACTTTTAGCACATGCCAATGGCACTGCGTCATGTTTGGCATAGTTTGTGCATGCCAGTGGCACGGTGGAATGGCTGGCATAGTTCGTGCATGCTAGTGACATGATAGTGCGAGTGGCGCCTGGCGTAGCCATGGACGCTGGATTTTAGCACATTGATGTTAAACTCAAATATGATGTGGAAATATCAATTCTGGTAGCCATATTGATCCCAATGCTCTGTGGAACAGTATTTGGCCTGGTTGGTGTAGCAACTTTGCCTAAATTAGGGTTTGGCATGCTGAAACCCTAATTAGAGCATAAGGCATGCGGCATGTGACCGTGGATGGCTAAGATGATTGGCCCAAATTAAATATAAACCATTTAAGTTGGCTAGCCAAGTTGGATGGCTGAGATGATTAGCATAAATTTGTGTTAGCTCATGAAATTTCGTAATCCGAAAATTCAGATGTGGGACCCTCACTAAAATCGTTGTAGAATTCTCGTACGTACCCGTATTTTGACGGTCTGTCCCTCCATTCTGATCAGAATATAATTTCCTATCTCTCCCCGCTCAGGAATATTTAGGTTTTGAGCTCGTTTAGGAGGTAAAAACAGCCCGACAGTAAAACCGAGGAAGAATTCAGGACGGATTCCGTCAGTTTTCATCCATGACCTAGCTTGCCTTTTATGATGTACCTTTTAGCTTGTTACTCCGATTGATTTGAATTTTTAGTATGTTATGCTATATATCCATACGAAACTTTTGGAATGTAGATAATACTAAAATTGTTCACCAAATGTTCCCAGTTGTTTGTACAATCTTTGGGAAGCCAATATGGCATGGTGACCACTTGATGCAATTCCACCTCTTTTAATATTATGGCAGGTTTAGAGCAACCTGATTGGTCAAAAAAGAGGGGGTCATCCAAGCACGAGTGTGGCCACACTTCTAGTGCGCATGGTAGGTTTAATACGGCCCTATTGGTCGATGGAGAATACGGCCGACAAATATGGGCCCATCCACAACTCATTGGGAGTGTGGCATGTTTAAAGCGACCTAATTGGTCGACAAAGGAACAAGGGCCGGTTGGGTAGCATGGGGCATGGCCAAGTGGTGCCTGCTAGCCTATGGCATGGCCACACTTCCCTCATTGTTGCTCCTACTCCGCGGCTCTGTTTATTCTTTTCTTTCTGACTGAGTATTTGTGTTCCCACTATCAACAGTGGGATCAAGAAGCTCTACTAGTACCGTTGGTGGGAAACTAGATAATTGCAGTGTTATTAGTTTTAGATTGATTTGATTGACTAACGGTTGTTGAAACTTTGATTGCACCTAGTTTTTTTTTTTTAAAGACGAGGGTACCCAAATACACCACAATATTTAAATTATCCACCTATAAGTCCTCTTACCGAAAGTGATTGTCTATGAAAAAAGTCGAGACAATACTACAAATCGGTATTCACACTTTATGTGATTGTATATGGATACGAGATCGAGACAATACGACTACCAAAGTGTGATTACTTGATAATAGGTTCGGACTTAACCAAACTCTATAGGTTCACTATCAAGTAAAACGGAGTTAACGTTTGTGTATTTTACTGTTAATTATGATAAACAATTATAATTAAGGAAATAGAAAAGTAAAAGACGCAACAAGATTTTGTTAATGAGGAAACCGCAAGTGCACAAAAACCCCGGGACCAAGTCCAGAATTGAATACTCTCAGAATTAAGCCGCTATACAAAATCTAAACCAACTTCGTGTAGTTGAGACCAAGCAACTTGATCGTTGTCGTAGGCGTCAAAAATAAATTACACTTTCTCACCACTCAAAATATATAATATAGCAAGGGCAAGAAATGATCGTTCCCACAGAGAGGACTAGGTTGTCAAGTTGTTTCGGTTTCCTATAAGTAACACGGGGGATTTTCTGATTTTTATTAAGTAAAAGTAAAATAAAAGAAAACAAAGAAAAGTAAACAAATCAAGCAAGGAAAAATATTGGTTAAGGATTCATCTTCATTCACTAACATATTCTTGTCATAATAATTAGAATTGATATTTTAATCTCAACTTTTATCAAAAGCCCTAGAATACCTTGATCGCAAGAATATCCCTCTAATTCCTTCTTGTCATCAACAAACGCATTAAAAGATGCGATTATGAGTTCTATCTAAGAGAACAACCTAACGTGTAAAAGCACTAATCAAGTTTAATTCCCTAGATGCATTAAGTTTTATGAAATCAGGCCAATCAAAGCAATCGAACGTGGAAAGCGCACTAATCTTATTTAACAAAGGTTATGATTCACATATGATCATAAGAATATATCTCTACAAGCTATAACCATATTCATGCTACTTGTAATCATGAATCTATCACTTTTGCGTATAACAAACCCTAATCTAGCAATAGAGATGAAAACAAACTCAACCGATTCGCGACTCGATCAAACAAGCATTCAAATCATATAACAATATAAATAGAGAATCATAATCGATAATATTGAGATAAAAATAATATATTAAACAAGGAATCATATTATGTGAAATCCAACTAATCCATAACCAATAATAAAATTAAGTACTCATGGCATAGGAGTTCATAACAAGGAGAAAAAGAAGTTCTATCATGTTGTAAACCCTAGAACAAAAGTAGAAGATAAGATATTATATTTTTAAGAATTGAGAAAGGTTCCTTTTATCTTCCTTTCTTTCTCCACCAAGTGTTGTATTTAGGTCACGCCCAGAAATCAGTGTCTGGCACATCCCATGAATCAAGCCCAATAAATGCAAGTCCATCAAGTCAGCTATCTGGATCGATGAGTCAACTCGATGTACTCCGATTCCAGCCGAGTTACCTCTATCTCAGGCCTTTACTTCAACTCCTCCATTTGTTCTTGTTGTAGCCTTAACCATCTCAAGTACATGTGCAGCAATACAATCTCTTTGTTAACTTCAATGATCTCAACAACCACTAGCATCTCAGCCTCAACTCATGTTTTCTGTAGCTTCAAATCTCCATTCATACCTGCTACAACATTAGATCCTTGTTACTTACCTGTAACTTGAGTTCCCTGCAATTACAATCAGAACCCATCTCATTCATGATCTGTACCATAAGCTTCACCTTGTTTCAGTTATCACCCGCAGCTTCTCATCTGCAACATCAGTCACCGCATCATTCCGAACACCACCATCTCTGCACTTCAAACACAACTCTAGTCCAGCTGAACCCTTTCCACACCAGGTCCTTCTTATTTAGACTCTTTACATACTCCACCAACCCATTTGATCACCATAATACCACCTGCAATTCCAACTTCATAACCAGCTGGTACTCATTTCTTAGTCACTGCAACTCCCATTTCCATCGACTCGAGCTCAACTTCCTTCGCCACTTATTCCCACTCAATCCAGCAGCATTAGTGAACTCCCATCTCCAACTCAGCCTTAAGCTCAAATTTCCAACAACACTCATCTCTGCATTACATTAATTAGTTCCTTGTTCGATGTTACTGTCAGAAACTTGCCAAATTGATCCCAGCCTTAACTGCAGCTCATTGCATCACTGCACATTGATAACTTCAATTCCATCTTAGCCATTACAGTTAAATTCTTTAGTAGAAACATCATCTCATTTAAGTGCCATTCCTTTAGCTTCTCAGCTCCACATCCAACTCACACTCTGGCCATACCAAGAGCATCACAGCAATCCAATCCACCAGTGTCATATCCTTATTCCACCATAACTCATAACATCACAATAGTCTTCTTACATGAAACTCAACCAACACCACAAACCCATTGCATCGACTTCATCCTTCAAGCACATTCACCACCATTAACAATCGAAACCATAATTTATCAACCTAGGTATTCAACTGGAATCTCAGAATTCTCAAATGCAAATTGAACCCCTTCTTCGTTTCCACTCTGACCGCAGCAAAACCATTAAAACATCTACCAATTCTGCTCAAAAGAAACATCCATACAAACCCATCTTGATTAAACCTTGATTCTCTCCTCTATGACATCAAGTCTCTCTCTTACCGGCATACAAACTCAAAGAACAACAATAGCTAATCGATTCTTCTCAGCATCATCATCTCTATCTCAAATTCAGTCTCCCAATTTTACCTCGATGTGTTCTTCATTTGAACATCATCAATACTCTCCATCCCTGAGATCGACTGCAACAACAACATCATTCTTGGTTCAATTCCTTCACCACGGTAAACCCTAACTTCAATTTCTCTTCCATCATCTCGGAAAACCCATTTCCAAAATCACAGCAAACCCTTCTTTCCAGAACCTCCATTAATTCACAAAAACTTCAGATTGAGAACAATCCCTAATTTCTTCTCATCCGCTTTGATTTCAATCTCACAGATCCCATTTAGCTTACAATATCGGCTGCATATCATTCTATTCTGATTCATCACCTTCGAAATCCTTTGGATCATCTCAATTTTTACTGCCTTTTTCGATCTCTAATTCAATTTCCTCTCGGACAACAGCAGAGCAGAAGCCGCTGCTTTTTCTCAATTTCAAGCATAAATGATTGAATGACGAGAGTTTCTCGATTTAGGGTTGTAAAAGTATGTTTATAGTCAGTGTCCGGTCACCTCGATAAGGGCCACCCAGCTAGCATCCCCCTGACCATTGCTGACTGTCTTTTAGTACTTCTCCAGAAGAGAGTCGACCCTTAACCTTGGCTCAACTCCCAATAATGTTTTCCTGTGAAATGACCTTTCTGCCCATTTGGCTCAAATTGAATGATTTCTTCTCCTTTTGGTCCATATGACTTCAAAGAACCTAATAAACTCAAACTCACACATAAGCTACATAATTTACATGAAAACTTGCAAAGAAAGCATAAATACTAGATATAAAATAAGGTGTTTATCACACCTATCAAATTCCCCCACACTTAGACTTTGCTAGTCCTCGAGCAAATCAAACAAAATAATTCAAAAACATACATACAACTCTGTGTCGTCGAGGCTACGGTCACTCTTAGCATGAATAACAAGCCTTTGAACCCCTAGGTGTACCTAGTGGACGAGTTATAGTCTCGTGAGGGCTTACTAGAGATATACCCACAAAACCTACTCCAAACTCAAAGCGTTCCAGCGTCCCAAGCATTCAAAGAGCTATGAGGAAATAGAGTTTCTGCGTGCTAGTAATAAGAAGTTAGAAATACTAAAGAACATATTCATTCTTAAATCTTGAGTGAGAAATAACCACACCATAATGAGAGAACGCGTGTTTGAGAGCGACCAATAAGCATTTCACCCAAACCTTTGCCTCACCAAATGGGTTTTATGAAATTGGACTAAAAAAGACGGCTTTTTTAAGGGTCTCACATGTACGTAGGTAGGAATGAAGAGAGAATTCCTATAACACGTTGAATGGTGGGAAGGAAAACTTCCGAAATATTTTGAAAAACCCACATCTTTTAACATTTTGAAAAACCATTTTTCTGACGATCTCTAAGAAAGGAAATCAACCACTATTATCGAGGATGAGATTACTTACTCACCTTCACATCCGATTGCCAATTATGATAACACCACTCTCATGGCATCCAATAGAAACGTCTTCCGCTCCTCATCTTTATCTTGGTCTTCGGCTTCGGCTTCAACAATTGATGATAAACTCTCGAACTTCATAAATCCTTGACAATTTGTAACTCTTTTTTCTTAAAATTGTTGTTGCTTGAAACTTCCTTATAGATTTTTCTTCCCCACGTCTTATTAAATAAAAAACAAACAAACACAATAATAGATATTTCTCTTGTCTCATTTTTTATTTTTCTCATTTTTATTTTCATTTTTCATTTTTTTTTAAATATATGCTTAACCACTCCCCCACACTTAAACTTTACATTGTCCTCAATGTAATTGAATCGTCCTAGTAAAAGTCAAGGTGGGAAATCTTAACATGATATGGAACAATAAAAATAAATAAACGAAACAAAAAGAAAATAAAAATAAAAAACAAAAGGATAAGAAATACAAAACCGATGGGTTGCCTCCCATTTAGCGCTTGTTTTAAAGTCGACGGCCCGACTTAGCTTCTTGTAAGATTCATTCCCCATATACTAACAATCGAAAAATTTGTGGATCCACCCATAGCACCTATTTGCAAACACTAGCTTCACACAAATGTTAGTAATATAAAACAGAAACGAATCTATTAACCGATAAAAGTTTCCCCCACACTTATTCTTGTCCACACTTGGAAGTGTATAAAGAACATAGAAGTCGGGTACTTCCACTGTTTCTTGTTCACAAACCTGCATAGTATGAGAATCAAGCATCTCTAATGGAGGATATCGAGAAAAAAAGTCATTAATCAATATTCTCGAAGAACATACATTCAAACCAATAAGAGGTAAAATAGAAGAATCAATATGCAAAGGGTTAGACAAACCTTGCACAATCTCTTGTATTACGGAATCCTCTTCATCCTTGAAAAACTCAAGTGAATTATTCACCTCTGGTATATCATGGTCCTCTATCAAACCTTCCAACCATTCTTCGTCCATTTCTTCCTTAACCAAAATCTCGGCATCAACATCTTCATTACATTCATATGCAAGCTCAATTGGGTCTTCCACAATATTGGTCATATCAGTCACATTCTCAACACACTCCTCTTTGTTGTAAGGCACATAATCCACTGCGGATCCAAATTTCGCTATAAGGAACTGTTTTAGAACACTCAAAAAATGCTTCATCCTCAAGCTCCACCCTTTGAATAGGCTCTTAATCATTATTAAGATCAATTCTTGAGAAATCTGCACTAGTGTCATCATATTCCTCTTCATCTTCATCTTGATCCCAAAAAGATTCCATTGTACACTCCTCGTTGTTGTCACCATGAGTTGTTTCAAGCAATATATCATAATCACCGTCACTTTCATAGTTAACATAAGGTTCTTCGTCGCTAAATTTAGTGTTGCTAAACTCTAACTCATCCTTTTGAATAGGCGAAGGATCATTATTAAGATCAAGAGTTGAGTTAGCTACACAATTATCATCACAAGTGCCCAAGGATTGGCCTTTTTCAACATTAGCATCAATCAAATATTCATCACAAACCATATGCACAATAGAATTATCCATATATTCCTTGCATTGATCAATGCCTCTTCGCAAGTTAGCAATACCTTCACGAAGTTCTTGGAGTTGCTCTTCTCTAGTCTCTTTATCTTTTTGAAACTCTTGTTGTACAAAGTTGGAAAATTTGTCCTAAAAGTTAGAGACTTGTTGTTCACGAGCATAAGAATCCTCTCATCCTTGTGGTTGTTCACACCCATACCTGCCATAAGGTTGTTGATACGTATGAGGACCACAATATTCCGTAGGATATTGATCATAGGCAATAAATTGGTTTTGATTATACCCATGGAATGGTTGGAAGTTATCGTGTTGTTGAGGTTGTTGGAAACCGTATCCGTTGTTCCAATATGCTCCATCCATGAGAAATAAGTACTTGAAACACGATTCTCAAAACAAGGTTAAAAACCAGAAAATAATTAAAAAAAAAAAAAAAACCAAAAACAAGTGACAACCGCAGCCTTCCCGGCAACGGCGCCAAAATTTGATCGCTGTCGTAGGCGTCAAAAATAAATTAAACTTTCTTACTACTGAAAATATATAATATAGCAAGGGCAAGAAAGGATCGTTCCCACAGAGAGGACTAGGTTGTCAAGTTGTTTCGGTTTCCTATAAGTAACACGGGGGATTTTCTGATTTTTATTAAGTAAAAGTAAAATAAAAGCAAACAAAGAAAAGTAAACAAATCAAGCAAGGAAAAATATTGGTTAAGGATTCATCTTCATTCACTAACATATTCTTGTCATAATAATTAGAATTGATATTTTAATCTCAATTTTTATCAAAATCCCTAGAATACCTTGATCGCAAGAATATCCCGCTAATTCCCTCTTGTCATCAACAAACACATTAAAAGATGCGAGTATGAGTTCTATCTAAGAGAACAACCTAACGTGTAAAAACACTAATCAAGTTTAATTTCCTAAATGCATTAAGTTCTATGAAATCAGGCCAATCGAAGCAATCGAACGTGGAAAGCGCACTAATCCGATTTAACAAAGGTTATGGTTCACAAATGATCATAAGAATATATCACTACAAGATATAACCATATTCATGCTACTTGTAATCAGGAATCTATCACTTTTGCGTATAACAAATCCTAATCTAGCAATAGAGATGAAAACAAACTCAACCGATTCGCGACTCGATCAAACAAGCATTCAAATCATATAACAATATAAATAGAGAATCATAATCGATAATATTGAGACAAAACTAATATATTAAACAAGGATTCATATTATGTGAAATCCAACTAATCCATAATCAATAATAAAATTAAGTACTCATGGCATAGGAGTTCATAACAAGGAGAAAAAGAAGTTCTATCATGTTGTAAACCCTTGAACAAAAGTAGAAGATAAGATATTATATTTTTAAGAATTGAGAAAGGTTCCTTTTATCCCCCTTTCTTTCTCCACCAGGTGCTGTATTTAGGTCATGCCCAAAAATCAGTCTCTGGCACAGCCCATGAATCAAGCCCAATAAATGCAAGTCCATCAAGTCAGCTATCTGGATCGATGAGTCAACTCGATGTACTCCGATTCCAGCCGAGTTACTTCTATCTCAGGCCTTTACTTCAACTCCTCCATTTGTTCTTGTTGTAGCCTTAACCATCTCAACTACATGTGCAGCAATACAATCTCTTTGTTAACTGCAATGATCTCAACAACCACTAGCAGCTCAGCCTCAACTCATGTTTTATGTAGCTTGAAATCTCCATTCATACCTGCTGCAACATTAGATCCTTGTTACTTACCTGTAACTTGAGTTCCCTGCAATTGCAATCAGAATCCATCTCATTCATGATCTGTACCATAAGCTTCACCTTGTTTCAGTTATCACCCGCAGCTTCTCATTTGCAGCATTAGTCACTGCATCATTCCGAACACTACTATCTCTGCACTTCAAACAAAACTCCAGTCTAGATGAACCCTTTCCACGCCATGTCCTGCTTATTTAGACTCTTTACATACTCCACCAACCCATTTAATCACCAGAAGACCACCTGCAATTCCAACTTCATAACCAGCTGGTACTCATTTCTTAGTCACTGCAGCTCCCATTTCCATCGACTCGAGCTAAACTTCCTTCGCCACTTCTTCCCACTCAATCCAGCTGCATTAGTAAACTCCCATCTCCAACTCAGCCTTAAGCTCAAATTTTCAACAACACTTATCTCTACATTGCATCAATTAGTTCCTTGTTGGCTGTTACTGTCAGAAACTTGCCGAATCGATCCCAGCCTTAACTGTAGCTCATTGCAGCACTGCACATTGATGCCTTCAATTCCATCCTAGCCATTACAGTTCTATTCCTTAGTAGCAACAGCGGCTCATTTCAATGCCATTCTTTTAGATTCTCAGCTCCACAGACAACTCACACTCTGGCCATACCAAGACCATCACAGCAATCCAATCCACTAGTGTCATATCCTTATTCAACCACAACTCATAACATCACCAGTCTTCTTCCCTGAAACTTAACCAACACCACAAGCCCAATGCAGTGACTTCATCCATCAAACACAATCACCACCATTAACAATTGAAACCATAATTTATCAACCCTAGGTCTTCAACTGGAATCTTAGAATTCCCAAATGCTAATCAAACCCCTTATTCGTTTCCACTCTGTACCGCAGCAAACCCATTAAAACATCTACCAATTCTTCTCAAAAGAAAGAGCCATACAAACCCATCTTGATTAAACCTTGATTCTCTCCTCTGTGACATCAAGTCTCTCTCTTACCGGCATACAAACTCAAAGAACAACAACAGATCATCAATTCTTTTCAGCATCATCATCTCTATCTCAAATTCAGTCTCCCAATTTCACCTCGATGTGTCCTTCATTTGAACATCATCAATACTCTTCATCCCTGCGATCGACAGCAACAACAACATCATTCTTGGTTCAATTCCTTCACCACGGCAAACCCTAACTTCAATTTCTCTTTCATCGTCTCGGAAAACCCATTTCCAAAATCACAGCAAACCCTTCTTTCCAGAATCTCCATTAATTCACAGAAACTTCAGATTGAGAACAATCCCCAATTTCTTCTCATCCGGTTTGATTTCAATCTCACAGATCCCCTTTAGCTTACAATCACGGCTGCAGATCATTCTCTTCTGATTCATCACCTTCGAAATCCTTTGGATCGACTCAATTTTCTCTGCCTTTTTCGATCTCTAATTCGATTTCCTCTCGGACAACAGCAGAGCAGCAGCCGCTGCTTTTTCTCAATTTCAGGCATAAATGATTGTATGACGAGAGTTTCTCGATTTAGGGTTGTAGAAGTATGGTTATAGTCAGTGACCGATCACCTCGATAAGGGCCACCCAGCTAGCAGCCCCCTTAACCATTGCTGGTTGTATTTTAGTACTTCTCCATAAGATAGTCGCCCCTTCACCTTGGCTCAGCTCCCAATAATGTTTGCCTGTGAAATGACCTTTCTGCCCATTTGGCTCAAATTGAATGATTTCTTCTCCTTTTGCTCCATATGACTCCAAAGCACCTAATAAACTCAAACTCACACATAAGATACATAATTTACATGAAAACTCGCAAAGAAAGCATAAATACTAGATATAAAATTAGGTGTTTATCACACCTATCACAACTAAACCTAGTTCACTTTGTTTCTTCAGTATCCATGAGCTTCCAACATTCAATAAGTGCACGCACTAGAACAATTCCTTTGGATCGTATTCCAAACAGTAAAGGAACAACAAATCTGTTTGGTAATAACTCTCTTGATTCTTTCAGATGAAGATATCTCATGTCATATGCAAAGTCTCTTCCATTTAAAATAATAAACTCCTTTGTCTGTTTAGATCAATCTATCTAACTACTACTGAAGTAGTAGAGTTTAGATTTGCAATCAATCAATATATAATCCAACAAGGAACTATAAAGCGATGTCGATCTCACGCAACGAATCAATCGAATAAATCTGATTCTAGTTAGATCCCAGCCAATCAAGGTTTGTGCTACACAAAGATATGAGAAACCAATCAGAAATATTCTGTCTTCAAATTTTCTTTAATCTTCAATTAAAAGTGCACAACACCACTTGAATCTCTTGTGATCAATCACGCATAGAACGGAGTATGTTAACAATGGATTATCACAAGATGTATTTAGATCAACAAACAGTTCTAAAGATCCCATCGACACTTCGATCTAGTTTGAGTGAATCTTATATCAGAAGAGAAGATTCTCAAGAATAAACCAACTAGGTGCAATCAAAGTTCAACAACCGTTAGTCAATCAAATCAATCGAAAACTAATAAACTGTAATTATCCAGTTTCCCGCCAACGGTACTCGTAGAGCTTCTTGATCCAACAGAAGTCTTTAAACAAGCGGTAGTAAGAGATTTCGCCTAATTAGGGTAATTTCCTCTCCGAATAGACAGGTCCACCAGAAACAACAAAAAGATAAATTTTGCCTAGCTCTTAGGATAGTTTGCTAGAAATTAAAACTTGGGTATTTATACACCAAGGATGTTTGGACACCAAGAAATTTCCATAACCGAATATTCTCAAGATATGCAATAAATTCCCAAATTGGTTTTCATAATTCCTGGGAATGCTTTGTCCAATATTTTCCGAAATCTCTTAATAGAAAATGTTCAATCAGTAAATGCACATTACTAATTTTTATTCTCTAGAGATATGCTTTTAATTACTGGTAATTAAAGCATATAAAACTAACAACCTTAATTAAAATATTCTTAATTTATTTCGAACCGGGATCTCCTTGAGTAATTAAGGAATATCTTTGAACAATAAAAGATAAGAGTTATTGTTCGTGTTCAAAGTGCGTCGACATCTTTTGTAAATCCTCTTTCATATTTATAATCTTGGAATCGATTATACCACACTTCCAAACAAGTTTAGAATTGGTTCATCTGTATTCCAAGAAAACTATGTGATTGATCAAATATCAAATTACAATCATGGGTTCAATCTGTTCTACCAATCATTAGGATCGATTTTACATCAATATGGATTACTTTTGATCAAATACACAAGTTACCAGGACCGGTTACATCAGTTACCAGGATCGGTTACATCAATTACCAGGACCGGTTACCATATACTCATGGTATTGCTTGTGATCGGTCATACCAGTTACCAGGATCAGTTACACCAATTACCAGGACTAGTTACACCAATTACCAGGATCAATTACATAACTATTTTGTAATCGCTCACACCAATTACAAGGATCGGTCACACTAATTACAAATATCGATCAATCATCTCAGGTCACTTAGGATCGGTTACACTAATTAATAAAAACCAGTCATACCAAATCATAAGTCAGGCACTGTGATTAGATATGCCAAGATACATAACAAGTTATGATGGGTTCTAGTAACTCACACATATTGGTAATCCAAAGATATGCAATGAATAACAATACCAATAAGCCTAGCGATTTCCCTTTCGATTCATAAAACAAGTTCATGAATATACTTCCTTTAAACAAATGTAAACATTGTTTCCTAGGATGAAATCTTCACTTTTACCCATACACATAATCACAATAACATTTATACGATTATGTCGATGTCATATATATGAAGTTCAAAAGATAAGCGTTATACTTCATATCTTAATTCCTTAACACTATGATCATGTGATCATGTTTGACTACTAGATTATAATCATTCACAGCTTCGCAGTTATGTTTTCAATATACCACGACTTGAAAGATGCGTTAGGAATGAAATATTTCAAGTTAATATTACTAATCTCAAGAGGAAGGATGATGTCGTCGTTGTAGCTCGTTATTTCTTTACATTCTTCAGGTCTTCGAGTAATACTTATGTCTTGTAATCCTAGACTTTCTAGTCTGACCTATATGAAGTTGTCTCTAGTACATAATCAAGTGACTCTTAGATGAGTTTTGATTCACTAAAATATGACAACCAAACTTGACATACCAACGCTTAGTGTGTTCAACCGAGCTATGCTCTAACATGTTTATTCTTGAGAATCTTCTCTTCTGATATAAGATTCACTCAAACTATATGGATATATCGATGGGATCTTTATAACTGTGTGTAGATCTAAATATGTCTTGTGATAATCCATTGTTAACAGACTCCGTTCTGTATGTGATTGATCACAAGAGATTCAAGTGGTGTTGTGCAATTTTAATTGAAGATTAAAGAATATTTGAAGACAAAGATGATTTCTTATTGGTTTCTCATATATTTGTGTTGAACAAACCTTGATCGGTTGGGATCTAACTAGAATCGAATATATTTGATTGATTAGTTGCGTGAGATCCGTATTCACAATATATCTCTTTGAAATTAATTTGGATTAAGTGAGAATCTAATCTTGGCTACTTCGGTAGTTATTGGTTAGATTGATCTAACCAGGAAAAGAAGTTTATTATCTTAAAAAGAAGAGCCTTTGCATATGACTTGAGATACCTTATCTTAAAGAATCAATAGAGTTGTTACCAAACATATTTGTTGTTCCTTTACTATTTGAAATACGATCCAAAAGAATTTTTCCAGTGCGTGCACTCATCGAAGTCGGAAGCGCATGGATACTGAGGAAACTAAGTGAACTAGGGGTAGTTGCTTGGTCTCAACTATACGAAGTTGGTGTATATTTTGTATAGCTGCTTAATTTTTAGAGTATTCGATTCTGGACTTGGTCCAGGGGTTTTTCTGCATTTGCGGTTTCCTCGTTAACAAAATCTTTTTGTGTCTTTTAATTTTCTATTTCCGCAATTATAACTGTTTATTATAATTAGAAGTAAAATACACAAACATTAACTCCGTTTTACTTGATAGTGAACCTATAGAGTTTGGTTAAGTCCGAACCTATTATCAAGTAATCACACTTTGGTAGTCGTATTGTCTCGATCTCGTATCCATATACAATCACATAAAGTGTGAATACCGATTTGTAGTATTGTCTCGACTTTGTCCATAGATAATCACTTTCGGTAAGAGGACTTATATGTGGATAAATTAAAGAATGTGGTGTATTTGGGTACCCTCATCTTTTCATGAAATATTCTCAAATGACATCCATGAAGAATATCATCACTTCTCAAAACTTAGTTTATAAACTATAAATTTTTCTTCACTATATTTGTCAAGAATATGAACAACAATTGCTTATATTTCGAGAGTTTAAACAAGATAAGCTTGAGCTCGAAATTTCTTCTTTGCAATTCACCAAAAAACATCAAGTCATCGCCATTTTTTATTTCTTCAAACCTAACTATTTGAGAATCTTAAACACATATCAAAGTTAGGTAAACATGAATGATACACAAGGTATATGGATCATTAGCCGTATTTTTTTTCTATCAAATGTACTTTACCTCCGATCCATTTATCTCTCAACTAAGAGAGAAATTAGAGTAAAACAAAAATATTTTTGATATCAATAGATCATGGCATCAAGCATATAATAATGAAATCATAAAACTTACTCAAGTTTATAGACATGCCTTTTATATGAATCCAATTATGAATCCTATAACTTTACCAAATATTAAAAATCTTACCTAATATGATATGTGCGCCCTAATTCTTTTGCTTCCCTCACCGTATTCAAAATAAGGCATTTCTTGGTGAGGATGCACTTTCAACACAATAAAGTTGTGTTAGGGTGAATAGTTTTTTGGTCACCACAGGTGATTGAAATAAACTTTTTTGTATCTATGGATTTTTCAGCATCTATATTTTTTGGCTTATTTTGTTTCTTCTTCTACCAATTCTTGTGTTTCACTTTTGCATTATCATGAAGGAGATCACTTTTAGACCCATTCATATCTAAATCCATTTTCCCAAGAAATTCTTAACTTCTAAAATCATGGATTTTGCCTTTTCCATAATCATGGAATTTTCTGGGAGATCATTCCTTTTGGTACTCAATGCATCATTGACTTTCTTTGGTATCCACTTATGAGTGTGTTTAGGAACAATCGAAACCTTCTTCCCATTACTCCCTTCAGATTTTTCAGAAGATAATTTGATTGACTATTATTTTGCAAGTTAGTCTTTCTCCAATTGTGAGCATCAGATCTTGTCTTCGTCTTTACAAAGTTATCCTTTTGATAATCATTATAATTGTGAAAAGGCTCTGTATGACCTTTATAAGCAAATCTAGGTTTATCACAACACTGATTCCTTGGCCTAAATATTTGACGTTGACAACCCATAATGTCAAGGGGATTAGCTTTAACATATGATCTAGGTTTGATAACTTCTTGTGATGCCCAAACAAGAACATCGTGAAGTTTCTCATTCCTTATACAAAAACGATATCCCCTTTGCAGGTGACCTTTATTTCTGCAATAATAACAAATATGATGAATTTTCTTACCTGGATTCGTGTGTGCTGGCTTTGGAGGTTGATATACTTTGATCTTTCGAACCTTAACTTCCAATGAAAGTATTTCACTTTTTCCATCAGTGGAAACCTTTTGTTCAGAAGAATCACTTTCCTTGAAAAATTTACCTCTTTGATAGTACTTGGAACATATATTCCCTTATAGCCCAATCCTCGTGTATCACGACGATTTACACTTGCTCCTAGCATAGTGGTTAATTTGTTTGAGCTAGTATTGGACTTTTTCAAGTCCTCTTACAACATCTTGATTTTATCAAGAGAAGTAGTTAAACCAACCTCAAGGCGTATTTCTCGAGCGAGAGAAGCACTTCCTCTGTCATCAAATCTACTTTGTTTTGAGAGTTAATCCTTGTTTCAGCATCAACAAGTTTCTCTTTCCACAAAAACAAATCTCGAGGAAGACTATCACATTCGAATTTCTTCGAAAGTACATCTTCTTCACGATCTTTAAGAAGGGATTGAATAAGTGATAACTACAATCATAACCTTTAAAGACCTTTCTCAATTTCTTATTTTTTCGACAGAGAGGAGTCAAAAATTCAATGAGAAAAGAATTCGTCATCTTTTTCTTTTTTTATAAAAGGTTCAAATAACTTAGCATACCCCGAGACTTCCTCATTTACATATACATCTCAATCAATACATGAGTCACTATCATCGGAAAGTTCTTCCAACTATTTTTCTAGGTGTGTTTCCTAGTTATCCACAGTTTCTTCATCAATCGAGATGATTTTATGAAGGTTTTCAGATGCGACAGTTTCCTCAGGTCTTGGATCCAAACTTTGAACAAAATCATATGGTTGATTCTAAACTGGTGATACGTTATTAGAGATAGTATGTTCATTCATAGAATCATATTTCTTCAAACACATACTTATTAGGTCTTCGCGTGTTTGCGTGCTCTAATACCAATTGAAAACGTGGGGGTACCAAAATACACCACTAACTTTTTCTTAGGTAACCTGTATGGACAAACTTAAATACAATTCCAAGAGTTCAACTTAATGAATCTCAATCAAGTAATAATATCTAGAGTTATATCTATTTTCTCTCAAAATCAAAAAGTTTACAGAGACTAGTCCGTGAACCTGATTTATGTATGAGAGTACTTGGGTGATTCCAAAGATCAATTTCCAATTAATCAAGCAAGTCGTATCCAACAAACAAGGATGGATGTATCTACTTTGATTGATTTACATACAACCTGTAATTTTTCAATTTTAAAGGAAAAATATATAATTCATAAAAGAAATAACACAGACACTAGAAATTTTGTTAACGAGAAAACCACGAATGCAGAAAAACCCCGGGACCTAATCCAGATTGAACACCAAACTATATTAAGCCGCTACAGACACTAGCCTACTACAAATTTACTTCAGACTGGAATGTTGTTTAGATCGAATTAAATCCTCACAACAATTTAGTTACAGACACGCTCCTTATGCCTCTTGAATCCCATCAGGACTCCGCGTAAATGATTCCCTTAGCTGATGTCCATTACAGACTAAGAGTTGCTTCAACTTAATTGAAGAATTTAAACCAATCTGCCTCCCACAGATAAGCCTATTTGTGTGATTTACTTTTTGATCATTGATCAAGGTGAGACTAGAAATCGATAGCAATATACAAAGTCTAGCTAACCTCAAAATCCAGACTTATGCTTCTCGAAGAGCATCCTAGATTATTATTCACCTCACAAGTATTAAACTCATGGAATCAATAAATTCTGAGACGAAGAGAAATTTGATGATTTATATCTATCTTGATTGATGGATAAATCTCAAAAATCAACCAAGATCAGGATACTCGATCTATCAAGATAAACAATAGATGGACTTGGCTTCACGAATCCCAATGAAGTGTTTTTAATCGCTAAACCCTAAAAAGGTTTTAGGAATAAGACGACTATAGTTTACAACTAGGATACACAAAAGTAGCATTAAGATTCAAAGATCCCAGTTGCTTGAGGTTCCACTTTTATAGACTTTCAAAAAAATTGGTTGCTTTATCTTTAACCTAAGATTGCTTTGGAACCAAGCAGAAAATATCCACCATTAGATGAATCTTTGAATATGATTAACATAACAAGATATACACTTTGGTTAGGATGAACCGTAACCGAACTATGTACTGATAAGTGCATAATTCATATGATTTTAGTGTCCATTCCATACTTGTTTTAGCTATTATTCTTGCATGTATTCGTATTATTACTATTGTTTTCTATTATTTTCCTCTGATAGGTGAATCATCCAAAAAGGAGCACAAATTTCTGAAAATATCTATGAAGAAAAGTATTCCAAGAATCCAAGTGCCCAAGTCCAAGAGAAGCGGAAGAAAAGTGACGAAAAGGAACAAATCGCTCAATATCAAGAGAAGGGCCAAAGACCGATCTTAACTCATTCGAATCAAGGATTTCTCATCCCCATCTTGAAAAGAATTGAAATATAAAAATAATTCAAAAAGAATGAGGTCATTCCGAGTTCGGATGAAGAAGTTGTGGCTAAAACAAGATTTTATTGAATACCGAAGACAGTAAAGTTCGCGAACGGGTTTCATACTTTAATTACGAAAATATCTACTGGAATTTGAAGTTCGCGGACTGGGTTTACGAACTTAGAAAGTGGAAAACGTGTATAAACTCCTTGGAAGGCTTAAGGGCATGTTTGGGAACGTTATTTCGTTATTTTGGGTCGGGTTCTTGAACCGAACTAAATACTTGGAGACCAAGCAATGCAAACCTATACAAGGGTATTAAGTTATGTAAAAGGGATATCAATAATCAAATATCGAATCTCATATCACAAGTTCTATAACAAAAATAAGGGTTTACCCCTTTAGGGAGAAACCACCATTATTCATCTTCTTTGTAATATGAGTAGCTAAATCCTTTGTTGATTAAGGATGAATTCAATGTTCTAAGCGTGAAGCTTTATTAATAATACAAGTCTATTTGAGGTTTTAATCATCATAGTTTGTTTTCATTATATATAGGGTTTATGATTGATTCTTAGATTGGTTTGGATGCGCAACCAGATTAGTCTATTGATCATTCTATTGCTAGTAAAGAGTTGAACGATCCGTAATTGTCGTGCATCTCCTACACAAGTAGAAAACATGAGACCTTGCAGAGGGATTCTGTAAAGCAATCGTGTGTGGAAACAACACTAGTAAGTGAACCGAGCGTAATGAGTTTAACTGTTGGAATCAAACCTAAATTTACAAACCCTAAAGCGTTCGATCGAGTTACACCTTGTAAGCATACCTCATGGTGGCTCAGTTAGATTGAACCTGGTGACTAAGTGCACCTGTTATCCGGTGATAAAAGGAGTTTTGGGGATAGCTAAGCGTACCTGCTATTATATGGTTGGTGATGAATTGTTCTAACGGAAGATAGATAAGTATTCTAATCCAGTAATCGCTTGGTAACGGCGAATGATTCCTTAATCATCTCTTTTCTTTCTTATTGTCTCTTTATTTATCTTATAAACCACCCCCCCCCCCCCCCCCACCTTTTTTATTTACTTTATTTTTCTAATTCAAATAACCTATCAATTACACTGCTCTATGTGGGAACGATCTCTTACTACCTCTATATTACCAGTTAATTAGTGGGAAATATATTTATTAATTTGTTGAGCCTACGACAACCCATACAAATTTTGGCGTCATTGCCGGGGAGCAGTTTTCAATTGATTTGTTATTTGTTTAGCTTTTTTTCATTTTTCATTTTTTTATATATTTATTTTTGTTTTGATTGTCTCTTTCTTGTGAGTCGTCATGTTTCCTTACGGAAATAACATGTACGGAGCACAAGATTACACATACAATAGTGGTAATCAATATGGTTTTCAATCTCATTCATATGACAACTACCAACCATCCTATGGGTATAATCAAAACCAATCTTTTGGCTATGATCAATATCCCATGGAACCTTATGGATATTCTCATACATGTCAACAACCTTATGACGGGTATGTAAGTGAACAATCACAAGGATGGGAGGATATTATGCTACTAATCCTATTTCTTCGAGTGTTGCAGAACGAATGTGTACCATGATGGAGGAGCTTCAAGGACAAATAGTTCAATATTACCATAATCAAGATGAGCATCTCCAAGAAATTCAAAGGAATGTGGACAACTTAAAAATACGAATTGCTCAGCTCAGTGAGACAATGAATGAAGAAGAAGTTTGGCCTCAAAACCAAAATAATTTTAAAGTTCTTACGGAAGTCAATGGATATTTTGAGGATGAGCAACCTTTGGAAATTTCTTATAACAGTGATGAAGTTATACCAGCTCCGATTCATAATAAATATCATTCGCCTATTCAAAAGGAGGAGCCTTGGTATGACCGAACCATTGTTATGAACGGTGTCACATACTCGAATGCATATTAATGTTACAATGAATATCCATATTACAATGTTTTTAGGCCGGTTAATTTGCAAGAAACAGACCCGATTATTCCCTCAACGGATACCCATACAAAATATCCCAAAATTTATACTGAAGAAGAGTTCATGAGAACGAAATTTAATTCGGATGACGAGAGTGTTGAAGAGATGATGATTGAGAATGAAACCTATTTGATTGAAGTCGTGGAAGACCCAATTGAGCTAGATAATAATAGTTCGATAGAGGACCAAGATATACTTGAGGTAAATAATTCATTGGAGATAATTAACGAGGATCGCGTACAAGGTTTGTCTAATCCTTTGCATAATTCTATATTTATTGGTCATTTCTATCCAATTAAAGTAGCTTCTCAAAGAGTTGTTAACCCAAATTTTAAGAAAATACCTCACTTAGGATTGGAGTTGTTTGCTTCTAAATTTTTAACGGATTATTTTTCTTCTAGGTATCCACCACTTGATGTGTTTGATTCGAGGATTGTGCAGGTTCACCAAGCTGAGGAACCTTTTGAAGTTTCCGAATTTTATGTTCTCTATCCACTTTCGAGTGTAGAAATAACTAAGTGTGGGGGAAACTTCAATAAAGTGATAGCTTCAATATTTATATTTTGTGCTAATATTTTTGTGAAGATGTTATTTGAATTGCAGATTGTTATTTAGAAGGATTACCAAATTTTCAGATTACTGGTATACGGACAATAACAATAACGTCGGGATGACGACGTTAAACCAAGTGCTGCGTGGGAGGCAACCCATCGGTTTTGTATCTCTATCCCTTTTGTTTTTAATTTACTTAGTTTTTCATATCATATCTTGCATTCACATCTTAGATTTTACAAGTTATATATCTATAATGAAAGTTTTGACGATTTCTCGTCAGAAAATTCTGACTGCACAGTTGGCACAAAAACAACTCTTGAGACTTCATATGAAGTCCGATTTGAGTGATTGACCCCAACGTTTAAAGAGAACAGACATACCTTTTGTTTCCAAAAAGAAAATCTGAATTTGGAGTCTGTTAAGTTAGAGATATTGGCCTGGAAATTTTAGTTTCGGTATTTTTTCATAACTTTTTAAGATTGCATGTTAGTCAGTCCAGAGGCCATCAAAGTCAGACTGTTTAAACAATGTGCCCTTGTGACCCCTTATAAAAAATACGTAGGCGAACAACTTTCGTTTAGGATGTTTTTCCTAGTTCCCTACCCATTTGTACATTTTTTGAGTTTTTCAGGGTTGTTATGTCAGAAATCATAATTTTTTGTTTTGAACATTGAGGACAATGTTGAGTTTAAGTGTGGGGGAGTATTTAAGCATATTTGGTTTGAATATAAAATAAATAAATAATCATACTCTTTGATTTCTTGCATTCTTGAGACTTCATCTTTTGGAGTTAATTATGAGCTATTTAGGATGACACTCTAAACCTTTTTAGGTTGAAACAGTTCTTACAGCTATAGATTGAGTTCCATTTTATCATTCTACAATCCTTAAATTTATATGTTCATAATTGAATGTGAAACTAAGCTATGGTAGTCATTTGAAAGATTCATCCTCGCAATTAATCATTACTGAATCACTTTTTTTTTTGCAGTTTTATGTTTCTCTTAAGTGATTTGGTGGGATCCTGATACTGTCGTGGATGTTGTAGCAAGGTAATCGTTGGTTGAGTATTTGAAAGCCACATAAGACAATTGTCTTACACTCAATAAGAGTGAGCCAAGAAGTAAAAAAAAAAAAAATTATATAAGGCTCATCTTCATTTATTTTACACTAATAAATGATAGGTCCAGAATTTTGGACTAATCATAGTCGATGAAAAAAAAAATGATATCATTGTTATATTGCAAGTCAAAAAAACTATTGATGAGGTTTTTGACACTTGGATAACAGTATGTGTGAAATATTGTCCCTGTCTCCGTCGCCTAAACAAGCGTGGAATGCAGGATCCAAGGCAACTATCATGTACTTGCTGAAAAGGAACATGCGCTTAGAGTATCTAATCTTGTGGTCGAGTTAAATGGGTGCTTCTCTCAACTATTGTGCAATAAATAAGAATCCTTTGACGACATTCATACAAGTATTGTGGGTAACATCTTTCACTTTAGTCAGCATTTGCACACTTCACTTTTCTATTTCTATTTTCTTATTTATCCATGTGATTTCAGTATGCGAGTGTTGTGACAAATGTTGCAACAAGTATAATGACTATCTTATTAGATTTTTGCAATCAGGTTGAATGTCACACGTAAGTAATTTCTTGTATATGATGATTGAAATGTGTGTGGGATATTTGCATCTAAAGAACTTATGTAAGATAATTATTTAGCTATGACCTTATGTATATCCTCGATAGTTCTTCCAAGGCGAGAGATTGGAGTAGGTTTTTTGGGTATACCTCTTGTAAACCCTCACGAGACTATAACTCGTCCACTAGGGACACCTAGGGGTTTAAAGGCATGTTGCATTAGCTAAGTGCAACCATTTTCTCAACGACATGGAGTTGTTGTATTTAGGATTAGTTTTATTTAGTTTTCTCAAGGACTAGAAAAATCTAAGTGCGGGGGAATTTGATAAGTGCATAATTCATATGATTTTAGTGTCCATTCCATACTTGTTTTAGGTATTATTCCTGCATGTATTCGTATTATTACTATTTTTTTCTCTTATTTGCCTCTAATAGGTGAATCATCCAAAACGGAGCTACAAAGTGCTGAAAATAGATATGAAGAGAAGTATTCCAAGAATCCAAGTGCGCAAGTCCAAGAGAAGTGGAAGAAAAGCGATGAAAAAGAACAAAACGCTCAAAATCAATAGAAGGGCCAAAAACCGATCTTAACTCATTCAAATCAAGGATTTCTCATCACCATCTTGAAGAGAATTCAAAGATAAAAAGAATTCAAAAAGAATGAGGTCATTCCGAGTGGGGATGAAGAAGTTGTGGCTAAAACAAGATTTTATTGAATACCGAAGATAGTAAAGTTCGCGGACGGGTTTCATACTTTAATTCTGAAAATATCTGCTAGAATTTGAAGTTCGCGGACTGGATTTGGGAACTTAGCAGGTTGAAAACGTGTATAAACTCCTTGGAAGGCTTAAGGGCATGTTTGGGAACGTTATTTCGTTATTTTGGGTCGGGTTCTTGAACCGAACTAAATACTTGGAGACCAAGCAATGTAAACCTATAAAAGGGTATTAATTTATGTAAAAGGGATATCAATAATCAAATATCGAATCTCATATCACAAGTCCTATAACAAAACCTAGGGTTTACCCCTTTAGGGGGAAACCACCATTATTCATCTTCTTTGTAATATGAGTAGCTAAATCCCTTGTTGATTAAGGATGAATTCAATGTTCTAAGCGTGAAGCTTTATTAATAATACAAGTCTATCTGAGGTTTTAATCATCATCGTTTATTTTCATTATATCTTGGGATTATTATTGATTCTTATATTGGCTTGGGTGCGCAACCAGATTAGTCTATTGATCATTCTATTGCTAGTAAAGAGTTGAACGATCCGTAATTATTGTGCATCTCCTACACAAGTAGAAAACATGAGACCTTGCAGAGGGATTCTGTAAAGCAATCGTGTGTAGAAACAACACCAGTAAGTGAACCGAGCGTACTTGTTAGAGCATTGCTCGGTTGAACCCACCAAGCGTTGGTATGTCAAGTTTGGTTGTCATATTTTAGTGAAGCAAAACTCATTTAAGAGTTGCTTGATTTATATGTACTAGAGTCAACTTCGTAAAGGTTAGCTTGAAAGTATTAGGATGAGACATTACAAGTATTGCGAAGACTTGAAGATGTGAAGAAGAAGACGGAGCTACAACAATAACATAATCCTTCCACTCGAGGTTAGTGATATTTGACTTGAACTGTTTCATTCCTTATCGTATCTTTCAAGTCGTGCATATTGAAAACATAAAACTGCGAAGCATGAACACTCTATATAGACATAGTATTAAGGAATACAATATGAAGTTTCTTGCTTAACCATTAAACATTGTATATAAGACATCAACATAATCGTATGAATGCTATTGTGATTATGTATGGGTATGAGGTGAGGATTTCATCCTAGGGAACAATGTTTACATGTGTTTAAAGGAAGTAAGTTCATGATACGTGTTGTGAACCGAAAGGGAAATCGCCAGGCGTTATTGGGGTTGTTCTTCATTGCATATCTTATGAACGACCAATATGTGTGATGTGTATAACCGTTCACAACTTGTGCGTGTTCTTGGTAAAACTATTCACATAAGGCCTTGGTATAACTTTTATTATTAAAACCAATCTTAAGTAATCACCAGGGGTATGATCGGGTTGTGTATGTCTGAACTTATTATTGGGAAGAGGGGAACCGATCCTAGTAAGAGGTGCAGTGTATCACAAGGGGGAACCGATCCTTGTATGAGGTGCATCAACGTTTATGTAAGAAAGGGGAACCGATCCTATGAACATGTGCAACAAAGGTTTGGAAAGAGGGAACCGATCCTATGAACATGTGCAACAAAGTTTTGGGAAGGGGGAACCGATCCTATGGACATGTGCAGTGCATACAAGTTAGATACCATATATATGTGGGAAAACGATCCTAGTACCTAGTTAGCCGTTTCTTTGGTAAGCTAGTGTAACTATGCATAGTACTCACATGGAAACCCATGAGATTTCATTGAGTGGAACTTGATCAATCACATAGTTCTTGAAAGTCAGATGAACAATTCTAAACTTGTTTGGAAGTGTGGTAAATCGGTTTCAAGTGAGCAAGCATGGTAAAGTCTTGCAAGAGTAAGATGTCGACACTCTTTGAACACGGTGCATTAATGCTTATTCTATTTTGGTCAAAGATATTCCTTAAAGGCTAAGAAGGAAGTAAATCCCAAGATCGAATTTAAATAAGTTAAGAATCTTTTTAATTAAGGGTTTTTAATTATATATAGAAAATAAGAATTAGTAATTTGCATTTGCTAATTAGATTTTCCAAGGAGATTTCGATCACTATTTTTGGACAATGCATTCACATGAATTATGAAAACTGAATCTGGTGGAGTAATGAAAATATCTTGAGAATATTTCCGATTTTGGAAATTCCTTGGTGTCCAAACTTCCTTGTCTATAAATACTTTGAGTTTGCATTTCTAGCAAACTAATCCTACGTAGCCTAGACTTCCTCTTTTGTCTTTTTTACTGGTGAGGCGCTTATCTGCGAGGAGAGTAATCTAATTAGGTGAAATCTCTTACGGCCACTCAGTTTAAGGTCTTCTTTGGGATTGAGAAGCTTTAGCGCGACCCGTTGGTGGGAAACTAGATATTGCGGTTTATCTTTAGTTTTCTTATTGATTTGATAGACTAACGGAGGTTGAATCTTGATTGCACCTAGTTTTTTTATGCTTGAAAATCTTCTCTTCTGATATAAGATTTACTCAAACTAGTTCAAGGTATCGACAGAGATATTTAGACTGTTGTTAGATCTAAAGACGATCTTGTGATAATCTATTGTTAACAGACTCCGTTCTGTGTGTGATTGATCACAAGAGATTCAAGTGATTGTGTGCAGGTGTTTATTGAAGATCTAAGAAGATTTGAAGACAAAGAAGATATTGAAGATTTCTTACTTAGTGCTTTTATAATCTTTGGTATGCACAATACTTGTTTGGTAAAAAGAGGATCCAATTAATAATCTGTTTATCCTTATGGTAGATTGTATTGATTAATTGAGGAAGATCGGCATCAACACATATCACTTGGTTGAAGAGTGTTGTTGGCTTAATCTTAGTGATTGCCTTTAGGTGATTTAACGTAAGATAGATCTTGGAACCTTGCAAAGGAGTTTATGTTAAGATAGACAAGGTAACCTTTGCGCAACTCATATCACTTGGTTGAAGAGAGCTGATACCAAACAGATTTGTTGTTCCTTTACTGTTTGGAATACGATCCAAAGAAATTGGTCCAAGTATGTGACTTGTTTACATGTTGGAGGCGTAGGAATACTGATGGAACTAGGTGAACTATAGGTTTAGTTGCTTGGTCTCAACTATACGAAGTTGTCTTATTTTGTATAGAGGCTTAATTCTGAGAGTATTCAATTCTGGACTAGGTCCCGGGGTTTTTCTGCATTTGCGGTTTCCTCGTTAACAAAATCTGTGTCATTTACTTTATATTTCCGCATTATAATTGTTTTATTATAATTAAAGTAAATTGCACAAACATTAATTCCTATTTACTTGATACGTGAATCCTATTGAGTTTGGTTAGGTCCGAACCCTTGTATCAAGTAAACACACTTTGTTGTTGTATTGTCTCGATCTAGTATCCATAGACGATCACACAAAGTGTGAACCGATTTGTTGTATTGTCTCGACTCAGTCTATAGACAATCACTTTCGGGGAAAGTACTTATAGGAAGGAAAAGTTATAGCTTGAGGTATATTTGGGATCCTTTTCAATTGGTATCAGAGCGGGCAAACATGAAAAGATCTAACAATCTGTGTTTGGTGCGATCCATCCTTTGAGAAATGAATCTTCTGCATGATTCAGTTAACGTCGAACAAGATAATGAGAATGTCATCTCAAGGAAGGCCAATAAAAACCGGTCTCAAAAGGGAAAGAAAAAGTTTATGACTAAAGATTCAGTTGCATATCAGGTTGCTGATCAGAAAAAGTTTGTTTTAAAACCAAAGAAACCTGATATGGATTCAAGTCCAATTTGTGATGGAAAATCATCCAAAAAGAGTTTTGACTCTCTCATATACCCAAACTCTGAATTTGGTAAGATGATGAGGAGATTTTTTAAGCAAATTGAAAACCTTTCAGAAAAGGGAAAAACAATTGATAGTCTAGATGATGTCATAAAACTTATCGTTTAATTGAATGTAAGGATTTGTGAAGAAAAGCGATCTTCTTTCAGTCTCCAAAACAATCTGATCGATTGCAAGGAGGAAATAATGAACTTATGCAATAAAGTTCATCTGCAGACTACAGAGTGTGAATCTCTCTCATGTTCTCTGAAACACTCACTTCTGAGGAATAGAATCTTTACTGAAGGTTTTCTCACAAGACAATGTCAAAGGATGTATCTAGACAAGTGTTTAGAAAGCTATTTCCAACAAGGAATGAACACCTTGAGGGAACATATTAATTGTATGGAACAAGAGATATTGACAATGTGTCAAGTGGATGATTTTGACTACACGACCTCTAGTTCAGAAAATATTCCATCCTGGGCTCAGGAGATGATTAAAGAGACTGCATCACGGAATAGTCCTAATCAAGAGGAAGGGTTCAGTGTCAAAGAAGATGAGAAATTTCCTTCAAAAAGGAAGGTAGATGAGGTAAGTCCTCATTAGATTATACATTCTTACCTTGCCCAATCTTCGGATGTAAGGAAGCACATAAATCTGGGCAATTAGGATCCTAACAACATCTCTTATTCAACGTAGATACATTACACGATTTATCCTAAGAACATTTGATAATCTTATGAGTAGAAATGTTGTATTATAATAACTCGTGTAAGAAGGATTGTGGTAAGAAATATCATGTGTGTTGATGGTGGATTTTTGTTTAAGGTTAAGATTGTAAAACCTAAAAAATATGCGCCAACATCTTGTAAGAGATAAGGCCATTAACAAGTGATGGATGCTCCTTCACTTTATCAATTCACCAAGAATGGAGCATGTGGAAACAATCCCACTCTGTGAATAAAATACACGAAATTCATCCAGGTTGGAGCATGTAGCAACAATCCCATATACCTGTGAATTTCAGCATTATTAATTAATGCGCAACAGCCTTGTATTTCTGTACTCATTAAGAAGGATTGTGGTAAGAAATATCATGTGTGTTGATGGTGGATTTTTGTTTAAGGTTAAGATTGTAAAACCTAAAAAATATGCGCCAACATCTTGTAAGAGATAAGGCCATTAACAAGTGATGGATGCTCCTTCACTTTATCAATTCACCAAGAATGGAGCATGTGGAAACAATCCCACTCTGTGAATAAAATACACGAAATTCATCCAGGTTGGAGCATGTAGCAACAATCCCATATACCCTGTGAATTTCCAGCATTATTAATTAATGCGCAACAGCCTTGTATTTCCTGTACTCATTCTCAGTGTGGCATGACGACTGAGTGTTACTCTTAGCAGAGCAACACGAACCTCCAAGAATTATAATAAAACCATGTACGAAATACCCGTACAGGCTGAACTCTCGGTGTGTTATACTAGCCCGATTGAGCCCCTCTCGGTGTGTTATACTAGCCCGATTGAGCATCCAGACTGACCGTATCAGTCTGGATATGATCGCGACCATCCAACTCCACTAGCCTGATTGGATGGACCAGATCGATTACATAACCCCCAAGCAAGTATGTAATACTTGCCGAACCAACGCGGAACCCGCATGGTCGGCCTCCCTTGGCCTAGCTTGCCAAAACATCCAAACCATAGCAGTATGGATGGAAAACCCTAAATTTGGGTTTGCGGCACATTACATGTGTCGCAAAATAGCCTTAACCATCCATCTTCGCAGGTATAGATTGAGGGTGAAGATGTAGATTCAAAGGGCACGAAGTATGTCAATACAATCACCGCAGGCCCTCCTACATACCTGACCAATCGGTCAGGACCAACCATGGTTGGTCATTCCAAATCGTGCGCCTGAATGGAGCATGACGCACGGCTTTGAAACCCAAAAATTAGGGTTTTGAATCACGAGCGTCCATCTTCTCCGGCACGAACGGAGGGTCCGATATTGATCTAAGCAGGTCTGGTCATGTCAACATGACCACCGTGGACCCGTTTATCCGCTCACCTAATCGGCCAAGGCATGCCATGCCTGGCTATCCCCAAATCGTTCGCTCCAACATGCGTGGTCGCACCTCCCAAGCTGCAATCTAATCTCAACCGCTTGATTTCTCCGGACGAATTGGGTGGCTTAGATCGCGTTTTCATGGGACGGTAAGGCATAGGCGTGAACACCAGTCTACCACCTACACGTTGGAGCAATCGACCAAGACCGATCAAGCCTGGTCGCCTTGGAACGCCCGCCCGAAGATGGTATGGGAAACGGCTTTTGTGGCACTAATCTTCTGTCGCAGTTCTATCTCGACCACTCAACTTCTCCAGACGAATTGAGTGACCCAGATCACGTTTTTATGGGACGGTAGGTATAGGCACCTACACCGTCACACCATCTACACACATGCATGATCAGCCAGTCCAGAATAGTTCCATAAGCCTGGTTTCGGTCAGGGTGAAGAGCAGTGCTTGCGCACCTCCTTCGAAACCCTAATTTCACCAAGTGTCGCAGATAAGTGTCTCAAAGATCATCTCATCCATCCAACTTCACCAGCTCGGTTATATAGCCCTGGTCAGGAGTTAATTAGTCAGTGCGGAGTCATGGTGATCACCATCCGCCACTTTACCACACCATGTGGTCGGTCAAGGAAGGGTTTGCATGCGCAACTTCCAAACCATGCTGGATATACTCAATGTAGTACCTGCATAGTATACACACGATACTTCACAAGTATCAATTTCCTAAATTCTTCCTAGGTTTTGCTTTCGGGCTGTTTTCTCCTCCCGAACGAGCTTAAAACCTAAATATTCATGCGTTTGGCGATAGGAAATTCTTTTCCGTATGGAATGGATGGGAGGGCCATCAAAATCCGAGTCCGTACTAGAACTCTACAACGATTCTAGTAAGGGGCGCTAATTAGGGTTTCTAGTGCAACAATCAATGGTTGCCCCTCCTCTCAAGATGCAAAATCTCGACCGTCGAAGGTCACCAAGCTAGCAAGTTTCCCGAGACTGACTTGACAATCCACAACAACATGCAACATGTTTTCCAAAAACATTCAAGACATCAATCATGTCACAAACTGGGGGATGCATACTGGGGTATTGGTCTGGAGATTTACAGCGTGCAGCGCACAACGCGCCATCATAAGAATGTGTCAGGAAGTCATGGACGGTTAGTGATGATGGGAGAAGTGGGCAAGCCTGGTCGTGTGAAACCAACACACTACTCCACTACTCCATCACTCCACTTTCTCCACTTCCCACGAGATACGAAGGTTAGGATAAAGGACTTGTATAAATAGGTTCTCCGCCCTATTTTCAACAACGACACAAGTCCAGACAACGGAAGCAATTGTTGATACAATCGTATTCAAACACCGGAACTGATAGATTACATCTTGAAAGCCAGTTCAACTTTCTGATACAAGTCTTGCATACCCACCACCTTCACATTCTCAACACCTTCTTCGCTTCCTTCCCTAAGATCAACCCCATCTCCTTCACTTTGTGACCGAAACAAGTCTGGAACGGCCATTTTTTGGTTTAGGCCGGACTTGCACAGATTGATCTCTCGAATCTACAAGCACTCACCGCACATTGCATTTGTTTTAGGTTTAGATTCATTCCTCATCCACACCCCAAATTACCAAAATTAGCAGGAATAGTTTTCACCCATAAACAATTGGCGACCACAGTGGGAGGTTGATCTCTCGGTTACAAAAAATTGAATTCTCAATTCTTCAGTTTTCATCCTACGATGTACCCTCACCAGGAAACCACAGGCGGTTCAGATACCATGGGAAGTATAGCTAGAATGCTGGAGGATGTCTTGTCAAATAAAGATGGTATCGCTAGAAGACAGGGCGAAACATTCCACCTTCTGAATGATATAACAACACAATTATAAGAAGGGTCGACGGACATCTACCTAGACAGTGTGAGAAGAGCTGGACCTTTAGCTAGGGCTCACACCTTTACCAATGGAGAAGCGAAAAGGGCGCGTACTCGCAGGAGACTCAGGAAAGATGAACAACATGGTCCATTCGACAATGAAGGCTCGAGGCAACTCCACAAAGGAAAGGACTCGCCCGGAGCACTACAACGTCTGCCGGATAAAGAAAGGGAGCCTGCAGCCTACGGAGCCCTGCTGGAAGATTTATATCTCAAGACTCTTGCTGAAGCCCGGAAGACCGTCCAATCTGTATCACCTTTTCAACCAAGCGAAGAAATGCTTGAAGAAGGAGAAATACATCAAACGCGTGAATACAGAGGATGGGAGCGTTCGATTCGATCACTCAACAGTGATATTACGACACCTTCCCCATCACTTTATCCAGGAAAGTGATCCGCGGATATGTTGACACTCACAAACTTCCTGACTTCATCTCCGAGATGCGCTCCACATGAGGTCCATGTAGAGACATCACAACGCCCACTAACGCAAGAAAATCTTGGCTCGAAATACCTACACTTCTCTCTCCCAATGAAGAGGATTTTGGAGTTACTGGAGGCATGGGTGCAAAACAGAGAGGTGGAGCTACCTCCAGTATAGCGTCCACCCACTGATCAGGAAGTAATGGACCCAAGGTATTGTCACTTCCACCGGTTCCTTCACCATCCCACCAGTGAATGCAATGCTTTGAAGCGCATTGTTCAGGAGAAGCTTGGTTCAGAAGGATAGTTTCCCTTCTCTGAAGAATCAATGTGGATGACTTCCTTGGAGGAGCTACTTCGGTTTTACACAAGCACTACAAAATTAATGACTTTTAGTCACGACCCAATTGCCACGGATTTGAATATCCGTGGCTATTTGTTACATTTTGCCACGCTGAACAGGTTACCGTGGCAAATAGGTCACACATTTTCCACGGCATGATATCAACTTTCCACGGGCCTAGGTTTACACATTATAAACCTGCCGAATGGGTTCTTCTACTCACGACTGAGTGGGCCGTGGGTATAACGGGCCTTTTGCTTCGGGTCACCAAATAGTGCCGTGGCAATTTTTTCTCGTGGAATTCTCTTAAAAGCAAAAGTCGTGGATAGTAAACCCATAGAATACCACGATACCCACCCCCATGTTCCTCCCACCTCCATCAACTCTCCTCTTTCTCCGATTATGGATGTTATAAAAACAATCGATTCTGTAAAACCGTATACACAGAGAAGATTATACTTCAGGTAAGTTGGGATTTCTAAAATTAGGTCTTCTTATTTTGATTTTCTGAAACTAGGGATTTTAAGTAGTAACTATTTATGTAGGAATCAACCTAATTGCATGTCAATTTCAATTACTTCGCACTGGTTTAGAATTTGTCTTCTTTAATTTGGATTGTTTTATGATATTGGGTCCGATTTGGAAAAAGGAAATTCATCAATTTCATTATTCTCTGCAGGACATCATTGATTTTATCTGCACAAGCTGGTGAGAGATTTAATTTCTTGTTCCCTGATTTATGCTGTGATTGTCATACATTTTGAGTTTCTTTTAGATGAAATTTCAATTTTCGTCTTGAATTCCAGCTACTGTTCTTGATTTATAACATCAAGTATACTAGGTTTACACTAGATTTTTGTTTAGTACTCTATTTCTAATTCAAGTGTAATTGAAAAACCCAGTATGCATGTATTTCTAGGTTAGGGAAATACTCTTTTTGGTTATTCTCAAAGAATGTTGTTTTTTCAGTAAGAGATGTGCTTCGTTGTGTATTTAGTCTCCATTCTTATGAACCCAGTTGTTTGAGGGTAGGTTGTTGGCTTAAGTATCAGGAGTTTATGAAAATTGCTTTTCTGTTTGGTATTCTCATTCTAGAAAGAAAAGAAAAAAACATGGACAAGTGCACTATTTGCTGGGCTTCAAGGTGGAAGATAGTGAGACCAAATACTCCTTCTAAGATACTGCGCCACTTCCTGTTAAAGCCTAGGCTTCAGTGTTTGATTATGTCTTCCAAAAATGCAGAGTACATGACACGGCATAAAGAACGGAGAATTGATACTTATGATCCAAGTAGTCCAGTGAACCATATTGATGTGTACTCGAGACCTTTGATTGAAGAACTTAAAGAGCTATGGGAAGGAGGGGTTGATACTTAAAGAGTTTATTTTAGATCCAAATTTATATTTTTGTTATAAAATTCCAGTCATTGTTTCCTTGTTCATGTGATAAGTCATCGTTGCATTCTATGAATCGCATAATAGTTTTCATCGTGAATGTATATTTGGTGAAAAAATGTCAGATTTGGTCACTAAGTATATCCATTGTTGCTTGGTTCTCGAGGGTGTGAAATATCACAACTTTATTCTTATAGCACAAACTTAATTTTTCCTCACTTTTATTTCTTCTTGTCCATTAAGTTTTGATATACTTGTGCAAGCAGTTTCAGCATACTAAGATGTGATCACCTGGTATGGAAATTTCACACGTGCTATGTTTAATTCAAAATGAAAATGCCACTCTTCGGAGGTGAGATGATTACACATATCAGTGGTATTATGCACAATGTTAAACCTGAAATTATAAGTCTGTAACTGTGACCTGTTGTGTTGTTAACCGCAATTTCTCAAGCTAATGTGAAATTAACCTTCTGTGTTATTGACTTGTTGCCTTGTTGATATGATAAGTCATTGTGTTTTCTTGTTGATGTGATAAGTCATTTTTATTGACATGTTTCCTTGTTACTTATTCACCATATTGAAGGGGAGGAGAGCATGTTAGTCCAAATACAAGAATCGCGTAGAATTGTTTTTCAAATTTGACCCATTCTGCTCATCTTCTCTAGCAGGAAAAGAAACTTTTTTTCTGTCTCTACTGGTGGTAAATCTATGTCTCTCTGCAAGTGAAGTTTGGCCAAGTAGAAGAGGCACTCGTTGATTATTAGGGAGCTCAAGTTGGTTAGTACTTGGTAAGTTCTCTTTCACGATCTCAGTAGTATTACTTTTTATTTGTGCATTTGTTCTAAAATTTACTCCATATATGTTTTTGAGTTCCATATGCAAATTTCAGGTCTTCTTGATTTCCCTCATTCTTCCAAGTGGTTTTGGTTGTTGCTGCTACTTTGCTGTTTCACATTCAAGGTAAATGTTACATGACAATAGAATCTGTTTTGCGTTGTATGAGCTCGAAAACTAGTACTCCACCGCTTCCCGATAAAGTATAGGCTTCAGCGTCTGTTTACATGACAAAGCTGCAGAGGATTTGAGATGTAATAAAGAAGGGTGAACTGATACTTATGATCCAAGTAGTCCAGAGAACCGCATTAATGTATTCTTGAGACCTATAAATTTCTCCAGTAGTTATAATGATAATGATATTCTCAAGAATAAAATTGTTCAGCAAAACTCTTTTGACAAATAAATAGTTCTTCTCGGCCCATGTGCTGGCCTTGTCGTATGATGCTTTGAAAAGTAAGTATTAAGATTGATAGATTTTTTTATGTACCATAGTGTTTCTCTTTGGAGAAGGATGTCTCACAAATAGGACTGCTCAATCAAAACGTGGAGCAGGGTGGCACTACAAACTCATGTACAGTTTAGTAACTTATATTTAGAACTTATATTTCGGATAGCTTGTTATGTTTAAAATGTTGTTGGAGTATTTTATTATACTCACTTACAGGGATGATTCCTGAAATTGGGAATGTGATGAGAAATGAAATGGTTTAGAAATGTCACTAAGGATTTTAGTGTTTGAATGGGAATAATATCGTTATTAATGGCTTTGCTTTCTGTCAATGTTCTAATATCATGATGAATTGATTATGTCAGCATCTGACTCCGAAACAAGCTAACTTTACCTTAGCTTATCTGGATTACTTTAATACCATACCGATTATCTCAATATCCTGATCCCACTTTTAGTATGCATTCTAGTCTTGGGTTTCTTTGTGTTTTGGATTGGTTTGTGCTTGGTTTACTCTAATTTTTCAGTTTTCATGTTGTGCTGTATTGGTTTTTATTCTTTTGTTTTTGTGTATTTTATGGTAGAGGGCATGTTAGACTGAGTTTATGAATCATCGAATAGTTTTCATTGTTCTCAAGCTTGTGAAATATCACAGAGCACCTTCCTTGGTACTATTTATTCTATGTTCTTATACCACGAAGTTAATTTTCTTCACTTATATTTCTTCTTGGTCATAACGTTATGTTTTGATATACTGGCGTGAATTTTAACATACTAAGATGTGTTCACCTAGTATAGAAATTTCACATGTGATATTTTTAATTTAAACGTGTTCATGATATGTGCCTTAAGTAAAATGCAGTATGTTGATGTTTGGCATTAAAATGAACTGATATTATAGTGAGATGAGTACGTATAGCAGTGATACTATGCACAACGTTACCTAAAATTATAAGTCTATAACTGTGCCCTGTTGTGTTATTGACCACAACTTTCTCAAGGTAATGTTAAATTAACATGTTGTGTAAGTTACTAACATGTTGCCATGTCGATGAGGTGATAAGTCATTGTTATGACCTGTTGTGTTATTGACCTTTTTCCGTGTTAGTTGTTCACCATATTTAAGGGGCGGAGAGCATGTTTTCCTAAATACAAATATTCCTTAGAAAATTTTCAAATTTGACCCATTCTGCAAATTTCAGGTCTTCTTGGAGTTCACTCATTCTTCTAAGTGGTTGTTGGTGATGCTGTTACTTTGCTGCTGTACATTCAAGGTAAACATTACATGAAAGTGGAATCTGTTTTCCGATTGTAGTTTTTTGTATGAGCTGAAAAACTAGTGCAGGACAGCTTCATTGGTAGTTTTTTGTATGAGCTGAAAAACGTTACATGAAAGTGGAATCTGCTGTTACTTTTCAGAGTTTATTTCTCATATAGATTAGTAGCTAGAATTCATGAATAATACTTCCATTTTACGTAGATATGGAAGGTTCACCATTTAGCTTCATCATCAGTAACTACTAAGCCTGTTACAAATCAACTCTTTTTCGATTGTGTAAGCTTATATGCTGAAAAAGCATCAAATTTCTGCATGTTATTGGTAGCTAGCTAATATGTTATAATTTTGTACCCAGGTATAAGATAGGACCGGGTCAGTGGTTAATAGTTAGAAGTTAGGATGAAGCTAGGTTTTGAAATTGTATGAGTTTCTCATGGACTGAGTAGACATATATTATCAATGAAGATTCACTTTCGCTACATTGCTCGCTGACTTCTTTATATCTTTTCCTTATCTTCAAATTAGATCTTTATAAATGTCTGCAAAGAGATCTAGTGATTGCTGCTAATTCAATTTTTTCATTGATGCATGGATAGTTTTGGTTTCTCGGTTCTGAATTTTGACACACTTCTCAAGGAAAATTGTGTTACCTGGTTTTTATTTTTTAGTTACTCTCTGTGTTTTTAGGTTGTGATCAAAGTAGTTGAGCATATATTGTTTAGTCGTTTCATGATTAAGAGAACATGGATAAGAGATGGGTTGATAAGGACCCTACTTCTCTAGAGTATGAGGAAGGGTTGAATGCATTCCTTGATTATTCCTACATCCATGGAAAGCTTAATAGGGAAGGAAACTTGAAGTTTCCTTGTATTGATTGTAAAAAAATTGTGTGGCAAGAGCGAAGTAGAATTGTTGATGATTTAGTATGCTATGGCATGTTGCCAAGTTATACGAATTAGATTCATCATGGAGAAAGAAGTGTATCAACACCAGCACTAAAAATCAGGAATGAAGATGTTGAGGTTGATACTCATGTTGATGCTGATGGTATCCGTATTAGGGACGATCTTAGTGGTTTGTTGGGAGATGCTTTTCCTAATGAAGTTGATAACGTGGAGAATATGCAAGATGGAATGGAGGATGTTAATCTTAATTTTAAGAAGTTGTTGGAACAGTCGAAAACGGAGTTATACCCTGGTTGTGATAAAATGACAGTGTTGTCATTTGTCATTAGATTATGGCACATTAAATGCATTAATCAGTTGATCAATAAAGCATTTACTATGATGCTTCAGCTTGCACGAGATTCATTTCCAGATGGGTGTTCGCTCCCAAAGAATTTCACTCAGTGTAAGAAAATAATTACAGATTTGGGTATGGGTTATAATAAAATTGATGCTTGTCTGAATGATTGCATGTTATTCTGGAAGGATGACTCAAAATTGGACGAGTGCAATGTTTGCGGGGCTTCAAGATGGAAGATAGTCAGACCTGGGAAGAAGACTAATACTCCTTGGAAGATACTCCGCCACTTCCCGTTAAAGCCTAGACTTCAACGTTTATTTATGTCTTCCAAAACTGCCGAGGACATGAGATGGCATGAAGAAGGGATCACAGATGATGGAGTCATGAGGCATCCAGCGGATTCTGTAGCTTGGAAGCATTTTAATGAAACTAACCCAGATTTTGCTTCAGATTCGAGAAACGTAAGGCTAGGTCTGAAGCTTGAAGAAGCCATTGAAGAGCTGAAGGTTAAGAAAATTACTTTAACCAATATATTAAATTATTTAATTGATTGAAGATTGCTAAATTTTAACTGATGAATATTGTAGAATATTTTTCATTATTCGGATGAGATCAACTTTTGGGTGGAGGAGAAAATCCATGAAAAATGGAAGGCAAACAAACGTAACATGAGGTTGGAACATTTCGATGAGAAGAAAACTGATGCACAAAACCGAGCTACTTGTCCAAACGGAGTTATTGACACTCAGTGGGCAAATATGTTGATATATTGGCGTTCACCTGAATTCAAGGTGAGAATGTTTACAGATTTATCGTTTATGAGTTTATATGTTAAACAATGACTTCTAACTTCTGAACATTGAATAACATAGAAAAAGAGTGAGAATGGCAAAGCAAGTAGAAAGCGTTTGGTTGTGCCTCATCATGGTGGTACTAAGTCATTAGTGAACCACGCAATAGAGGTAACGAATAATATGAATCAGTATTGATAGTTAATGTTTATGTAGATCTTGACATACTATATATGAACAGATAGAAGAGACAACGCAAAAGAAAGCAAGTCGAGCGGCTGTGTATCAGAAAACCTATAGAGCCAAAGAAGGGAAAACTCCCAACCCTATAGCTGAAGCAAATCGCATATGGCTTTTTAATACGTTAATTTGTATGCTGTTAGAATTAATAAAATTGTTGCAACTTGTTCTCACTTTAACTTTGCATATTGTAATTGCAGGCTCAAATGGAAGCCTTGGAGAGGGAAGATTTATAAGACAATGGTTCAGATGATGATGTTTCAATCTTGGAACTCACTTCTTATGACCAGCTGAAAGGAGACAAGTACTCTAAAATCATGGGAGCTGAGAAACCAGGTCGGATTCGTGGTGTTGGTTCAGAAATTAAAGTAATCAAGCTTACGGGGGAATCTTCTTCAAATGTTGTCCAAAACAACGAGGAAAATGCTGCATTAAGAGATGAAATTAAGAAACTGAAGGAGGATCAGGTTCATATGCAGAACGACATGGAAGAAGAACATCTTGAGATGAAGAAAACTGTAGATGAGATGAAAAAGGCTAACGAGGAATCACAGAAAAAAATAGATGCCCTTTTGCTACTGTTTTCTGGTCGAGTATGTATTAGCATATCCATAAATATTTTTGGCAGTGTATTATATAGATTCTTAAAGATTTCTCGGGCATGTATGAGCATATCCGCAAATATTTTTTTTGCAGTCACAAGCTTTCTTAATTGCATTTTTTTTTTGTAGAGGGACCTCCCACATCCAGAGCCATAGAGTTATGATCTTAATACACGAATCTGAGGTAATGTTTTCTTCTTTATTAGTCTATTCATATGATTACAGTTGCTTATAAACCTCTAAACATGTTCCCCTTGCTGCAACATATTAGAAAGATGATGGCATAATTGTTAATCTAGACTCTGGATTGACGTCATGGACTATAGTGATATTTAAAGAAACATTCTTTATTTTAGCTGTCACGACACACGTTAGCATTATCGTTAGCCAATAGATTTCCAACCATCTTAGTATTTGCGTACACCAGTGGATGATATACATTCATGTTGAATTATTAGGAAATTTGGGAATGGGTGTACTGGTTGCGTACTACTCTGAATTTCTTGTTATTTTTTCTTCCATGGATTGATTTATGGGTAACTAGGTATATCGGCTTAAATGTTTGATGGATATTTGAACTTGTTTGAATCCATAGGTGTACATGAGATGTACACGAGAGATTACAGTTCTTCTGTATCTTCTTAATGGTTTAGACCACATGTTGTATTTGAAGGGATAAGAAATTAACCCTCTGTAAATGTTGTATACATGGATATTTTCTACCGTTGTTTGCCATTGATGTTAGATTTGATGTCTACATTTTGCAGGTTAATTTCACTGAAATATAGTATGTTCAAGGTGTTGGAAGATACATGATAATCAACTTTGGAAGTAATAAATCCATCTGTGATGATTTAAGTATTTTATTTTCATTCACTTATTTTTTGTATCAGACTCAAAATGGTTTAGTATTAAGTATTTATTTGCTTTGGAATGTAATCAATCAGACAAAAATGTAGAACTTGTGTTTTTTAATGAATAGACTGTCTTTCTGAAATTGTTGTAAAGTAAATATTGTCTTGTTATGTTAGTGGCTAGCAGTAAAAACTGGCCATAATCAGTTTTAAATAGCTATGGTGTAATCCAACTACATAAAATGACCTTAAAAGCACCCACGCATGGAAAACGTGGCTAGCATCGTGGCTAATTGTCCCACACATGTGCCATCCAACTAATTATTAGCCACAGAGGTACCCGTGGTAAATGATCATACATTATTATCCACGCAAATAAAAACCGTGGCAATCATCGTGGCAAATAATTTTAGCCACGGGACTATTTTTCACGAGGAGGCTGTCGTGGCAAGTTATCTTTTGCCACGAATTTTTTGTCAACTGCCACGGTTTTTTGGCGTGACTAAAACTTAGTATTTTTGTAGTGAAGTGAGGTCTCGAAAGCAAGTAAGTTACATCCAACAATCTTACGAAAAAGATAAACTTGGAATTCACTGGGGACTGAGCATCCCGCATGTGGAAAAAGAGGCTCAATAATCAAACGCCATGTCTGTTTCCTTTCATGCTTCCCTTTTATACAACATTTGCAATTTCATATGATATGTGCAATCATTCATTATTAAGATGCAAATTCCATTTAGGGTAATCACTTTTCAGAAAAGTCGATTCACAAAACTATCTCAAAATAAACCAATTCAATTACCTATTAATTCAAAACCCGAAGTCAAAATGTGAAAGAAAATCCTCACCATCACTCAAAGAAAAACAAGAACATCTAAGAGAAAAGGTAAACAATTTGCGGGAATCCTTCAAGGAAAGTCCTTCAATAGAAACTCATCTCTCTGTGCAAGAGAGGATTTCATTTTCTGAAGTACAGCCTGTTCCAGCTTCAACTCGTTGGAAAACCTTTCAATCTTCTCTTCCTGGCGAGTAACACAGTCTGCGGAAGGGACTTCATCTTGTAGTTTTTGGAGCCCCTAAATCTCGGAGAACCCTTTGAAGAACCAAGGAGCATTGAAGTCATACTGCATAAACATGTCTCGATGGCACTTCCAGTCTTCAATTATCTCCTCAGAAACTGTCCGACCAGTCGTAACGCTAATCCCGTGGATGGAAAATAAAGCTTCTTGGACGCGATTGACCAAAGCAAGGCGACTCCTGAGCTTCTTAGTGGTATCAATATGGCCGTGCTTTTCCCATATTGCCGTGTACAACCCTTCGAAGTGAGCTGGTACGCTGAATCCTCCAACCAACACATGACCTGGGAAGGGAGTAGTGAAAGGAGGATCGAACAAATCCCCAGGATGCATTATCAATACTTCACCAATTTCAGGAGCCTTGTCAGTTACGGAAGGCCTTTCGGAAGAAGTCATTATAACTTGATTCATTGGAGCCTGTTCAGGGCGTGCTTCAAGGGGAGTCATCTCAATGGAATATGTTACCTCCCCTACATTTTTCCCGATGTCTACTTCGCTCTGGGTACTGATTTCTGTCACCACCTCATCAACAAGATCACTTACGGAGGCGCATTGTCCAGTCGAGCTTGTGTCATCTCTGTCGTTATCATGTGAAGGAGCAATTTCGGTCTCACCAGACTTCTCAGCATAAGGATCAGTGTCACCAGACCTCTCAACGTGAATACCAACGTCACCGGACCTTTCATTCTGAATGCGTGCCAGCCTGGTAAATACATTCTATTTCGGAATTCCCTAAATGCAAACAAAGATCGCTCTTATAAGAAGTTACTATGGGGAAATGATAGGTGTAGAATACACCTAATATACTATCTAGTAGTTGATGCTTTCTTTGCTATTTTTCTTGTAAATTATGTATTTTACGAGTGTTTTTGAGTTATTAGGTACTCTGGAGTCACATAGACGAAAAGAAGGAGAAATCACCCAAATTTGAGCAAAAAGGGGCAAAGCTGTCATTTCAGGAGAGAACACTATCTGGAGTCCAGTTGTGGTTAAGGGGTTGTCATATAGGGTACCCCTTATCATTATTAGAGGTTGTAATTATCAATGGGTGGTCCTTATCTTGGGTGCAAATAGCATCCCAATAATTCCCAACCCTAAAACCGAAGTGATATTTCATCCCCTTTCTATCATTCCACCCAACTGAAAGTAAGAAGAAGAAAACAGCAGCCATTGTCTGAAATTTATATTCATTCAGAAGGCTCAACCTAAAATCGAGAGATGGAGGAAGAGACGATGATGAAATTCAAGTTAGGGTTTTCGGTGAAAGAACTAGAAGGGTTTTAAGTTCAATTTGAAAACTAGAAGAGATGGCCGTGAATTGACGATCTCATGGAAGATTAGGGTTTGTATGGAATTACAGATCGAAGATGGGTTTCAGTGGATGAATGAAATGAAGAACGGTGCTGTGAAACTGAGAAGGAGAAACATCTGAAAGAAGAAGAAAATTAAGGTCCGTATAATTGAAGAAGGACGAACAGCTATTGACTGCTGCTACTGAATCAGAGAGGTTAGGGTTCTCGGTGGAAAATTAAGGTGAAGAACGAGATAAATCTGAAGTCCTGCTGTTTGAATCGAGAATGGGTGTTGTTTGAATCTGCGAATGGTGGATGCCGCGAGCTTCTGTGATGATCAAATGGGTTTTGGTAGAATCGGTTAGGGTTTGAAATAGACACAGATTTGAGCAGAATTGAAGAACATGGGTTTACTGTTGCTGTGGAGATATTAAAGTCTGTTGTTGATTCAGGTGATGAATAAGAACAATGGGTTGTCAGCAGAATTACAAAATAAACAAGCTGTGGAAATTACAGGGGATGATGCTGTTGAACCTGTGGAGTTGTGGGATGAAATGTTAGATAAATGTTAGGATTTGCACAGGGAGAAGAATCAGCCTGAAATTGGCTTGCGAATTGTCGTAAAATCAGAGGAAACTCTGGCCATTTTTATGCTCCGGCGAGTCGACTCAGTAGCCGACGGGACTGATCCAGACGAGTCTGATGACTGATCCAGAACGAGTCCGAAAAGCCGATCCGACCTAACTCAGACTACTCAGCCGACTAAGAAGCTGACTAAGAAGCTAACTCGTCCTCTAACTTGACTCTTGACTAAAAGTTTGACCCTTTGACTATTAAGGTTGACCTCTTTGACCGTTAGTCTTAACGGTTGACCAACAGAATATTCCTTTACCGGAGGAGAATTTTTCAGGTGGCCGGCGGCGATGGATTCCGGCCTATTTCCGGCCAAAAACCCAGTTTTTCGGCAAGCAAAAGTTGCGGAATTTTGTGTGGATTTCTCTCATGGGATGTGAAGAGTTGGACTTGGAATTGAATGAAGAATTCGGCTTGGATATGGAAAGAGGAGATGGAAGATTTGAGAAAGGCTTGGATTTGGAAATTGATCTACAAAAGGAAAGGGATTCTATTCCTTAGAAGATATGGAGAACATTGAAGCCTATAAATAGAGAAGAATTTCTACACTTCCATACACTTAGATACACATAGATGCACTTAGATACACACATCTTTTACAATACTTTTGCACACTTTTACACACACAATACTTTTCTCTTTGTGTGAACTCTTTAATATGAGTAACTAATTTGATTGAGGATGAATTCCTAGTTCTTAACATGTTTTGAGTTTGTTTTAAATCTACTTTGAAGTTTTCACATGATTATCGTTTGTTTTTACTAATAGGAGTGATCTTAAAGACATTCATGATTGATTGATAGATTATCTAGGTGTACAACTAGATTGATTTGTTAGTCTAATCTAAAGCTAGTGTAAGTTAGGGGATAAGTAATCGTTTCTTGACTTTTCACATAAGTAGCAAACACGAGACCTTGCGGAGGGATTCCGCGGAGCAATTGTGTGTAAAAACAACGTTAGCAAGTGGACCTTGATCTAAGAGTTTAACTACTAATATCAACCTAATAAATTCATAAATCTTAATGCGTTTAACTAAATTACATCTTGAGTGATCTACTACTAGGTGGTTTGGTGAATAGAATCCGGTAGTCGAGAACTTCCGTATCCGGTGATAAAAGGGATTTTGGGGTTAGCACTGATCTAGCTGCTATACCTACGGTTGGTGATAATTTGTGACTAATAAGAAGTGGAAAAGAACATAACTTTAATCATTGTTTTGCAGCGAAGAAGGATTCCTTGATCTAATCTCTCTTATTGATTTCCTTTTAATTGCTTTGTTTATTTTATTTACTTTCTCAAATTCTTAATCAATACCCCCCTTTGTGACATTATAAGACAACTAGAATCTCGTGCTCCTCGTGGGATCGACCTTGACTACCCTATATTACTTGTTAATTAGGTAGTAAAGTATTAATTAATTTGTTGTGGTTACGACACGCATACAGGAAACAAAGGAATTAGCAGAGGGAGATTCGAATACCTGCATATGGGAGGAATTGAGTATCACCGAACTACAAGCTTGCCTCTTGGATCTCCCTCCTGATTTGGGACTGCAGCCGTCATCTCTGGTTCGTTTGCCTGGGAGTGGTTTCAACCGGAAATGCTTCCTCAACATGTCAGAGGATGGCTCACCACGGGAATTTGTCACAACATCCTCTGAAAATTTCTGAAAAACCAACAGTTGTTTCCTCCAAAACTATTTATACTCATCAGTTACCGCAGGATTTCTACCGATAGGCCAGAAAGGAAGACTCAGCCATTCTAAAAACGCATCAGCATTGAGAATATCCGGGAGAAATTCTTTTGGAACCTCTGATGGACGAATAAATGGAACACCCTGGTCAAATCCCATTTGACGAGCAGCCCTATCGATATTGTACGGATTCACCATAAATGCTTCGTTGAATAGAGATGGGATATATCCCGGGATGCAGCTGTGCATATAAACAAGTTCTCCAAACTTCATCGTCTTAGCATCGGAACGCAACACAGCATCAAGACCGTCAGAAGTAATAGCAAAGGTTTTCGGTTGAACGATGGAAGAATGGATTGCCCCCCATGGACGGAAATCTATGGAAGACACATTATCGAAAATGTCCACGAGTTTTGCACCAGTTCTGGGACGCCTCCTATTCCAACGGAGTATTCTCGAACCACTATACAAACTTATGAGTGAAGTTGCAGGAGCAGGAGCATAGCCTTTGAAATGTTCCCATAAGAACGCCTGAAGGAAAGCGAAGTGAACATGCGACTCCACCTTCTTGTACCCGTTGGAAACGTATATGTCCATTGCTGTGGCATCCAGATGAGAATACAACGATCCAAGGAACAAGGCACCTAAGGTAAGAACCTCACCCTTTGCTAACCTTATGGAAATCCTAACAAGGTCACTTCTTATGGTATTCTTTCCAGAACCGTCGTCAAATATGTCTCTGGAGAGCCACAAACACAGGAACGCAATCACACTGAGCTCGTTTTCCGACTCCTGATCCGGGTCCACAGGAGACCACTCCGACACCCACCAGGTATAAAAGCATCTCGTATCTTTCTTCTCCTCCTTGTCCAGACCATTGAATTCTGCCACCTTGTGAAGTATGGCATCATAATTACGTTGTTCGGTGTCAGAAAGCTCGTAACAAAGATTCCCAGCGACAGGCAGGTTCATTAATGCAGCTACACTCTCCAGAATAATAGTCATCTCTCCCCACCTAGATATAGTTGTATGAGTAGAAGGGCGCCACCGAGAAGCAAAAGTAATCAAGCCCGCAGTGTCTTTCTTAATTTCAAGAGCAGCAGATGCCATGACCGCATTAAGGATTTGCGCTTTAGTCAAATTAGCTTTAACATCCTTGTCATTCAACATGCATCTCATCCATCCTTTATAAGAACTCAGTGGAGTATGGAAAATCTTGAAGTCGATGGGAGAAGGCGGATATTCGTTTCTTCGAAGACGAAGTCTCATCACAAGTGTTGAAGAAGAAGATGGATCAGCTTCCATGTTTTCTGAATCAGAGAGAAACACTATCTTATGAGAAGGATGTATCCTAGTGTTTGGAAAAGGCGAGGTGAACAACTCATTATCGATGCTCGGCATATCTTTGAAGCTGTCAACACTTCCTGACTTGGCACCAGTATTATTTCCGGAAGACATCTCAACAGGAATTCTTTCTTCATTCCACAATGAAATAAAATACAGGAGTTAGAACTTGTATGAAGACGACAAGACATGGTTAACGTGCAAAAAGGAATCGGATCAAGTCCGGTATTTTCTAAGTCCGGTATATCTTCAAGTCCGATATTTTCTAAGTCCGGTATAACTTCAAGTCCGGTACAACTTCAAGGCTGGTATTGCTCAAGTCCAGATTGTTTTCAATTATGGTATTGCTCAAGTATCAAGACGGGTGTTGGTTCAGGGCACAAGACTAGTATAAGGTCGGCTTCCAGTCAAGCATATGTAGATGGCCACGTTCGAATCAAACACGCATAGTGGGGCCGCATTCATGTGCACGTATTTACGGTTCCTTATATTCATGGAAGTTGTGTTTACGAAATTCAAGCCAAATTTCTCTCCAAGATACAACCTAAGAAGCTAGGTTTTGCATGCAACAATGGAAGAAGAAACAAAAGATGGTATATTCATGGAATTGCAATACTAAACAATTCTAGCAAAAATGGGCAGTTTTACTATCAGTCTTGATGGGAAAGCTAAGAATGATGTGTCTATCAAAGGATTTTTACCTAAGAAATTAGGTTTTTTCCTAAAAAAAAAAAAAATTCACCTTGGTCGGACGGACGGCGGCGTCTGGCGGCAGCTCCGGCAACGGTGGTCGGCGGCGGCAGTGGAGCACGGACGGGAGATGCTGAACAAAAAAAAAAAAGTTGTGAGAAAAATAAGAGGGGGTCAGTCCCTTATATAGACAAAGTTTGGAAGAATCCTAATAGAACAAGGATTCCTCTTTCGAATTGGATTCCTCTTTTGATTCAAATACCCAAAGAAGGAAACCGGTCCTACCAAAGGATTCCATACAAGCGCAACGGCATGGACAACTAGCGGCCGGTCAATACTCCTTCGGGTAAAATTCCTTTATCCTGTCTTTCTCATATATGTATGTCACCATCTCATGCCTACCACACAATAGTGTAACCATTATGTGCTAGTCAGGGGACTTAATGTTGATGGTGGATTTTTGTTTAAGGTTAAGATTGTAAAAAATAAAAAATATGCGCCAAAATTTTGTAAGAGATAAGGCCATTAACAAGTGATGGATACTCCTTCACTTTATCAATTCACCAAGAATGGAGCATGTGGCAACAATCCCATTTTGTGAATAAAATACACGAAATTCATCCAGGTTGGAGCATGTAGCAATAATCCCATATACCTTGTGAATTTTCAGCATTATTAATTAATGCGCAACAGCCTTGTATTTCCTGTACTCATTATCAGTGCGGCATGACGACTGAGTGTTGCTCTTAGCGGAGCAACACGAACCTCCAAGCATTATAATGAAACCATGTACGAAATACCCGTACATGCTGAACTCTCGGTGTGTTATGCTAGCCCTATTGAGCCCCTCTCGGTGTGTTATACTAGCCCGATTGAGCATCCAGACTGACCGTATCAGTCTGGATATGATCGCGACCATCCAACTCCACCAGCCTGATTGGATGGCCCAGATCGATTCCATAACCCCCAAGCAGGTATGGAATACCTGCCGAACCAACGCGGAACCCGCATGGTCGGCTTCCCATGGCCTAGCTTGCCAAAACTTCCAAACCATAGCAGTATGGATGGAAAACCCTAAATTAGGGTTTGCGGCACATTATATGTGTCGCAAAATAACCTCAAACATCCATGTTCGCAGGTATAGATGGAGGGTGCAGATATAGATTCAAAAGGCATGGAGTATGTCAATACAATTACCGCAGGCCCGCCTACATACCTGACCAATCGGTCAGGACCAACCATGGTTGGTCATTCCAAATCGTGCGCCTGAATGGAGCATGATGCACGGCTTTGAAACCCAAAAATTAGGGTTTTGAATCACGAGCGTCCATCTTCTCCGTCACGAACGGAGGGTCCGAGATTAGATCAAATCAGGTCCGGTCATGTCAACATGACCACCGTATACCCTTATATCCCCTCACCTAATCGTCCAATGCATGCCATGCCTGGCTATCCCCAAATCGTTCGCTCCAACATGCATGGTCGCACCTCCAAAGCTGCAAACTAATCTCAACCGCTTGATTTCTCCAGACGAATTGGGTGGCATAGATCACGTTTTCATGGGACGGTAAGGCATATGTGTGAACACCAGCCTACCACCTACACGTTGGAGCAGTCGACCAAGACCGACCAAGCCTGGTCGCCTTGGAACGCCCGCCCGAAGATGGTATGGGAAACGGCTTTTGTGGCACTAATCTTCTGTCGCAGTTCGATCTCGACCACTCAACTTCTACAGACGAATTGAGTCACCCAGATCACGTTTTTATGGGACGGTAGGTATAGGCGCCTACACCGTTACACCATTTACACACATGCATGATCGGCCAGTCCAGAATAGTTCCCTAAGCCTGGTTTCGGTCAGGGTGAAGAGCAGTGCTTGCGCACCTCCTTCGAAACCCTAATTTCACCAAGTGTCGCAGATGAGTGTCTCAAAGATCATCTTATCCGTCCAACTTCACCAGCTCAGTTATATAGCCCTGGTCAGGAGTTAATTAGTCAGTGCGGAGTCATGATGATCATCATCCGCCACTTTACCACACCATGTGGTCGGTCAAGGAAGGGTTTGCATGCGCAACTTCCAAACCATGCTGGATATACTCAATGCAGTACCTGCATAGTATACACACGATACTTCACAAGTATCAATTTCCTAAATTCTTCCTAGGTTTTGCTTTCGGGCTGTTTTCTCCTTCCGAACGAGCTTAAAACCTAAATATTCTTGCGCTGGGAGATAGGAAATTCTTTTCCGTATGGAATGGAGGGGCAGACCATCAAAATACGAGTCTGTACTAGAATTCTACAACGATTCTAGTAAGGGGCGCTAATTAGGGTTTCTAGTGCAACAATCAACGGTTGCCCCTCCTCTCAAGATGCAAAATCTCGACCGTCGAAGGTCACCAAGCTAGCAAGTTTCCCGAGCCTGACTTGCCAAGCCACAACAACATGCAATATGTTTTCCAAAAACATTCGAGACATCAATCATGTCATAAATTGGGGGATACATACTGGGGTATTGGTCTGGCGGTTTACAGCGTGCAGCGCACAACGCGCTATCATAAGAACGTGTTAGGAAATCATGGACGGTTCGTGATACGTGTTGTGAACCGAAAGGGAAATCGCCAGGCGTTATTGGGTTTGCTCTTTATTGCATATCTTATGAACGACAAATATGTGTGATGTGTATAACCGTTCACAACTTGTGTGTGTTCTTGGTAAAACTATTCACATAAGGCCTTGGTATAACTTTTATAAGTAAAACCAATCTTAAGTAATCACCTGGGGTATGATCGGGTTGTGTATGTCTGAAATTATTACTAGGAAGAGGGGAAGCGATCCTAGTAAGAGGTGCAGTGCATCATAAGGGGGAACCGATCCTTGTATGAGGTGGAGCAAGGTTTATGGAAGAAAGGGGAACCGGTCCTATGAACATGTGCAACAAAGTTTTGGAAAGGGGGAACCGATCCTATGAACATGTGCAGCAAAGTTTTGGGAAGGGGGAACCGATCCTATGGACATGTGCAGTGCATACAAGTTAATACAAGTTAGATGCCATATATATGTGGGGAACCGATCCTAGTACCTAGTTAGCCGTTAATTTGGTAAGCTAGTGTAACTATGCATAGTACTCACATGGAAACCCATGAGATATGATTGAGTGGAACTTGATCAATCACATAGCTCTTGAAAGTCAGATGAACCAATTCTAAACTTGTTTGGAAGTGTGGTAAATCGGTTTCAAGTGAGCAAGCATGGTAAAGTCTTGCAAGAGTAAGATATCGACACTCTTTGAACACGGTGCATTAATGCTTATTCTATTTTGGTCAAAGATATTCCTTAAAGGCTAAGAAGGAAGTAAATCCCAAGATCGAATTTAAATAAGTTAAGAATCTTTTTAATTAAGGGTTTTTAATTATATATGGAAAATAAGAATTAGTAATGTGCATTTTCTAATTAGATTTTCCAAGGAGATTTCGATCACTAGTTTTGGACAATGCATTCACAGGAATTATGAAAACTGAATCTGGTGGAGTAATGAAAATATCTTGAGAATATTTCCGGTTTTGGAAATTCCTTGGTGTCCAAACTTCCTTGTCTATAAATACTTTGAGTTTGCATTTCTAGCAAACTAATCCCGCGTAACCTAGACTTCCTCTTTTGTCTTTGTTACTGGTGAGGCCCCTATCAGAGAGGAGAGTAATCTAATTAGGTGAAATATTTTACGGCCACTCAGTTTAAAGTCTTCTTTGGGATTGAGAAGTTCTAGCGCGACCTGTTGATGGGAAACAAGATATTGCGATTTATCTTTAGTTTTCTTATTGATTTGATTGACTAACGGAGGTTGAATCTTGATTGCACCTAATTGGTTTATGCTTTAGAATCTTCTCTTCTGATATAAGATTCACTCAAACTAGTTCAAGGTTTCGACATGAATCTTTAGACTGTTGTTAGATCTAAAGACGATCTTGTGATAATCCATTGTTAACAGACTTCGTTCTGTGTGTGATTGATCACAAGAGATTCAAGTGATTGTGTGCAGGTGTTTATTGAAGATCTAAGAAGATTTGAAGGCAAATAAGATATTGAAGATTTCTGACTTGGTATTTTTATAATCTTTGGTGTGCACAATACTTGTTTGGGAAAAAGAGGATCCAATTAATAATCATTTTATCCTTGTGGTAGATTGGATTGATTAATTGAGGAAGATCGGCATCAACACATATCACTTGGTGGAGGAGTGTTATTGGCTTAATCTTAGTGATTGCCTTTGGGTGATTTAACATAAGATAGATCTTGGAACCTGGCAAAGGAGTTTATGTTAAGATAAACAAGGGAACATTTGAATACTATCCAAAGGAATTGGTCCAAGTACGTGACTTGTTTACAGGTTGGAGGCGTAGGAATACTGAGGTAACTAGGTGAACTATAGGTTTAGTTTCTTGGTCTCAACTATACGAAGTTTTCTTATTTTGTATAGCGGCTTAATTCTGAGAGTATTCAATTATGGACTAGTGATAGGTTCCTAAAACACCGTAATATTTATATATAGTTTGTGCCTTCTTTTCTAAGTTTTCTTGTAATATATGTATCTTATGTGTGTTTTTGAATATTTAGGTACTTTGGAGTTATTTGGAACAAAAGAAGAGGAAACGTTGCTTACAACGCAAAAAGGTGCAAGTGATGTTGGGGACGAACTATTTCTCATTATTTTCTTTTATTTCTTGATTCCTGTTTGAAAAGTATGTCGACTTTAGTGATGCAATTTTCGTCTGAAAAGCACGACTGCTTTAGTGATGAATAGAAATTGAAGAGATGAAGTGGGTTTGAGAAGTAAGAGACGGTTGCTTTTGGTGGAGGAACTCGAGAAAGGAAGAAAACGTCTGTTTGGAGCGAAAAGGAGCGAAAATTCCAGTTCACAGGCGAGCGAAGATAGATATGGTTGGAAAGAAATAGGATAGGCATGTTAGTTCTCTGGAACCGATAATCAATTTATCATCTGGGTATCCCTTATTCACCTCACAAGGGTGGCTATATCGACTAGCCTGATTCCTACACAACCCTAAAAGTCAGAGAAAATTATTTTTACTCTTATCATTTGTTTACCTGAAAACAAGACACAGAATGGCTGCGGTTCTTCATGAAGGAATTTCGAATTCAATGGAAGATAAGAAGGAAAGAGGTGAATCTGCTGTGAATTTTATCCCACGGGTTTGATTGAATGAGAACTTCAGATCGAAATGGAGAAACACAGAGTTAGGGTTTGATCACTGGAAGATTGAAGATGAGGTTTCTGTATTAAATTGAGAAGACGAATTGAGAGTTTATGAAGAATTAACGGATGGGTTTGCGCAAATTGTTTGATTCAGGGTTTGTAGAAGGTGAATCTGAGATATTCAATCGATGAGCTCATGTTACTGAGTATATGGTTGAACAGAGAAGGTACAAGGGTCAGATTGGAGTAATGGTTCTGATGTTTTATTTAGAAGAGGGATCAATGGGGGAGATCTGAAGCTGAATTTGAGATGAATTTCAAGAGGAATACGGTGGCAATGGCTAGGCTTTTATGTGTTGAACTGAAGCAGCAAGATAAAGTTTCAACCAAGTCAAGTGGTGATTGAGCTGCCGGCTTGAGCTGTAGCTTGTTCTTGTGGGTGTTGTTGTGACAATATGAAGTTTCAAGAGACATTTTTGGTGCTCAATGGCTGGCTGTAATGGACTGTGTGCTGAGAGCTGAGACTGAAATGAGAATAATGCAGTGTTGTTGGTAATGTAAGGTTGCGATACAATGCAAAGAACAGAAGCAGTATATGGTGGTTATGATGTTGCTTTTCGTCTGGAGTTTGTGCTGTTATAGCTTTGGTACTGGTAATTTCTTCCAAGGGGGAGATGTAATGATGTTGGTGGAGCTGATACTTTTCAGTGAAACCAATACAGTGGAATGCAGTCAGAGCTCAAAGAGAAGATGGCAGTGAAGCTGGTGCTGCTGGGATTAGTGATGGATTGGTGGATTGAACTTGAATGTGAGAAGTTACAGATGGTACTAATACAGTGGAGCATACATTGGAAGCAAGAGAATTGCAGAAGAGTGAAACTGCAGGAAGAGCAGTGATTGTGAGGTGTTTGAAACTACAGGTGATATGAGCCAGCATTGAAATGGAAGTTGGTGTCAGTTGTATGCGCTGTACTTGAGTCAGTTAGTAAGTTGCAGAAGAATGATTAGGAAGGTTAGATGAGTTTGTGTGAGCTTGTGTTATGCAGTAATGGGAGTGTATTGCAGTTAGTCGTATGCCAGAGAAGTGGATGAATGCTTTACATGGAGTTTGAGATGGAAGAAAGCAATGGGAATAACTGGTGGCTAGTCATGGTGTTGGGAATACGCAGAATGTGTTGTTGGGGCTGAACATGGGATTGTGAACTTGCCAGTAAACATGACTGTGCAATGCGTTACAGGAAATAGTGTTCCAGTGAGAACTTAAATGAGACATGGCAGTGAAGCTGTTGTTGGTGTTACTACTGAGAGGCATCGGTTTGAGGAAGCTATGAATTGAAGTATGGATAGAGAAGATGTTGCTGCAATTCTGGTGAGAATGAGAGTTGGTGTTGCTCTGGGGTAGGCTCAGGTTGTGGTGTTATGTGGTGGTGCTACAATGAGTTTGAGTTTGAGATCCAATTGCAAAAGATGGTGCTGGAATGAGATGCATGTCAGGTCAGGAAATAAGTTGAGCTGATGGTTTTGCGGAGTGCATTTGATTCAAGAGAAAGGGAGGTGTAATAATTCAGGTGATACTGCAATGAGTTATCGAGCTGTTGCAGTAGTGGTCAATCATTTGAAGTTGCAGGTGCAAGTGGAACTGCCTTAAATACTTTTTTTTTTCGCTTCTGCGGCGGGTTCCGTTCAGAAAAGGATCATACCCTTCAGGCAGGCAATCTTGTTCAGTCTCATCATTGCATAATCTAGTCCTTTTTTCAAGTACATCCAGTTTCAGAGACCCCCTTTTTGTGAATCTATTCTAAGTTGAAGGAACAATCGAATATTCAGTATAGGAGATGAATTGGTATAGTGAAGCTGTAGTATGCACAGCCATCATGGCTGGACAGCAAGCTCAAGCCTGTGCAAATAGCTTTGGCCTGGCAAGTTAGCCTACTCAATTAAGTTAGCTGACTGACTCTGACTTGACTCGGTGTTTGACCCGAGTTCACTTAGTTGACCCGACCGAGCTGACTCGTTGAACGGTGACCGGGTGGACTTTTCCGGTCACCTGAGGTGTGTTCCGGTTCCGGATTCCGTCCAAATTCCGGCGGTTACACCAGTTTTCCGGCGACAGTTTTGGGGGCATATTTTCTACATGGGTTTTTCTCACTTATGGGCTTGGTGCATTTTCATCTAATGGACTTTGAATACTAGACCTAATTTTAGAAGTTGGAGATAAGATACAAAAGAAAAAAAAGTCTTCTACAACTTTGGGAGATCACGTATTATTCTTGGGAGCTAAGGAGAGCAGCGACGAGGGTTTGCTTTCGTATTTAATATTCATCTTCTTTATTTGATTATTATTATGATGAACTCCATATCTATGAGTAGCTAAATTCTATATTATTGGTTAAGGATATAGTCTTATTTCTAAAACTTGTGCTTGATTAGTGCATTAGTTTTCTCTCTTTGTTTTTGTTCAAATCTCTATTGTTTTTAATAATCACATGATTGATGTATTGTGATAGGATTTAGATTTTTGGTTAGTTAAGTGGCCAATTATTTGAACTTGCATCTTGTCCATAGCTATTTTAGGGTTTTTCATCAAGCGATAACCCAAATACAAGTAGCATGATATGATTATAGTTTGTAGTGATACACTCTTATTATCATATATAGAGTTTGACCATTGTCCGAATTTTCATGCGCAATGTATGACAATTGCATTGATTAGCCTATTTCCAAAACTTAATGCTCCTAGGAATTGAACTTAATTAGCGCAAGGCGTTAGGTTATTCTTTAGGTATAATTCACATACGCAGCTCTAATGTGTGTGTTGGTGAACTTAGGAAATTATTGGATTATCTTGCTCTCTTGATATTCTAGGCTTTTGATAATAAAAGAGATTAAATTGTAATTCTAATCATATATGCAAGCACATGTTTAAGATTGAAGATGAATTCCTTGACCAATATCTTTCTCTCATTGATTACTTCCAATTATTTACTTTGCTTTTATTTTACTTTTATTTTGCAAAAATCAGAAATCCCCCCTTCTGGTTACTAAGAAACTATAATTTGATAACAACAATCGCCTCTCTGTGGATACGAACTCTTCCTTACTTTATACTTCATTTATATTTTGTTGAGTAAGAAAGTGAATTATTTTTTACGCATACGACTGCGATCAACTAGGTCCCGGGATTTTTCTGCATTTGCGGTTTCCTCGTTAAAAAAAACTTGTTGTGTCATTTACTTTATATTTTCGCATTATAATTGTTTTATTATAATTAAAGTAAATTGCACAAATGTTAATTCCTATTTACTTGATACGTGAATCCTATTGAGTTTGGTTAGGTCTGAACCCTAGTATCAAGTAAACACACTTTGTTATTTTATTGTCTCGATCTAGTATCCATAGACGATCACACAAAGTGTGAACCGATTTGTTGTATTGTCTCGACTCAGTCTATAGATAATCACTTTCGGGGAAAGGACTTATAGGAAGGAAAAGTTATAGCTTGAGGTATATTTGGGGTACCCTCGCCTTTTCAGTACTGAGTTTAACTAATGGAATCAAACCTAAATTCACAAAACCTTAAGCGTTCGATCGAGTTATACCTTGTAAGCGTACCTCAAGGCGGCTCAATTGGATAGAATCTGGTAACTAAGCGTACCTGTTATCCGGTGATAAAAGTAGTTTTGGGGATAGCTAAGCGTACCTGCTATTCTAAGGTTGGTGATGAATGGTTCTAACGGAAGATAGATAAGTATTCTAATCCAGTAATCGCTTGGTAACGGCGAAGGATTCCTTAATCATCTATTTTCTTTCTTATTGTCTCTTTATTTATCTTATAAACCAAAATCCCCCTTTGTAATTTACTTTATTTTGCTAATTCAAATAACATATCAATTACACATCTCTCTGTGGGAACGATCTCTTACTACCACTATATTACCAGTTAATTAGTGGAAAATATATTTATTAATTTGTTGAGCCTATGATAGCCCATACATGTACAAAGACAATGTTCATGAATGGTTAGACGAAACTAGCCAACTGAACTATAAGCTTGAGCATTTTTATATAATACTTAGACTTTAATGTTAAGGCACAATCATGTGATAAAATATGTCTATAGTGCTTTTAGAGATTATTCGAATGCTAATTATCTCACAGAAATAATTTGATGTGCATTCGAAATTATTCGACAGGGAAAGTACATGTACTTAAACCTTGTTCGTGAACATATTTGTGATGGTACGTGTACCCTGAAGACAAATTAGAGTTCGGAACATACATAACTTTTCCAGTATGTGTACCGGGTATGGATACCATACTGATTCCAAAATTGACAGATCTTTTTCAGTACACGTATTGGTTTGCGTACCGTACATGGTTCATGAGTTCACAGACTTTTTAAGGTATGCATACTGGTATGCGTACCAAAAAGTTAATGTCGACATATAGCTACTCTGGTACATGTGTACTACGGTTCCGGACCTATAACAATTTTTCCAGTTTGTAAGACTGGTATGCATACTATCTTGTATCCGAAAATAATAGTAGTTTTATATTTCTCTCTAGATCAATTCGAAACATTCCCAAATAACATGAACGACACATATCATTGTTCCAGGCTATTTTTTTTAATGTTAGTCTTGAATCATAATTTAGATTATGAACAATAAACTGTCCTTAACCGAAATTCATCAAGTATGAACAAATGTTCATTAAGCTTAGTCATATATATTTCGAGGACTAATTACAAGATAAACTTGACTCGAAATTATTTATATGCTTACGATAATCTAATTAGTTACGTAACAATGTTGCATACATAGAAAGATGAATATAACTAAAGAAATAGGTGGTTGATTCTTCACTTACCTTTTGTTGAAGAAGTTCTCCAAAATATTCGGTTGATCTTAGCCTTCAAATGGTAGAACGCAATGATGACTGTCGTGATGTTTGTTTCTCAAGTACACTTCTATCCTAATCCGAGACTTAACTAATAGTAGACTAGAAATCAAGATACAGTTTTGACAACTAAATTTGATAATAAGCTTGAGATAGCAACACTTGTGAGTTCAACCGACCAATGCTCTAAAAACTATCCTGCAACTTCAACCATAATCGGATTCAAGTTACAAATTACAGCAAGCTTTATAGTCCTTCACTCAGGTTGGTGGTCTCTCTACCTCCAACTTCAACATCAACGATGCTACCCCCCATTTCCTGAAATCGCTGGTATTTATTTATTTTGATGTTGTGAAGGAGAAAATGCTCACCAACTTCATCCTTTCTGATAGAGATTCTACCTTGTGGTATTTTAATAGAAGTAAGCATGCCATGGACTTCCTCAAAGCCATCCCAATTAGTGGGATGAACCAAGCAATTGGGCTGCAACAGTTTCGATCCATTCTTCAGTATCGGTTTAGTATTGCTTTCTTTGAGGCAGATAGTTCGTGTTCAAGTTGTCATAGAGACATGGACGTATTTGGCGACCATGCGCTACACTGTGCGAAAGATGTGGGCTTAAATTCTGGCATGATCTGTTTAGAGATGTCATTGCTGATTTGTGTTATAAGTATAGTGTTGCTGCACGGAAAGAAGTTTCTTTAGGGTTTCTCTCAAATGATACTGCCTTAAAACCCGCTGACATCCTTGTCTATAATTGGGAGGAAGGGAAAGACGTTTACTTTGACGTCACAGGTGTCTCGCCTTTTACCAGTGTTAAAAATCGTAACATCACACCCGGTCATGCTATTAGTGCTGCAGTCACACACAAATGCAACAAGTATCTAGACAAATATATTGCACATGGTTACGGTTTTGGTGTATTAGATTTTTCAACTCTCAGAGTACTTGGTGAAGATATGATTATATTTTTGAAGCATTTGAGGAACTGCATATCCAGCCACGATGTGAATCCTAAGATAGGTGGCTCCCTTTTTCATAGATTAGGTATTTTTATTCAGAAAGGTGTTGGTGCCCAGTTTGTTGTTAGGCTAACCACTAACGCTCTGTAAATTTATCACTATTTGTTTTCCAATAAATTTCCTTCTGTGGTGCTCTTTCAATAATAATAATAATAATGACTTGGTTTGCTTCTCTAATAAAAGCCCTATTTGGCATCTTTTATAATAATAATAATAATAATAATTAAAAAATATAGCATGATAAAGCTACAAAGTCTATAAATTTATGCCTTCATGATAATACTAACCAGCCTAAACGGATGGAATCATCTTGGTTGTAAGAGTTGAGTGACCCAAACTAAAGAGTCTATTCATAAAAGGATATAGTTCGGGTGTTAGAAATAACATGGTAGTTGTCACCTAATCTCGGAGTCATCACTATATCACGTTCTGTTTTTATTTTTATAAATTTTATATGTTGATGTTGTCGCTGGGATGAAGTCGAGTGATTGAGATATTTATAAAAAATAAAAAAATAAAAAAATAAATCATATTAATAAAAAAAAATAACAAATAAAAAAAATGGTTGATTGACACTTGGATAGCAATATGTATATGTTCTCTCTTTATTCGTCACCTAACCAAGCGTGAAATGTAGTATCCATGAGAACTACCATGTAATCATGTTGTTAATTAAATTATTATTTTTTATTATTGTTCGATAAATAAATCGACCATTGGGACCCTTGTATGTAGCAGTTGCGTTGATATAAAATTGGGATTATTGATCGTTGCGACCCTTGTATATACCAGCTGTGTTGATATTAGAGTTAGAATTCAGACCAATATCTTAATCCATTAGGATTCATCTTGGCATTGACGTCCATTCGCAAACCATCTATCTCTATATCCATCTTCTTACTCTATTGATGTGATTTGTTTGATTCCAGATATTGATGTCCATCGTGCGACTATCAACTGTTGACTTATACTCCCTCCGTCCAATTTTACTTGCCAAAATTGGATTCTGCAAAAACTTGACAGAAATTCAAATTACTTCCACATACACCATTGATCTTCCAAATTGTTTGTTTAATATACAAATTTTGATATCCTAGTTTTTGTTTGTGTCTTGATAATTAGAAAATTTTAGTGGGAAATATTTTAATTTTTTGGTACAAAGTTGCTAAAAAAACACACAATTTTGGCAAGTAAAGTTGGACGGAGGGAGTATATGAATTTTAAAACACTTGAATGTAATATCGTGTCCACCAATTGGATTGAAATCAGGGTACTTCCTCCTATAGATAATGAGAGTATGCCAACTAAGGATATTGTTTAGTGTCATTCCTAGATTCTACATAAGTAGACAGAATTTCAAATATAGGTTTTGTGGGTATACCTCTTGTAAACCCTCACGAGATTATAACTCATCCGCTAGGGATACCTAGGGGTTTAAAGGCTTGTGGCACATGCTAAGTGTAACGGTTTCCTCAACGAAAGGGAGTTGTATAATTTAAAATTAGTTTAATTTAGTTTGCTCGAGGACTAGCAAAGTCTAAGTGTGGGGCAATTTGATAGGTTTCTTAAACACCTTGATTTACTATTTATGCTTTATTTTTCTTGTGAATTAATAACTGCAAAGGTATAAATTTTTTTATTTTTCTTGTGAATTATGTATTTTATATTTGCTTTTGCGTTTTTAGATTTTTTAAGTCATATGACGAAAGAAGAAGAAATATGCGCAGAAGGGGGAAAACGACATTTCATAGGCGAGCGATAGCCAAGGATAATGGACAACCATTAATTAATCTCTACCATGAGTTACTCAAAGTACTCAGTACAGTTACTCAGGGAAGCCACTGCAGTTATTATTGGATCTCATGATTGGCAACCTGTATCTTATTTTCGGGTGCCTAAAGACATTTCTGTTATAACCTAGTAGAGCTATAGGTCGAGATATTATCAAATTTCTCTTCCGATGTCTCTGGTATATAAGGGTTACCATGGTCAAGCTAGGAGAGTACTAGGCAGGCTCAATTGGTGGGTTTGAAAGATTTGAATCGAGAAGAACTTGGAAGAAGAGATGGCTTTGATGGCCGAAAAACGAGAAAACACATATGAAGATGATTGAAGATTTGAGGATCTTACGAAGGTTAAGAAAGTGGGTGTCTTCATCGAATTTATGTAAGCTTGGGTGCTGAGTCTTGAACGAGAAACAGATCTGCTGTCGTTGAATTAGTAGGTTACATTGTTGATTTAGGTGAGAACAATTTTTGGAAAACTAGGTCCGTGGAGTTTGTATGATGTAAGTAGATGAATTCGAAGAAATGAAGAAGGGAAGAAGATTAATGAAGAATTCATATCTCTGATGGATTTATGAGAATTAGATTGTTTCTAATTCGAGTTTGTGAAGAATTGTAAGAGAAATTAGAACAAAGAAGAAATGGGGTTTGAGTTTAAGATTGATGGAAGTGGATTGGGTTGTTAGTATAAGGTTTGAATTCGAGGTGTTGTTGTTGGTTTGCATTTGAGATGGAAGCAACATATGGTGTTGTCTGCGTTGGTGTTGCAAGCAAGAAAGAAGAAAGTCTACATGGATGGAGATTGAAGTTGGCAGAGTTAAATCTGTCATGGGTTGAGATAATTACAACAGAGAATATTCAAGAATTGGTGTTCGACACAAACAAGAGGAAAATGAGTTAGATGTGGAAATGATTATTGTGCACAAAGTCGGTGGATGAAATGTTTGTTTGTCTATGTGTGCAGGAAAGATGGAGATAGAGCTAAGATGAGTGTTGTGGTCCGGGATTGGAATGAGTTGTTGTGTTTGAAGAAAGTTATTGCAGGAATCTTCTTGTTTGTTGTTGCATCTATAAAATCAGGTATGGTTGATGTTGGAAAGCCACTGACATTGCAGTGATTGTAGTGGAATCAAAATTGAAATAGTGGTGGCTGATGCAGAAGATGATGTTGTTGTTGTTGATAGTATGTACTGAGAATGAATAAATATGGTTGATATGCTACTGCAGAAGATGATGTTGTTGTTGTTGATAGTATGTATCTTATGTTTGCTTTTGAGCTTATTAGGTGCAATGGAGTCGGTTGAGGCGAAAGAATAAGAAATTGCCCATTTGGAATGAAAAGGGAAAAAAGGTCAATTCTCATGCGATATTTGGAGCGGACTAAGTTGCGGAAGAGGAATTATGAAGGAATTAAACTGTCAGTCTCCTGGAAGGCTGGAACTAACAGTTGAAAACAGAATTAGAGAAAATTAGGCTGTCAGTTCTCTAAGACCGACAAGCCATGTATGACCTATATGGCCCTTATCCAGAACAAAAGGTTCCTAATCAATTCTACTCCCACATAGCCTAAAATTCAGAGAAGTGTTATTTCTTTCGTATCTTTAGTTTTATATAAGCTGAAACCAAGAGAAAAGATTGAGGCGCCTGAGAGTTAGAGCTGATGAATTTCGAGAGCAGATCGAGAAGAGATTGATAGAGGTTTGTGGAAGATGTTGATTGAGTTTCTCCGAAAATTTAAGTACCCGCCAGATCAAGATATCCGAGATTTGGTTGGGTTCTGGACAGAAGTGAAAAGCGAAGAACTAGGGCAGGTTGTGGTGTATGAATTGTGGAAGAAACTGAGGTTGAATTCGAAATAGAATCAATTGGGTTTGCTTCTGCTGCTGATTTGTTGAGTTGAAGGTTCAGATCGAGGATAGTGATAGGGAGAAGAATTTGCTGCCAGATGAATTCAGAGATGGAGAAATTAAGTTTTGAACTTGAATTAGAATCGAGAGAAGAAAGGGTATCTGATGCATAGTGGTATTCCACTTATACCCTTGCTAACATCTTTCTCTCTTTTGCCCCATTTCTTTGGCCTTATTTCTTGTTTATCCTTCACCTTTACTATATGTTTTGAAGCCCTAGCTCTACTCCCCCCGTGTTATGTTTTGAGAGAGACTTGGTTAGAACCCTAGTTTTCCTTTTCCTTCAATCTTTCTTTTTGAGTTGAGTTGATGTGAGGAGATGCCTCAATAAACTTGTAACTTCCAAGTAATTTTGGGTAGAAGTTGTAAGTGTTATAGAGAAGAACTTTGATTTTTGTTTCTTCCTTATTCTAATGGTAGAAGAAGCTTAAATTGAAAGGTCAATAATTCTATTTCATGGTGTTTTTGATTCAATTCTACATTATTATTGCAATTAGAAGTTTCACTTTACATTAGTTGGTATCAAGAGCTTTGGTTGAATTTTCTTGGGAAGGTTGTGTTGAAGATTTTAATTCTTACTTCTTTATTTGTCAAGTAATTGGTGGTTTTGAATCTTTTTGTGGAATATTGTCAAATTGGGTTCATTCTCCTTGTGATTTCACTATGGCTCCAAGAGAAAGAGTTAATCAAGGTGAAATTTCTATGAAATAAGAATTGGAAGTTTTTAAGCATGAAGTGTTTGATGAAATGCAACAAAGAATGGATGCAAAATTTGAAGATTTTTTTTTAAGACTTGGTAACTTAAATATCCATCAAGATCAATCTAGAACTCAACATCATCATTATGAAGAAGAAGTGACGGATAAGGAGACCACTTCTTTTGATAGTCATGTTTATCCACAAGGGAGACGACAAATGTTTGAAGAAAGACAGAGATACCACAATGTTACTACTACTTCAAACCGATGGGAAGGTGGACTCAAAATTGGTATTCCAGAATTCTATGGGGGTTTAGCTCCGGAAGAATTTGTTGATTGGTTAGCAACGGTTGAAGAAATCTTGGATTTCAAGGAAGTGCCCGAAAATAAGAAAGTGGGGTTGGTTGCAACAAGACTTCGAGGAAGAGCCGGCGCTTGGTGGCAACAACTTAAACAAATGAGGTTGAGAAGAGGTCAAGCTAAAATTGAATCTTTGGGGAAGCTTAAGAAACACATGAGACTTGCATTTCTACCCCATAATTATACAAGACTTATCTATCAACAACTTCAAAATATTAGGCAAGGGTCCAAGTTGATTAATGACTACACCAAAGAGTTCTTTCAATTGATTGCAAGGAACGATATTAACGAGACGGAAGAAAAACTTGTAGCAAGGTATATAGGAGGTTTGAGAATGCAATATCAAGATACTTTAAATTTATTTGGTATTTATTCGGTGTCGGAAGCATATCAAAGGGCATTATCTTTAGAGAAGCAATATGCAAGGAGAGTTTCTCATGCCAATTGGAGCACTCACACTCAAGGAGGTGTTAAACCTACTACTTCTCCAATGCCAACTACTCGAGCTCCAACTATTCCCATTCCATCAAAACCCAATACCTCTCAACAAGTCTTTCAAGGTAAATGTAACAAGTGTGGAGAAGATGGCCACAAAGCATATGAATGTAGGAAGAGTGATCGCTCGGGGAAAAACTTACTTGTTCATGGTGATGATGAAGATGATGTGTATTTGGATCTTATGGAGCCACCAATATTTGATAAAGAACCCGACGAAAAAGTGGAAGAGGAGTTTATCACCGGTGACCAAGGACCATGTTTGGTTGTGTTGCGTAACTATTTTACTCCAAAACTCGACGAAGGTGATCGATGGCTACGCCACAATATTTTTCAAACCACTTGCACAATTGGTGGGAAAGTTTGCAAGATTGTGATTGATTTAGGGAGTTGTGAAAATATCGTTTCCGAAGAAGTGGTTCGAAAGTTAAAGTTAGAGACAAAAGACCATCCTTCTCCATATTCTTTATCATGGCTTAACCAAGGAAGCGAGGTAAAAGTCACTAAACGTTGTCTTATTAATTTTTTTTATTGGTAACACATATGTAGACAAAGATTGGTGTGATGTGATTTGATGGATGCATGTCATTTACTTCTTGGGAGGCCTTGGAAATATGATCGGTTTGTGAATCATGATGGGAGAACAAATAACTATTCATTCATGTTGAGCAATAAGAAAGATGGTTCATGGCGTATGTGTGTGGATAGTAGGGTAATCAATAGAATCACATTGAAGTACCGATTTCCAATTCCTCGTTTGGATGACTTACTTGATCAATTAAGTGGAGCATGTGTTTTTAGCAAACTTGATTTTAAAAATGGATATTATCAAATTCGTATCAAGGTGGGAGATGAATGGAAGACCTCTTTCAAGACTAGATACGGTTTGTATGAATTGATGGTTATGCCATTTTGGCTCTCAAATGCTCCAAGCATATTTATGTGAATAATGAATCAAGCACTTAGGTCGTTGATTGGGAATTGTGTGGTTGTTTACTTTTATGACATACTTGTTTATAGTCTCAATATGGAATCTCATATACGTTACCTCCGTGAGGGTTCTCATGATTTTACGGGCACAACAATTTTATGCTACCTTGAAGAAGTGTACATTCATGACCGATAAAATTTTGTTTCTTGGTTATGTGGTTAGTAAGGATGGGATTTCGGTAGATGAAGATAAAGTGGAATGCATGGGTTAGCTTCTTTCTATGAATTGTCCCAAGCCAAAAACTTTGTTTGATATTCGAAGTTTTCATGGGTTAGCTTCTTTCTATCGTCGATTATGTAGGATCAGAATATCGCAAGAAAGACACATCTGCGAAGTTTTATCAACAACACTTTGGGAGCGTCGCAGAATGATTTGAAGAATGACGTAACAGATGACGATGGCGGAAAAATGAGAAAAGTGTGATGATTCTGCGATAATTAGAGTGTTTGCGAAGATCAACAATAGAACTCTTGCGAGAATGTCGCAAGTCATATCCGAAAATAAAGGACGGATTAACTGTCATACACTATGTAATCCCCTATATAAAGAGTTGAACAGGCGTAAGGAAGGGGAGATCTTTTTTCGAGTGTTGAGCAAGTCATAAGGAGAGAGAAAGTCCAGAGCGGTTGTTAATTCTTTAGCTTCATTTCCTTTTCATCTTGTAAAATTTATGAGATTAATCAATAAAAATTATGATTGTTGATCTAAAAATGATTTGATTGTATGAATACTTGTGAGGGGTGTAGTGCGGGATTTTCTGCTACTACATATTGGCGCTAGAAACAGGGACTCCTTGTTGATAGTGTGAAGATTAATATTGTGATTTGAAAGAATTTGGAGTAGTTGGTGAAAAGTTTCATATAATTTTCAACAATTCATTAAGATTAAAGAGATGGATAGAAGAAGAAATGCTTCAAGACAACCAACAACTGTGAGAAGGAGTAAGAGACTTGCTGGAGAAATAAGAAACGAAACTGGAGAACCATCAATAATTAATACAAGAAATGATGGAAAAAATCAAATTCAACAACCAATTCAGCATACACCAGTGCAAAACAGAGCTATGGATTATGATAGAGTGAGTATACACACCTGGTAGTCATATTCAGCAGATGAAACAGAGGAAGAACGACAATTGAGAAACGATAGACGAGTAGAGGAGGATCAAGAAATAGTTGGAGGTATAGTTCTTGGAAATGAAGAGATTGAAGCATTAGAAGCATTGAGACAAAGAATACGCGAAGAAAGGAGAATAGAAGCAGAAGAACGTGCTACTTTGACAAGGCAGAATCATGAGTCGAGAATGGAGAATATGAGATTACAAAATAGAAGGTCAAGAATCACTACAAGATCAAGTTCAAAATCAATCAGAAGGGAAGAAAGACGAAACTCACTTGTAGAAAATGTTGATGGAAATATTCGGCAGGAGGTGCAAAATCCAGATGAAGAACGTATTTTTTAAACATGGAGAAGGGCTAACTTAAGATAATAAAACCGTATATTTTAAACTCTTTAGAATTTCCTAATGTATATTATTACAGATTCAGATGGTTCTTAAGTTTAAGGGATATTATGATCTCTTTTCCGGTTAATTTGTTGTAATCTTTTGCTATTCAATAAATTTTTTGACTTACCAAAAAAAAAACCAGATGAAGAACGTCGCGAAAATAGAGAAATGATTAAAGATCGATATATTCCACATGGCGAAATTCCTCAAAACAGGCAGCGTCAAGAACGAAATAACCAAGGTGATGAAGAAAACCAAGAAGAAGGAAGAAGAATATTACATGGGAGAGAAAATCGCAGAAATGAGCAAGTAATTGAAGAAGAAATCGAGAGACATTATGCTGAGCAAACACATTTAGCCTGCGAGAGAGAGAGAGATTGAGAGCAGAAATGGAGGAGAGAGTACTCCAAGAAGTGATAGGTGTTTAGAAACACCTCTCTAAGTATCAATTGGTTATGCTTTCTTAGCTAGCTCTCGTGTGAATTTGTATTATTAGCTTCGTTTTATATTTTATGGGAATTTTGGAGCTTATTCCCGAAAAGAACAAGAAATCGTCTAATTGGCCATAAAAGAGGTAGAATTATCTAAGAGTCCTTCATATCATCTCGAAGACCACCTTTGCACCAAGTCCTTCTCGCTGGAAAACCTTCTGTCATGATGGCTCATCAGTTAAGGAAGAGGCATTGTGTGTTATATTCAGAACCTGGAGAAGATTCAGATATGGTTATTAGCCGACACAAGACAGAGATGAATAAGAGCTCATTGCCATTGAAACAGATAATGAATGAAGGAGATAATGAAGTTTTTAGAGTTCTCATAGAACCAGGAAGGATAGGTCTGGGTTGTGTATGAATTTCAATGCTGCATGGAAGGATATGTGCAAAGTATCATTAACAGCAAGCTCCATATCTGCATTACCAGCGAATTACACGAGAAACGTTTGTAAAAATGCCTGAATGACCTGTGCCTCCAGCCGATGGTAGTGAAGGTCTGGTTGTCTGATTTCGGGAACTGAGATGATAGTAAGTTGTGATTGATGTTGGTTGATGAGAACCAGTCGAGCTCAAGTCGAACAGAGAAGATGCATAGAGAGCTTGAGAAGTCTGTTCGAGTATGATAATAAAGGTGATGGTGGAGATATATTGAGAATACAACGATGAGAAGATGGACTTAAGGGCTGGTGGTTTGTGGTGATGATTTAGTGGTCATGTTGTGCAGAGAAGATGGTTGAATGGGTTAGCTACGAAGCCGAAGGAGAAGTCTGTGACGGATCTTAGCAGAGATGGAGGCATTGATCGTTGCTGGTATAAGATTTGAAGATGACAGTGATGGAGATTAATGGTTAATTGAAGTTGAGAAAGAAGGAGCTGAGCCGGGTTGTTGTTATCGGCAGTGGTGATCGATGGCAGTGTTGCTGCTGCCGATGGGAAATGATGGAAGAATGAAGACGTGAATGGTTGGCTCACGAGATGGAGATGTTCGAGTTTGGAGTATGCAGCTGAGAGTAAGAGATGGTAGGAGCTAGGAAGTCGCGTGTTGCTGGCAATGGTATGGAGAAGGAATAAAAGTTTGGTTTCACAAGGAAACCTACGTAAAGGTTGTCAACTCAGGGATTGTTACGGTTGTATATTCAATCCGTAGAAGATTATAGGGAGAGAGATACGGTTGTCCATGAGAAAGAAGTAATGGTGCGGTCGCTGGTTAAGATTAGCTGTCAGTTTCACAAAACTGACAAGCCAATACCGACAGCTGAAAGAGTTTTAATGGGCTGGACTTCAACATCCCACTGGACCGGTTAGAGGTTATCACGAGCAGGATGGCCGTGACTTATTTTTGTAAAATTGGCCAGGGTTTGGAAAGCCATTTCGTACGGGGTGTGATGCACGAGATATAATTTTAAGGAGGTGCACTTTCCTATTTTAACCAGGTTTCCTAGTTTTCTTAAAAAAGAGGTTACAAAATTCTATATATAGGGAAGCTTAGATACAATTTATACATCTTCTTTTTACCGTTTTCTCCCCCTTAGGGGGGAGAACTATCTCTTTTCTACATCATTTTTATTGTTAGGGATGAATTCAAAGTTCTAATTGTGAAGCTCAATTATTTACAAGTTTGTTTCAAGTTTTAAATTGATTCATTGTGGATTGTTTTACTATATCGAAGGTTTATGATTGATTCTTATATTGGTTTGGGTGCGCAACTAGATTAGTCTATTAATCATTCTAATGCTAGTAGAGAGTTGAGTCGATCCGTAATTGTCTCTCATCTCCTACACAAGTAGAAATCGCAAGACCTTGCGGAGGGATTCTGTGTAGCAATTGTGAGTAAATACAACACCAGTAAGTGGACCGAGCGTACCGAGTTTAACTGCTGGGATCAAACCTAAATTCACAAATCTTAATGCGTTCTGGGAATTACATCTTGTAAGCGTACCTCAAGGTGGTTCTTTTGAATAGAATCCGGTAGTCGAGCGCTTCCGTATCCGGTGATACAAGGAGTTTTGGGGATAGCTAAGCGTACCTGCTATTCTACGGTTGGTGACAAATGAGTCTAACAAGAGATAAACGGGTACAGTGTTGAGTGAATGATTAGTAACGGTGAAGGATTTCTTCAATATCTTTTTCTTATTATCCTTTTTATTCTTATTTTATATTTTCGCCTATTTAGATAACATATCAATTGCATTACTCTTCGTGGGAACGATCCTTACTACCGCTCTATTATATTTAATTAGTGGGAAATATCTTTTTATTTTGTTGAGTAAACGACGCTCACCAAGAAGCAATACGTCAGAACAATCATCACAATTGAGAAAGAAGACGTGAGAAAAACCGCAACAATGGTAATATCAATGAAGAATATGATAGAATACAAAGGAGAATCGAAAGATAACAAAGAGAGTTGATAAGGAGTGAGCAAAATCGCAGAAGAGAAAATGAGAGATATAATGGTGTGCGAATTCATGAAACAAATGAAAGAGAAGATCGCAGAGAAAGACAAGAAGAAAATGATGGGGAAAAAAATCAAAATCTCGCAACACAAAATAGGAAAGAACGCAGGTGAAGAGAAGTAGAATTAAAGAGACCAATGGGATCAGCGTCCGGGGTAAATGAACAAATCTTAAGAGAACTGGCAGAAATGAGAGGAATGCTGAATAATAGGAGAGAGGGAGGCAGAAGGAAATTAGATGAAGCCATTGAAGAAGCTGCGAAAACTCCATTCATACAAGAAGTACAATTAGGAGGAATACCTCCAAAGTGCAGTTTTCCTGCGTTAACTAGCATCTTTGATGGAACAACTTGTGCAATTCAGCACATTAAAGCTTATGTGAGATGTATGTTATAGTGGGAGAATGATGATGTTGTGTTGTGCAAGTATTTCGCATCAAGTCTAACAGGAGAGGCGCTAAAGTGGTTCGAAGGTCTACCCAGGAATACTATAACATCTTTCAACCATTTGCAAACTACGTTCTTAGGGGCGTATATAACTAACAACTCCTCGTGACCAAGAATAGAAGATATGTTTGGATTAAAGTAGAGAATTGGAGAAAGTATGAAGCATCTAACCATAAGGTGGAAGATAATGTGCAGTGAAATGGCTGGACGTGTGGATGAGAGATATCTCATTTTATCATTCATCAATGCAATGTTCGCAACCAATCTACTATACATACAAATTTTTAGAATCAAGAATACAATCACAATGACTGAATTACGGGAGGTACATGAAGAGTACATTGCCCTTGAAGTAAAACAGAATGAAATGGAATCGTATCCCATTGCGAATACAAGTTCAAATACAGCGAATGCAAGATTATTGCCTAAATTGATAAACACAGTGGCGAGCACTTCGCAGGTACAACAAGAAGAAAAGAATGATAATTAACAGAAGCTGGTAGCAGAGATCAAGAAGAATTCGAAAGAGAAAGAAATTTTTATAGTCGAGGTGGAAACAACAAAATTCAAAGACTTGATCAGCCGCAGGAAAATTATGGAGGACAGAGACAAAATTAGCAGAGAGGATCGGGAAGTCAAAAAATGATACGGGAAGAGATCAAGATGCCGCCTTTGAACACTAGTGTGGAAATTTTTTGGGAAGCAATAATTTTAATGGAAAATATACCAACACCTTGGAACATGGGAAAATAACCGCTTCCAAATAATAGAAGTCAAGAATTTTGCTCTTATCATCACTTTCATGGAAATTATACAAATGACTTCAGAAACATAAAGAGAATCATTATCAGAATGAAATACCAGGGAAAGCTAAATCATTTTTTAATAGGGCACCCACAATCTCAACTCTTACCACCACCAACAGAAATTCGCAGAGTTAATGCGGCAAAAGGAGAAGAAACATTTTTCATAGAAGTTGGAGCAAAGGCGAAGAATCTGTTTTGTAATTATATTGTACATTCATACAAAACAATTGAAGACTTTCATGACAATATTCTAAGCAGAGTTTTCGCAAGAGATGTTGATGAAAGAGAGATAATGAGCATTGCGAAAATCTCGCCACTAAAAGAATGGCAAAAGCAGACTATCTCTTTCACCACAGAAGAAGTTCCCGCAAGAGGAGAAACACATGACAACCCATTAGTGGTAAGATTAGAGATAAACCCAACACCAAAAGAAGATGGAGGGGGGATGAAGATGATAATGAGGATGAAGCTGAAGATACATGGGCAATTAATAGAGTCTTAATTGACACGGGAAGTTATGTGGATATCTTATTCTATCATACTTATAAGACTATGGGAGGTAGAGATGAGGACCTAATACCTTCAACTTATAAAATCTACGGTTTTAATGGTACTGCTAATAAGCCTGAAGGGGAAATCACTATGGGAATTCCATTAAAGGGGATATCCTCTAAGATCATATTTTGTTTAGTTGATGTAGAATCGTCTTACAACGCTTTGATTGGCCGACCTTGGATACCTGGTATTCTAGGTGTAGCATCAACTTTCCACCAATGCATCAAATTTCCTTATCCCAGTGGCAGTGGAATCATAAAGGAAGATTGGAATGAAGGAAAGAAGTGATATGAAATCGATGTAGAATCCTGCAAAGAAAGAGATGCTAAGAAGGAAAATTGGAAGAATAACATCAAACAAAAACAAAGAAGTGAGAGATTAATGGTTGATGTAATAACAAGCAGCGAAAATGTCACAGAAGGAATGACTGTAGCGAAAAGCAACAAAAGAACAGAGGCAGAAAACTGTAAAGGTAAAAAAAATTAAATTGTGAAATGAAAGAAATATTGAGAAAAGAAAAACAGATGTATGATTGATTTGTTGCGAAAATTTCAAAAACATATTTTGCTTAATGATATAAATGAGATTGATAAATTACAACAGAACTGAAATGCAAAAGAATAATCCTTAGAATGGGACGAACCTTTATGGCGTACACCCTAGTTCGCGAATAAAATTTCGCAAGAGGAAAATGTAAGACCTAAAGTATGTCATAGAAGGGGTTACACCACTGCTGCATGGCTTAGCAATAAGGTTACACCACTGCTGGAACCTGAGTCATGGAGATTTGGGGCCAATGAAAGCCCATCCAGGAGAGACACCTTGGATTCTCAACTTGAGCATATGACTTGAGTTGGGCGACTAAGGTAATAAGAGCTCTCCTAAGGGGTGCAGAGTATGACCAAGGCGCCGAGGTACACGGTTGAGCCAATAGTGCCTGGGGCGTATGAAACTACCCTGGCCATTCTTCTCAAGTCTTCGCTATGATGCACTCGGCCCGAAGAAAACCCCACTTAGGGTGTAGTCTCGTAACCATAAGCCATATAGGCAAAAGGGATAAGAGGATGCGAACACAACTGGTTGTTGTTAAGACTGGATGGGAGGATCTAGTCTTATATGGTAGAAGTACGTCTCCTTGAAAGGGCAACCAGGGGGAAGATAAGGGTGGCACCCTCCATTAGGGAGCTGATAAGTGACTTAAGACGCAAATGTCATGAGGCTTTTTACTCACGGGAGTATTAAGACTTGTCATATTTGTGCAACAGTCCTGAAGAGGCAATATTACAAAAGAGAAGTTAAGACGAGATCAATGGGTTTCTACATGAAAGTGTAGAAACGTCCTGCGATTTCGTCGCAAGACGGCAATGTCATGGGGATTTAATATCGCAAGAAAATTTAGCCATGTCATATTGTCGCAACAAAAATTACAAAAGAACAAAAAGTTAAGGCAAAATAAATGGGTTTCTACATGAAAGTGTGGAGACGTCCTGCGATTTTGTCGCAATGAAAAAAGATGGCAAAATAATACCTTTACTTAGGAGGGAAAAATAAGACCACATTAGAATACAAGAAAGAATGCAATCTATGATTGCGAGATTATGCAGAGGAAATTGCGATTTTATCGCAAATTATCTTTCTAAACAAAGGTAACATGCTCAATCACTCATCTGAATACAAATAACAGAGGCAAGTATGGGAATGCATAAAATAAATTAAATGTTATTTGTTTTCACATGATAGATTTTCGCATAAAAAGTTAATTGTATTTTGGGTAGTCATATTGGAAGAGAGAAAAAATTTCTAACACATGCAGGAAAGAACAAAAAACATAGAGCTTGTATTGAAGACTGGAGAAATTCGCAGTGATAGATTACAAGTATACAAGAATGAAAGATCAAGAGCAAATATACAAGTTTTGCAAGAAATTGAACAAGAAAGCACAAGGAAGCGAAAACTATTTTTTGCTTGATTCTTCATTATCATCATCAAGTTCTTCACCAGAATTTTCTTCTCCATCAAATTCTTCATCATACTTCTCCTCTTCATTTTCTTCATACTCCGTCTCTTCATCAGCTTCACTATCAGAGATGACCAAATTAGAAAGAAATTTTTCATCATACTTCAACTCTTCATTCTTCATCATAATTCTCCTCTTCATTCTCTGGAACTTTTTCTAAGAGACAAGGATACTTGGAGTGAGGAATCTTGTTGTCATCACAGATCTCCTTGATGGTGTCACTACGAAAAGAAATTGCATCATTCCCAAAATTCGCAATAGTGATCTTCATTTGAGTCTTCAATCTTGAACATTTCTCATTGCGAGAAGATAAATCTTTCGCGAGTTTGCTTTCTCATTCTCAAGTTCTTCAATCCTCTTGCGATATCTATCTTCAGCTTCTGCAAAAATATAACAGTAAATCAACAATTTGAGGGAAGTTTATGAAAACAAATAATTAAATAAGGAAGAACAATTAACAACCTTTTCTGTTAGAAATCATATCTCTAATCAAAGCCGTTTTCTCATCTTGAAGACTAATATCTACACCTAAATTATCCCTGACGTTATCTAGAACTCTCGCAGCCCAAGCAAACTCATCATCATGATTTATAAGAAGGCGGGAGCGAACTTGATTTTCCCTCTCAATAAGAGTAGCATTTTCGAGGATAAGTCTATCTCTTTCAACTTGAACTTCAAGAAGAGTCTTGTGGAAATCCTCCAAAGATTGAGCACCTTGCTTAGTGATACGGTCTTTATCATCATTAAGACTACTGATCTTAGTTCTTAATTTATTAATTTCTTCTTTTGAGTCAACATAAAAATGTTTAAACTTATTGGCTAATCCCAAACTGGATCTATGTTCACTTTTTAAGAGATGGATTTTGGATCTAAGTTCATCTATGGAAAGAGAGTTGATTTCATCACTTAGAAAGTCATTTATAGAATCATTAAGGTGTTCAAGAAGGGTTTCATCATCCATAAGATTGGGAAATATATGAAGAAGATTAGCCTCATCAGAAAGGCCATAAACGTCTGCGAAATGGTGAACCATATAAGAAAGGGTAATGAGAAAACGAAATGAAGAAAAAGAAGGAAAAAGTTTTATACCATAGAGTTGCTTATTGGAATCTTGAAGACCAGAGAATTTATTCTTTTGGACAGCAGTCTCAGATTACAGATGGTTGTTCTTTTTGCGAAGATCAGCAGTTTCATTTTTTTTTTTTGTTAAGTCAAAAATGTATTAATAAATAGCAAAAGTTACAAGAACAGTTATAACTGAGCCCTGGCAGAAAACCCCAAGAGCCTACAAAACATTACTTGAATCTATAATATGCCACATACGGCTTTTCCACAGTTTTTAAAAAAATTGGTCTTCCCTCGTAATGAATTCCCACCTCGTTTTGAAGTAAGCAAGCTTTTTTCGCCATGTTATCCGCCGAGAAGTTAACTTCCCTGAATGTGTGAACGAAATTTATGTTTACATAATTTTGTTGGATTTCCAGCCACCTCGGTTTAGCAAACCAGGGTAAGGTGTTTTCTTTGAAAGAATGGACCACCGAAATTGAATCTGATCTGATAGAAACTCTATTGTAACCCCATCTAGTAGCCCATTCCAAGCCCACCAGGATGCTATAGATTTCAGCTAAGTAGTTTGTTGTTGTGCCCAAGCCCACTGACAGGGCCCCAATAACCTCACCACTTTCAACTCTAGCAACTACTCCAGCACCCGCCACTCCTGGACTACCTCTGGCCGCACCGTCACAACTCAGCTGAAGTTCATTAGTTTCCGGCGGGTACCAGAAGCATTCCACTGGATCAATCATTTTAACACGTCTATGCTTTACTCCAAAGAATTCCAGAAGCTGAACATCGTCACTAGAATTGTACATGAAGCTTTTTAGGCGCACCGAAAATTCTTGAATAAGAATGAACACTCGCCTGCAGAAGAAATTCCAACACGGTTTTTTGTCATCGAAAAAAGCCATGTTTCTTACCCTCCACAGCTCCGCCTTAATAACCAAATTTGAAAGAAGCCACAAGTCACGAATCATTGCACTCCTCCCTTTAGTAGCTCTGCAAGAGGTCACCAGATTTGCATCAGGATTCAACTTAAACAGAAAACCAATCCAATTCCACGCTCTTGCTGCGAAAGAGCAGTGAAAAAGAACATGATCCAGCGACTCTTCCTCTATCCCACACATAGAACAGTTGTTCGCCATCTGAATCTTGAATCTCTCCTTGATCAGGTCATTAGTTGCACACGCCTTTCGCAGGAACTTCCAGTTCTGAGCAGCCAGAGTAGGATGGATCTCTTTTCTCCATATCAAAGCAGTCCCCTCTAGGCTCCCATATCTCTGTCTAATCAAATTTTTTGCCGAACCCACAGAGAAATTTCCTTTGTATTCAGGCATCCAGATTCTTGTATCTTCCCCAAATCTAGGGTTTTGAAGTTGGTTTACATCTATCTGAGCTGCCGAGAAGATGTTGGAGTGCACCTCTGGGAAACTCCAATGGTTATCCACCAGCATATCGCTCACCCTTATATTTCTGTCTAGCGAATAGTCCTGTAACATATCAGCTAAACATGAATTACCCAGCCACGCATCATAGTACAGAGAAGTAGACCTACCATCTCCCAGCAGCACTTTGGTGTTCGAGTCCACCACCTTGTATACCTTACGAATACCAAGGATGATCGAGGATTTAACACCGTATTTTTTAATCTGGCCATTTCTACCAAAGAACTTTGAACGAAAGAAACCTGCCCATTTCTTATTCGCAGTTTTAATATTCCACCACAGCTTCATCAGCATCGCAGAATTCAATGTAGACATACGAGTCAACCCTAAGCCTCCTTCCTCAACAGGGCAACAAATTTTATCAAAAGCTACCACCACTGATTTTCTAACATTAGAGTCTCCCGACCAAATAAAATTTCTAATTGCTCTTTCACACTGAATGATGAACTTTCTCGGCCACCAATAGATCGCCATGTTGTGTATAAAGTAGTTGTTAATGACTGATTTGACAAGGACAATTCTGTCATTGAAAGACAGGCTTCTTCCTTTCCAACCAGAGAGATGCATCTTGATCTTCTCAACCACATTAGCTATGTGGTGATACTTCACTGAGCCTGGCATAAGATGTACTCCTAGATACCGGTCAGGGAAGCTAGCAATATTCATACCCAAGAACTCCGCCAGGACAAATCTCCTAGACAAAGTTCCTCCTCCAAAATAAATTCTACTCTTTTGAGGACAAACTGACTGGCCTGAAGCCCTCTGGTATTTACTTAATAAGGACATAAGATTCTGCAAACTCTTGACATTTCCTTTACAAAAGACCATAATGTCGTCAAATTGGGGCAAAGAAAAGGTGCGTTGGAGTATAAATACCTCGTCTTACCATTGGAGTCATTTTCTTCTCGGAAAATGATCGAACAGCTTCAAGATGTTTCTGCTCAACCTCCAAGCACGTCTTCAATAAGGACAAAGATCAAAGCGACAGGGGTCTCCTTGACGGAGACCTCTATTAATAGAAAAGTATCCTTCGGGGCTTCCATTCAACAGAATCGAAATCCTTGCCGACTTCAGGATATGCAAGATCCAAGAGCACCACCTTTCGGAGAAGCCGTACTTCCTAAAAACTTGCAGCACGAAAGACCAACACACTGTGTCGAAAGCCTGAGTAATATCCAGTTTCAGACCAATATTTCCATCCTTACGCTTAATTTGAAGCTCATTAACCATTTCGGACGCCACACTAATGTTCTCATGAATGTTTCTCCCTTTTAAAAAAGCGACCTGTTCCTCTGAAACCAGCTTGTCCAAAACAGTCCCCATTCTAGTTGCAAGGATCTTAGTAAAAAATTTGAAAAGAAAGTTACTAAGACCTATAGGCCGAAAACTGTTCAGATTTTTAGCTCCTCTTACCTTGGCTAAAAGAATGATAAGGCTAGAGTTAACTCCTTTTTGGATATGTTGCTTGCTCCAACAATGTTTCACTGTTTTCACCAAGTCTTCCCTTATTATTTCCCAGCAGTGACGATAGAAGCACCCCGAAAAACCATCCGGCCCCGGCGCGCTATCAGCACTTAGATCAAAAACTGCTTTTTTAATTTCCTCCTCATCTGGGATAATATCCATTGCTGTACTTTCCTCTGGAGAAATCGAGGCATGATGGTAGTCAAACAGATCCACATCATAGTCCCCCTCCTGCCCATTAAACTTTTCTTCATAGAACTTTACCACATGATCTCGAATTTGGTTACTGTCTGAAATAAGAACCCCATTGTTGTCCTCGAGCTCAGAAATTGTGTTTGCACTTCTCCTAATCCGAATACTATTGTGAAAGAAATTTGAGTTTGAAGAACCCTCAAGCAGCCACTGATTCCTTGATTTTTGCTTTAAAAAGGTAGAGTTTTGCAGTCTTGTATCAGCCAGAGTTTTCATTGCTGTCTTCATGTTATTGAGCTTAGCAATATTAGTTGGGTCTTCATCAGAGATGCTCGACGCGGTATCAAAACGCAACCCATCTTGCTTTAGACGAGAATTAATGTTACCAAAGACCTCCCAGTTCCAGTCTTTAATAACTCCTTTCAACCTTTTCAGCTTGTAAGGAAAAATGAAGTCTGCCTCACCATAAACCGCCACATTCCAACTCTCCTGAACCATATGCAAAAAATCAGAATGCAGGAACCACATTTTCTGAATTCTAAAAGGAGCTCTTTTAGGACGAGCCACAACGACCGGGAAACCTAAGAGGACCGAGTGGTCTGAAATTTCCCTCGGGAGAGCTTTACACCGCCAATTTTCGAACCTTTCGAGCCAAGCACCATTGATAATAGCTCTATCAAGCTTGCTTATAATTCTGTCAGCCCCCGATTGCCTATTGGACCAAGTAAACTTCGTGCCCAGATGATCAGCCTCGAAGAGATTGTTGTCATCCATTCATTCACTAAATTCATCAATTGCTGAGGTCCTCGGTTCACGACCCCCCTTCTTCTCATCGAGCCTCAGAATACAGTTAAAATCTCCCATGACCAACCAAGGGGTATTAGCATCTTGCATCGCCAGATTACTCCACAGGCTTCTTCTAGTAACTTGAATGTAGCTAGCATGCACAAAAGAAATATGCACTCCCTCTACCTCAACAGAAATCTGTTGTTTACTCAGGTGCAGAGCCGTAGGGTTTAAATCATTTAAAAAACAAACCCAAAGATTAGCAATATTATTATCAGAAGCGTTTTGAATAATTGTTGGAGAGAAACCTTCCATCTGCAGGGTACTTCCAAAGATAGTAGAAAAGGAAACCTTAGGTTCAGCTAGACAGAAAATATGAGGCTTGAACTCTCTTATTAAACTTCTAATCTTATTATGTGCCACTTCACGTGCCACCCCATTTATATTCCAAAACAACACCCGCATAATTAAACTATGGTGGTATGGTTCTTAATTAGCTTAATTTGTTTAACAGGGTTTGAGGCTTTAGTTATACCTGGCGAGGTACCCTTTCGCGCTCGAATACCCAGCTGAGAGTTATCCTCCGGATCCGACAGATAGTTATCATCCCTCAAAGAGTTCATTGTCTTAGAAATAGCTCTTGCCTGTAAGAGTTTTGCCTGCCTCTTGGCTTCATCAATTTTTCCAAAACCTGCTGATGTTTTCTTACTGTTATCACTCTTAACATCTGGGGGATCAATTGTTCTAGAGTATTGAAATTTTTTATGAATAAGAGCTGTCTTATTTTTGGCATACGCTGCATCGGCTAGAATCTTATTTGCTTCCAAATTGTTTAAATCCTTCATCACCTCTTTGTTTAGTTCATCCACATAACTAGTGTCTCCAAATTCATCAAATTCATCAAAATCAGATACCATGGACGTACCTTCCTCAGTTTTATCTTTTAGTTCTGGTACAACCGGGATTATTGGAGGAGTCTTTCCTTTCCTTCTGTTTCTCACCACCTGCCAATCATTCACTTCCGTCTGCGGGGGAACTGCTGCAATTGGGTTATCAGCCTTAGGTTGCAATTGGGGTTTCTTTTTCTTCCTACATTCCGAATCCTGGTGACCAATGATACAACAGTTAGAGCAAAATTTGGGTCTTTTTTGAATCTCAAAAGATTGCCAAAATTCCAAACCTCCTACTGAAACATGGATAGCATCCGAATCTAATTCTGCAAAATCAATATCTACTAGAACCGAAGCGAAATGACCATACTCATGAGCTAGAGTTTTCTTATCCACAACAATTGGATTACCCAAAGCTTTTCCCATTGCCAAAATAGTTTTTTCTAGCCAAAACTCCATTGGTAATCCCTGAAACTTAACCCACACTGAAGCTCGAGAAGATCTCTGTCTATCCGGATCGAAACTAGGATACCATTCCATTAGGTTAAGTGTTTGTTGGTCAATAACCCATTTTTCAGCTTCCAAGATGTTTGATTTCTCTTCCTGCGATTGCACCTTGATGATGAAGAAACCTCTATTCAGAGGTACAAACTGAACACGATCCTCACTTAGTTTCCATTGTTTCAGAAGATTTTTCTTGACTTCCGAAAACAGAAGCTCCTTGAGATCCAGCCTACCTATTAGACTAAACTTCCAAATCGCGCATCCTTCCAAATACAGTTCTTCTGGAATTTCCACAGCTGGTTTACCCTCTTTTTTGGTTGGATTTGGTAGTGTTTTCAGATCTACCACCGTTTTTGGAAAAACCTTTTTCACTTTAAGACGGTCTGCATATGTTAGCAGCTTGACAGGGATGGATGGATCAATAGGATCCTCCATCAGTAATCAATATTAAGCAACAGTAATCAACAATAAACGAAAAAGAATGAGTCTGCCAAAAAATTTCTGAAAATTAAATTCGCCAGAAAAATCGCCCTTTTTTTAGGAGAGAGAGGAAGCAAAAAAAATTTAAAGATCAGCAGTCTCAGCTTCCAATTGGTTGTTCTTCTCCCGAAGACTAACAGTTTCAGCATCCAATTTCTCATTCTTCTTGCGAAATTCAAGATACTTCTTTTCAAAGGCCGCATGCCTTTTTTCCAAATCTGCGGTAATATCATAAGAAGCTTTCCCAGGCGACAAAATAATGAAGCGAATTTTTAGAATAAATTAAGAACTCAAGACAAAAATAGAAAGAAGACAAATATAAGTATGAAATTTTACTAAACTATTGAGTGAATGTAAGAAACTGGGAGTTATAGATCTTGAAACCCCGCGAAGAGATTAATTATCCTTTAAGAGAGGAGCATCGCAAATAGCCGCTATGGATTGGAAGGCATTAGTGAGAGGAGTATCACCAATTCCTTGCCAAAAATTAGAAAAAATTCTGGATAATTGGGCTATAGAAGACTCAGGTTGTGAAGTGGTGAGCGTCATTTACTCAACAAAATAAAAAGATATTTCCCACTAATTAAATATAATATAGCGGTAGTAAGGATCGTTCCCACGAAGAGTAATGCAATTGTTATGTTATCTAAACCGGCGAAAATATAAAATAAGGATAAAAAGGATAATAAGATAAAGATATTGAAGAAATCCTTCGCAGTTACTAACTGTTAACTCAACATTGTACCCGTTTATCTCTTGTTAGAATAAATTGTCACCAACCGTAGGAAAGCAGGTACGCTTAGCAATCCCCAAAACTCCTTATATCACCGGATACGGAAGCGCTCGACTACTGGATTCTATTCAAAAGAACCACCTTAACACAGAAGCGCTCGACTACAAGATGTAATTCCCAGAACGCATTAAGATTTGTGAATTTAGGTTTGATCCCAGCAGTTAAACTCGGTACGCTCGGTCCACTTACTGGTGTTGTCTTTACTCGCAATTGCTCCACAGAATCCCTCCGTAAGGTCTTGAGATTTCTACTTGTGTAGGAGTTAAGAGACAATTACGGGTCGACTCAACTCTCTACTAGCATTAGAATGATTAATAAACTAATTTGGTTGCGCACCCAAACCAATCATAAACCTTCGATATGGTATAAACAATCCACAATGAATCAATTTAAAACTTGAAACAAACTTGCAAAATTATTGAGCTTCACATTAGAACTTTGAATTCATCCTTACAATATAAAAAGAATAGAAAAGAAATAGTGCTCCCTCTTAGGGGGGATAAAAACAGTGAAAAGAAGATATCAAATTGTGCCTAGGGTTCCCTATATATAGAGTTTTGTAACCTCCTCTTGAAGAAACTATAAAACGTAGAAAAAATAGGAAAGTGCACCTCCTCTTGAAGAAACTAGAAAACCTAGCAAAAATAGGAAAGTGCACCTCCTTAAAAATGTCTCGTGCATAACTCCCGATCAAACTGGCTTGCCAAACTCTGGCCAAAATTCCCAAAATAAATCAAGGCCATGTCCTGCTCGTGATAATCTTCAATCAGTCCAATGGTCCTAGGCTGGTCAAGAAATTCTTAGCATAGCCTAAATTGGTGGCGCAACAGCTGTAAAAGCCCAGCTCATTTTTCAAATGACTTGTCAGTCCGCTGGAACTGACAGCCTTACACTCCTTTATTCCTTCAGATTCAAACTTTGTTCACAGCTCCAACTCCTTCCCTGAGTTTCTAACATAGGTTCCATCTTCTATCGCAACCACGGACTGTATTATCTCTCAAACTCCAAACCATACTTCTATTCTCTCGGTTAAACCCATCTCCGGCTTCACCACTTCCATATCATCTTCTTCTCTGACTCGAACATAGGCAAAGTCACCGCGACCACCTTCTCTATCTCTAACTGATAATGGCAACATCCAAATTCACTGGAAGCAACTCACATCTTGCTTTCAGTTCACAGCCATTGTCCCTCGAGCTCAAAACTTCAGCCATCTCCCTGTTGTCTCTTCTATGAATCATTCTTCATCATCGTGGCAGCAGCTTTATCTGTGCGATAACCACAGCTCCACACTCCTCTTTTCCATTCATGTTTCTCAGTCCGCTGCAGTCTCTAGCATCAACATCGTATCCTCATTCTGCCATATTACTCCCGGGTAAGAAAGCTGGTTCCAAAACATCGGATGCAACACGCCTTCTCCCTACTTTCCCTGACTTCTCGTTCATCTCTGCTGACTTCCCATATCCACAGCTCATCTCCATGTCCATTGCTGCCATCCATCAACTCAAGAAGAACTGAACTCTTCATCCTATCTGTTTTGTCACGGATTCGACTGCATTTGGATCCCTACACCGAGCTCTATCATTTCTTGTTTACTGCCAGCATTTAAACCACAACTCCATGCTCGATGACCCATCACCTGTGTCTACATAACTAGCAGTTCAGTTGTACGTTCCAACACTTAGGTGTGTCATCTTCCAGTCTCCAGCAAATAATGTGAAGCCCACCAACTCAAACGGTCTTAGCACCACTGTTTCACTTAGCTAAATTGCTCCTTGTTGACAAATTTTCAGCTTCCGGACAACAAATATCAAGAGAATGAAACTCTTATAACTCCAGTGGTGTAACCAACTCGTTTTGGTTCTCAATTAAACAATATGTTGACATGAGCTTTATACGTGCATATTAATATGAGCTATTTCGGTGCTTTTTCTTCTTCTTTGCACATTCGAAGCCATTATACCATTAAAATATAAAAACCAAGCGTAATATACAAATTCACAAGACAACTAGCTAATAAAAGTGTACGAAACCGATACTAGAATTAGGTGTTTTAGAAACCTATCATGAAGCTTCCTTCGCAGAAGAAACATCATCATCATCATCACTATGATCACTAGAATTTTCGCTAGTTTGGACTTTTTGTTTCTTTGAAGGAGGGGCAGCGGATTTATCTTTGTGGGAAATGTTCTTGCTTTTACCCCTAGTCTTCGCAACTTTGACAGGTTTTTCCACTTCAACGATAACCTAAATTCACAGATAAAGATAAGAAATAGAGGCAATAATATATTGTGGAGAATCATAAAAGGTTATTTTTTACTTCATCTGTGAATGATCGAAGAGCAGATAAAGTGTTAACTTTCCCAGTCTTGTTATAACTTACTTTCAACCTTTCAATCTGATAATTTCGCAAGTGAAAACATTGGAGTGGTCAGTAAAATTATATATAAGAATAAAAAAAACAACAACTCAAGCAAGCAAAGTGTGAAATATACCTCTGCTTCCCTCTCAGGCCATTTAAATACCCATGGTTGGTATGCTACGAGATTCGCAGGAAAAGCATGAGAACTGGAGATGTATGGACCCTCTAAGATTAGTGGAAAGGTACATCATTTATCATCGCTAGAATGACGTGGAGTTTTATTACTGCCAGGATGCCAATCAATGTTTTGCATGAGAATCTTGTCATTAGCAACATCATCTTTCTTCCTCAAACGAACGTCCCAGCAAGTGCTATCTTTTTTCATATGAATTATCTCATAATTCGCAAAGAAATTTTCTACTATATACTTCGCAGGAATAATCGCAACATCATCAAACTTAGGATTCTTAACTTCTGAAGGGTAAAGAGATCCCTTACCGGCACCACGATTCCCAAACTCGAGCATCAGGCGAATGCAATCCTCACTTAATTGGTATACATCTCGCGAGAATTTCGCATGAGAAAGTATTTCAGAAAATAAGGGAAGTTCAGGATCATAATGGGGAATGGGAAGGCCAGCGAGAAGCTGACCTAGAGAGATTATGACCTTCTCATGATTGCAAGGATGATCAGAAAATAGATCAATAGAAAGCTCAGATTTAGGGTTTTTACCAAGAATGAGAGATAAAGTAAGACCTTTTGTTTGAAGTTTCTTTCGAGCTTCTTCAAAAGCAATATCGCTTTTACGACCAGCTAGAGGCATCTTCAGTATGGGAATGAAGGAATGAAAGATGAAGAATGAAAGTTTGCAGTAGCAGAAGCGAAATTTTCGGAAGAACAGTAAAATTGCAGAGAATCTGAGAAGAAAGTAAAAAGAAGAGAAGGGATGAATAAGGAGAATATATATAGAGAGTAGAAATTCTCGAGAAGATAAGTGCATTTAATGCGAAGGATGGGCATGAGCGGTTAAAAAGCAGCGGTTGAAAAAGACGTGTCAAGATATGGATGGAATAAAAGATATGTGTAACAAAATTCGTGTGAAATACAGAATCATGTCAGTACAGAAGAATATGAAAAGATGAACGGTTGCGGCATTTTCAAGAATAATTTCTCATGACATTCTCTCCTTCGCAGAGAAGACATGAGAAGAGGCAAGATGTAGGATCAGAATATCGCAAGAAAGACACATCTGCGAAGTTTTATCAACAACACTTTGCGAGCGTCGCAGAATGATTTGAAGAATGACGTAACAGATGATGGTGGTGGAAAAATGAGAAAAGTGTGATGATTCTACGATAATTAGAGTGTTTCCGAAGATCAACAATAGAACTCTTGCGAGAATATCGCAAGTCAGATCCGAAATTAAAGGACAGATTAACTGTCATCAACTATGTAATCCCCTATATAAAGAGTTGAACAGGCGTAAGGAGGGGGAGATCTTTTTTCGAGTGTTGAGCAAGTCATTAGGAGAGAGAAAGTCCAGAGTGGTTGTTAATTCTTTAGCTTCATTTCATTTTCATCTTGTAAAATTTGTGAGATTAATCAATAAAAATTATGATTGTTGATCTAAAAATGATTTGATTGTATGAATTCTTATGAGGAGTGTAGTGTGGGATTTCCTGCTACTACAGATTCATTGCAAATTTTTGTGGAATCATGGCTCCTATAACCGAATGCATGAAGGGTTGCAAGTATTCATGGAATCAAGAACCGGATAACGCCTTTGAATTGATGAAAATAAAGTTAAGTACATCTCCAATTTTAATATTACCAAATTTTGATAAACCATTTGAACTTCATTGTAATGCTTCTAAGCTATGCATTGGGGCGGTTCTTAGTCAAGAAGGGAAACCGGTGGCCTTTAATAGTAAAAAGTTGAATGGGGCTAGACTTGCATATAACACTTATGATGTGAGTTTTATGCTATTGTGCAAGCACTCAAACATTGGAGGCACTATCTTATTCACAATGAGTTCATCTTATTTTTGGACCACATGGCATTGAAGCATATCAATTCCCAAGGCAAGATTTCTACTAGGCATGGTAAATGGGCTTCTTATTTGCAACAATTCACTTTTTCCATCAAGCACAAGTCGGGTGTACAAAACAAGGTAGCAGATGTCTTGAGTCGACGTACTTCTCTTCTTACACAAATGCGGGCTCGTATTTTGGGATTCGATAACATCCGAGATATTTTAAAAGTTGATACTTATTTTGGTCCTCTTATGGTTGATGAAAGGTTACTACGTAATGGTGATTATGTTATTTTCGATGGGTACCTTTACCGTAAAAATTGTCTTTGCATTCCGGAATCAAGCTTGAGATTGAAAATTATTAAGGAGCTTCATGATGAGGAGCATATGGGGACTACTCGTACTTGGAACTTGGTTTAAAGCTCATACTTTTGGCCGGGAATGTGGAAGGAGATTCATCGATATGTGAAGAGATGTCATATATGTCAAGTATCTAAAGGAATGGCCACTAATGCGGGATTATACATGCCACTTCCTATTCCTTCCCGTCCATGGGAAGATTTGAGCATGGATTTCATCTTGGGATTACCGCGTACTCAAAGAGGTATGGATTCAATATTTGTAGTGGTAGATCATTTTTCCAAAATGTCTCATTTCATTGCTTGTAAAAATACAACGGATGCGGTCATGGTAGCTCAACACTTTTTTAAAGAGATTTACCGTTTACATGGTATTCCTTCTTCCATCGTCTCGGATAGAGATAGTCGTTTTGTGGGACACTTTTGGCGTACCTTATGGAAGTTGGTCAAGGCTAATTTAAGTTTTAGCACATCTTATCACCCTCAAACGGATGGACAAACCGAAGTGGTAAATCGTTCCCTAGGTAATCTTCTTCGTTGCTTGGTTAAGGAGAATTTGAAGACATGGGACCAAGTTTTATGTAAGGAGGAATTTGCTTACAATCATGAGGTGAACCGGAGTAGTGGGTATTCTCCATTCATGGTAGTGTATGGGTTCAATCCAAGAGTACCACTTGACTTGTCTTTAGTACCATATTTGAAAATGCCAAATGCTAAGGCGGAAGACTTTGTTTCCCAACTCCACCTTATACATTAAAGTAGCTGAAAGCATTTAGAAGCTTCATCAAGAAAATACAAGAACAAGGTTGATCAAAGGCGTCGTGTGGTTGAGTTTGAAGTAGGAGATCTTGTTTATGCGGTTCTTACTAAAGACCATTTCCCCGTAGGTGAATACAACAAGCTCAATGCAAGGAAGATTGGACCATTTCCATTTGAAGAAAATATTAACGGCAATGCTTATCGCCTCAACTTACCAAGCTCCATTCGCACACCTGATGTGTTTAACGTGAAGCTTGGTTCCATATTGGGGTGACAATGCTATGGAAACCGATATTGACAATTCGAGGGCGAATTTCTCTTATGTAGGGGAGGATGATGCATAGTGGTATTCCACTTATACCCTTGCTAACATATTTCTCTATTTTTCCCCCTTTCTTTGGCCTTATTTCTTATTTATCCTTCACCTTTACTATATGTTTTGAAGCCCTAGCTATACTCCCCCCATGTTATGTTTTAAGAGAGACTTGGTTAAAGCCCTAGTTTTCCTTTTCCTTCAATCTTTTTATTTAAGTTGAGTTGATGTGAGGAGATGCCTCAATAAACTTGTAACTTCCAAGTAATTTTGGGTAGAAGTTGTAAGTGTTATATAGAAGAACTTTGATTTTTATTTCTTCCTTATTCTAAGGGTAGAAGAAGCTTAAATTGAAAGGTTAGTAATTCTATTTCATTGTGTTTTTGATTCAATTCTACATTATTATTGCAATTAGAAGTTTCACTTTATATTAGTATCTGAGTTGTTTCTGGTGGAGAAATTGATGAGGAGAGTCATGAGTATGAATCAGTTCGAAATGGGTATATCTTGGTACTGTTGGTGGATTGTGGATGAAGAAGACATGGTGTTGTTGCTGACATGATTGAACTGTAATGGAGATATTGCAGGTGAACAAGAAATGTTCTGCAACTGGTGAAGCTTAACTGAATGGAAGTGATAATGGATTGAGCTGATGGTGGAGCACTTTTTGGTGGTAATGAAGCTTCTTTAGATGAATGTTAGGTTTACAGGTTGGTGGTTGCTGGCATTTAAGCAATGGTGGTGTTAACTGTTGCAGGCAGTGAAGCTAGCACTGATTGTTACAGATGGCTAGGGAGTTAAGGAATGTGCAGGTTTGCTGGGGGGTTGAAGTTGGAGGTGCATATGCAGTTGGAGTGCTGCTACAGAAGTTGGTATTTGACTTAAGTGTGACACAATTTGTAGCTAAAGTTGGAATGGCTGAACCTGGTATCTGTGATGAGAAATTGCAGTTGTGAAGCTACAGATGGAAGAATGAGGATCTGGCACTGTTTAATTTGAAGTTGAAGATGTTGAGTTGTAGGGGGGAAATGGAAAGTTGAGGTGTTGCTGTTGCTTTGTTGGTGCTGGAAGCATTGTTGCTGATGGAGTTGGTTCGCAGTGGTAATTGCGGCTTGATACTGTAGAGTGGAAAGAAGGAATGAGCATGGGAATGACTGTGTACATACTAGTGGTTGTAATAGAGTTTATCTGGTGGTTCAAGATAGCACAACAACACTGGTAGTGGTTGCAGTGGTTATGAATGACAGAGAAGTATAGATTTGTTGTTGAGCTGATAAGGAAGTGAAGTTGGTGGAAGACAGTGAGCTGAGAATGGTGTTGCCTTTACAGATAATTGGTGTGCTACGGGTGATGATGTAAGGAATAGGCTACAATGCAGAGTGGTAGCAGTTGCAGAAGCTACAGGCAGAGTTGAAATGGAGTTGAGCAGCAGGAATACAGCTGCTAGTGAATGCAGGCACTACACTGGCTTGGTGAAGCACCACTATGGTGCAACATCAAATTAGGAAATGCAATGGCCTTGGCAAGAACTAACTTAGACCAGTCAGTTAGCTGGCTCTTGTCCTGATTCATACCTTACTCGGTTCTGATTCGTTACTTTGACTGAGTTAATTCATTTTGACCTGTTTGACCGGAACCGGATTGACTTTCCCGTTCACCTGGGATATTTTCCGGTAACTTCCGGCCACTTTATGGGACTTCTAGTGATACTTTTTAGTAGAATTTTGGTATGGGTTTTTCTCATACTTGGGCTTGGTGGATACACTGGATATGGGCTTTTGAAGATACAACCTACTTTTGGAAACAAGGAGAGTTGTAAGAGAAATTTTCTACAAATTCTTTAGATTAGGTGGTGCGCCCGTGCGTTAAACGCGCTCAATTTGGTTCTTCCATTCCATCTACTGACTAAACTGATGCATGTGACATATCCCATTTTTTGCTAAATAAATTAGGGTATATTATTTATATGTCCTTACTTTTGAACCCCAATAAATATGTCCTTATACTACAATAAATATGTCCCTATTTTTTAATAACCTTATCCTTTTAAAATTAGATTACCTTAATACCCTCACCCATATAATATTTTTCTTTACTTCGAAATGGAACAAATTTCTTCCTCTACCACTTCAACACCACCACTAGCACCCCCACCACCAACATTTAGCTACCATTCCACCACCACCGTTCAACAACCACCACCTACCAACCGCCACCACTGCTAATATTCCACCACCACTCCTTCACCAACATTATTACACCACCACCAGTCCTCTGCCTTCACTAGTCCATCGCCGCCACCGCCGCCACCACCACTTGTTCAGATATTTTGTATCAACAACAGTAGTTGATCCAAATAAAAATAGAACCAATAGTAGAGGTTGATCCAGTTTAGGGTATCAACAACGGTAGTTGATCCAAAAAAAAAAGGATCAACAGTAGAAGTTGATCCAATTTAGTAGATCAACAATGGTAGTTGATCCACTGAATTAGATCGACAATGAAAGTTGATCCATGTAAATGGAGAGAACTTGGCGTGAGTCGAACACGCATCATCTGATATGGAGTCAGTCATGCTACCATTACACCACAAGTTCAACATTGGGAGAAATTTACATGATTTAAACTACAAGCATGATTATACTTATCCAAGGAAATATTTTCAACAATAGGAGTTGAAAGGATCAACAACATCAGTTAATCCCAAAAAAAAATTGGGTCAACAACAGGAGTTGACCCCATAAATGGAGCAACAGCCGTAGTTGATCCTATAATATGGGTCAACAACAACAATTGATAATCACCACCACCAGTCCTCCACCTACCAACTTGTTTTATTTGCTTCTAATCAAGAGAAAACAAAAAATAATAACTTGTTTTAGTTGTTTGAGCAGTTAAACTGATTAAGAAAAAAAATTGTTCCATCTTCTTCATCATTCTTCATCGACGACTAATCGCCGATTCAAAAATTTCTTCGTCGCATAACCTACCAGAATCATAACCATGCCTCCAAGAAAAAATTAGATACCCAATAGAAGTCAAAATCATAGCTTAACAAAAATTACAACAAAGGCTTGATTTGATTGCTCAAGAGCAAGAAGAAGAAGAACAAGAGGCTTCAGACGATCAACTTCTCATAAACATGGCTTCGAAGGATCAACTTCTCGTAAACATGGCTTCCGTGAGAAGGTAAGTAATTTTGAACTGTTTTATAAGTATTTGAATCGATTTATAGCAGTGGGTTTGTGTTAGAATCGTCAGAATCGCGAACCCTAACTCAAACAATTGAGTTTCAGAGAGTACCGACATTGATTTTTGTATGAATACAATGCCAGTATTGGGTTACGACATTCAAAATAGCATGAAGACAGTGCCGGTATTGAGTTACGACAATGATTTTGGTATGAATACAATGTCGTTTCAAACCCAGAGTCATTTGAAAACTGATAGTTATGTACCAACATTGAAATTAGGTGGAATATTATGCCGGTAGGAGGTTACGGCATTGGTTTACATTTATTTGAGTATGCTGGTAGTGATTATTTTGTATCCAGGAAACCCCTAGAATTTGTTATCAGTTCCGGCATGAAATTTAGGTTTCCTTGAGTGCTGGTACTTAGTTACAACATATATTTGTTTTTTTATCTGTGCCGGTAGTTCTCTTTTAGTATCCAGGAACATCCTAGGAGTTACCAGAAGTGATGAATACCATGTTGGAAGTGATGAAAACATGCCGGTATAGATGAAGACCATGCCAGTAGTGATGAAAACCATGCCGGAAGTGATGAAGACCATGCCGGTAGTGATGAATACCATGTCGGAAATAATAAAAAAAACACATCGCCGGAAGTGATGAAGATCATGCCGGAAAATGGTGCCGGCATGATTGGTAACTAACATTCAATACCGTAACTAAGTGCCGGCTTGCTTGATAGAAATCTATCAATGCCGGTAGTCAAGTGAATTTTTTTTCAAGTTTCTGGATACTTTACATCATGTGCCTGCATAGAAATTCAAGCAACATACCATGCCGGTAGCAGTACCGGCATGCTCGAGAATTAAATGACTGTGCCGGCAGTGGACTGATGGGTTCTCAATAATGTTATAGTAATAGGTTCGTTGAGACTTGTGAAAGCAATAGATTTTAGATTTATGAAACTTAAAAATAAGCGAAATTTAATTCAAAATTTGATTTCAAGATATTAAAAATAACCAAGACACTGATTCCACTATTACACATGAATGAATGATAGTAAATAACCCAAAACTCTAATTATCTTTTAAGTCCCTTATTTCTTAATTCACAAAGAATCAGAAAAATTCTCAAATATTAATTGTATTCCATAAGCATAGATTATCAATTGACTAAACAAAGTATAACCTATCAAATTGAATCACAACTAATTAAGAAAATTATGCAAACAATTTAGAACTCTGCAAAAGCAGCGATTGAGTGAATTGTAAATTATAAATTAAAGAAATTAAAATAATTACCAATTATTCATGCGTAAATGGCTTCCCCATTGCCTTGGTTGCGGGAGAATTAGCTCATCATCATGTTGAAACACGCTCAAAAGTTGATTTCATTGCTCAAAGTATTTACAAATAATGAAAATGGGAGAAAAACTATTAAAAACCAGGTTTGTAACAATTATATGTGTTACAAACCAAACTGTTACAGAGAACGATAAATGTAAATTGTCACTGACATTGTAGCATAAACGACTGTTGTCTGTGCGTCTTATGTTCTTCACTATACCAGCAGAAACAATTTTTCTGATACTCGATTTTACGCCTCTGTGATGCTCTAAACTCTCCCAATTATCTCTGTCCTCACTCTATTACTCCTCAACACCTTAAATAGCCTCTCATGCACCAGAAATCTCCTCCATAACTCCTCACGCGTCTGTAGAAATCGATTAATCTCCAAACACGTTCAGAACCTATTGATGGAAGATTCAAACACACTCCAGCCTCAGTAGTCAACACGGCAAGCACGGGAAAGGGTACGAAAATATCCATGAAAAATTATCTTCTCTATGTTCAAAAATCAACGAATTTCTTCCTTTTTTTACGAAACCAAAGTTATTATCTTTCTTGTTATATCGTAACAGGTCATTACCCATCCATTTCAACCTAGAAATCTCGCTGAAAATCTCCAAAATTCTTCACAGATGAAACCGAGTTTCCATAATAATTTCCCGCCAATTTCAAGTTTAAATGACGAAGAAGAGTTTCCCCCTAACCAAGCCAGGGGTGTGAATAGCAGGTGCCCAAATGAGGTGCCCCTTATCCAAAGTGAGTGTGCCTTTAGTACTTTTCTCCGGAGGTCCAAATAGCACTTTTCGAGCAACTTTTTCCACACAAGTGTAATTCTCCAATAACACCTACAAACACACAAAACACCATAATAAGTACAAAATCGAGTACCAACATAGAGAAAATTGAGGACAACTTAGACACAAAAATGGACTGAAAAACCAGAAAAAATATCAAAACGTACTGAAATTTAATTTTCTCGTAGATCCCCTGGGTAAAAACACAACTTTTGTACCGGCATAGTTTTTTGGTTAAATACTATGCCGGTTTGAATTTTAAAATGGGGGATAAGCTCGGTGTCGGCTGCAAAAATGGTGGATTCAAAGAAGAAAAAAAATCAAATTTTCAACCTCTTAGCAGCAATTCTCTCTTCATAATCATCCTCCATTTTCACCAAAAAAAAGTTCCCTCTCAATTTTTTCCCTCCTTCTACTCTCACCTCACTCACCCAAATACAAATAAAAATACACACTAATCTTTTAACAAATACTTAAGATTTTTCCTAATTATAATTAAACACTAAACCTGATGAGTGAGGGGTAGATTAGGAATTAAAAAAAATACTTAGATAAGGGGTGACCCTGATTTGATATTTGGATCCAGTTTTTACCCTTTTCCTATATCCCCCAATTAGTTTTACTATCCCCCAATTGCGTGTTCTTTATAAGACCTACTGTTGGAAATGAATTTAATTTAAACGATGATCTAAAATCCTATGTGTCGTTAGAAAATAAAATTCTCACATTTTGTTGGAGATGCTCTTATATTTAATATCTCATCCCTCCTAGTTTATAGGACATAATTATCTGAGATGAATTTATGTTAAATGGGAGCCTAAAATCTTATGTGTCATGAAATAATAATAATTTTACCCACTGTGGAGACACTCTTACAAATTAAAAACACTAGTAAGTTAATTACACGTTAGAGATTTGTAATTTGTTTCATCTCGAACAAGTATCATATCACGCGAAATTCTGCTTATGACACATTCGAGATCAAAAGGAAAAACGCGGTCGTTGAGTGATAAAAGATTGGGAGAAGAAGAAGAAAAACAACGTACATGTTTCCATAAAAAAAAGGAAGAAAAACAACGCGCATGTTTTCATGGACATAATTCTCTTGACCGGATCCTGAGGTTCCACCTCCGGATCGATAGCCTAGCGCATAATAGTCCTTTCTCAGTCCTAAGACTAAGCTAGAAACCCTAAATTTGGCTTAGCCTAGACTGACCGTAGTGCTTGCTCTAAACATGTTTTTATTACTAAGTTCACTTTAAGCATTGTTTTACCAAAGTTCACCTCAAGCCAGAAACCCTAATTTTTTTGGCTTAGCCAGCATTATTTTACCAAAGTTCACCACAAGCCAGAAACCCTAAATTTGGCTTAGCCTAGACTCACTGCAGTGCTTGCTCTAAATATTTTTATATTACCAAGTTCACTTTAAGCATTGTTTTACTAAAGTTAAGGTTTTTGAAGCCGCATTCTACTGGTTTACAGTAGTTTCCGGGATAACAAAATGTAAAAGAGAAAACAAAATATCATGAAAGAAAAATGTATGGTAAAATAAATTACTTTTTTAAAAAAGAATCCTTCTGTTGTATGAACATGCTCGTAAGATGTCCCACCATTCTCACCCCAGCCGAGTCGAGATATTTCCGGACAATTCCCGCACCTCCACAATGGCTAAGGATAAAGATTATCCTAAGTAATCATTAGCCTTTATCATCCAAATAATCATTAGGCTTTGAACACGTAAACCCACACCAACTTATGTGTCCTTTGGCTATAAATAGCCAGTTCATTTACATTTTGGAAAGAAAGAGAAAGAAAGAAAGAAAGAAAGTGAATAAAAAGAAGAGCAATTAACTCTTTCACTTCGTTTCTCTGTTCTCATTCTAAAATTTAGTTGTTGTTAGTGCGTGAAGTGATTACATAAAACTACTTTAAGTCAAGTTAATTAGTTAGTGATTACATAAGACGTTATCAGTACGAATTGCTCTGTGGTGATCGGCGTTTGGGCTGACAATACGGAAAAAGGATAATTCTCTTCAACCCTTGACTTGTTAAAGAGAGAGTTAGACATATTACCATATTTGTGTGTGCTATTTGGAGCACTTGAAATACACGGTATATGAAGAGATACCCAAAATAGGTACGTATTAGCAACAACTCATATTTGTGATGCTATTAGATTTCCGAATTTAGCCAAATATTTGAGTTTTGCAGCGTTTTATTATTTTCCTCCTTAGCCAACCAACGGAAGGTTTTTCCGCGTCCTCTTGGACAACGTAGAGAATAAAATTACCTTTGTTGGTACACCAATAATTTTTGGTGTTAACGGTTTTAATATCGATAGAGCAAGGAATTATTGCATCCTTGGGGATAGCAAAATTTTAGTATTCCTTTGCTATAATAATCTCCAGAATTCAAAGTCGTTCCGCTTGAGGCCGGAATGCGATGAAAATGAAAACCGGGTTAACACGGTTAACCAATCTCTATCAGCGGTCTTTGAAATGAGATGCAATTGATATTGAGACAATTTCTTTTAAGAAATAAATAATGTGTTCATATTTAAACTTTGATAAATTAATATTTCGTCGAGCCTAATGGACGAAATTGGAGATTTGTTGGTATTATTTCACCATTGATATTTGTGGAAAATGGTTCAGCTTGATTTTAGAGAAGATATATGCACCGTACATAATATAGTGGTGGGAAATAAGGAGAGCTACATATTTTGCGCCCTTATGTGTTCATGCTAGTTTTACGGCGTGCATTATATGCGCCTATTATATGCATCGGCGATCTTTAAAGAGCTAGTGCTTAATTTGTACTTTGTATATGTTGTGTCAACAACATCGAGTGCTGCAAATGTTAACCGTGCCTCGTAAATATACAAACGTCGAGCGATAATGAGTGTTGCATTTTTGTAAATGATATTTAGAGTTAATATCATGTCTTCTCATCGCCTGAGCTATTACCTAAAATCTTGAATTTGGTGAATTAAATTTGCAACAGTTCCTATGCAAATAAATTTAAAATCTTTGGCAAAGAAGGAAAATACAATTGTGGTAGGCATATTTTTTAATATGAGAACCACAATAATTCTCGGGCTGAAGAACCTGATGAGCACCGTACCACCAGGAGTGGAGAAATATGGGACAGTAGCATAATAATTGGTTTGAATAAGCCGTCTTTGAGCCTGGAAAAGCTCTGCTATCGTTGTGACATAAAAGACACAGTACGTGCACCTGGAGTGATGTTCATTGTTTTAAATCTCTATCGGTCATCTTGGAAGGACTGGTACTGATATTGAGATAGTGTCTATAGTCACAAAATTCGTTTATAGTTTACTGTTGATTTTACATGGAAATGTAAATTATTTAATTTATTCCAGATAGACAATAAACGAGAGAGGAAACTTGATCAGTCACCTTTCCTGGACTGCATGTTATCGTTATTTTTCTGCACCCAGTTGCTCCCTTAATAGGTAGAATAATGCGGAACTGTATGTTCTGTTGATGAGACATTCCCGCCTAAGGATCAGGGGGAGAATCGTCGACGATATTGGTTAATTCTAATTGTGTCTCATCTAAATTCTCACACCGAGAAATGCCTGAGGTGTTGGATATTACTCTATTGCTAGACTTTGCAAGAGTACGCTTGCTTGATTCGGCATAAATTAAAGTCCTTGCAAGGCATGCCATGGAATCGCAACGATTGTTTCTTCTGAAAGTATTTTGATGAATAGACGAAAACCTCTAGTTTGAGGTATGCCAATCTAATCAGATAACGTCCATATTCTCTTTGAGTGGTGAGTTGATGACTCCTGACGAGGAGCATATCCATGAAATTTGCGTTGATATCTCATGGAGTAGAATATACGCATATTGAAATTTGGTACCATATGGATTAGAATATCCTCGTACTCTAGAGAATGATGTGAGATCATTATTAACAGATTGTTAACTAGTTGTCGATTCAGAGTAGCTACTGAAATCGTTATGGATAGATATCCCCTTTGCAAAGGAATTATCGACAAAGTTCATATGATTGGCAAATATGGATCTTAGTCCATATTGAGTTATTCTCTCACTTGTATTTGTTTTTAGGACCTCAGTCCTAGCATCCACGAACTTTAGTTCGAAATTTGATTCTTATAAGAAAGTGTGATGAGAGAATTAAGGTCGCTTGTTATATAGCGATAACCTTGACAACGAGTTTCCACGGACACTAACCAGGTTCATGGGAGTATGTTCTGGTAGTCATAAATGACTCGACATCTCACCTGGTGATAACTGTGTATCTATACTCATATAGATTTTAAGTGAAACTTTTGTTTGTCGATCGTTGATATTGTATCATCCTAGTAATACTTTGGGCATTGATGGTTTGATGTTCTTGTGCATTTTGAACTTATTACTCATGAAACCATTATCATGTTTTCTGTTTGAGACACGCTATATTCCACTGTTGTTACTATTTTACTACAAGATTTGCAAATTTGATGAGAAAGTCTTCCCACCGTTTGGGGGAGAAAAGGTTGTCGCCTGAAAAACGGCGTGAAGTATCCTGGTTTGGATAAAGATAAACCAGGATGCATCTCATCTGGATGTTTTCAGAAATGAAAGATATGAAGAAGATTTGATATCTTCAGGAATTGCAAATCAAGTTGCTTCATGAGAAGCTGTGAGTGTAGTAGCTAGTGTGTCATTTAAAACACACCTTGAGCGTGGATGACTAGTTGATTTAAAATATTCTGCACCTCCTGAAAGGAAGAGCCAGTCACAATCATTGAAAGATAGTGCTCTCAAAGAGACTATCAAAGGAAGATCTAATTTCTATGAGTATAGTTCTCTTAATATGAGAATATCTCTACAAAGGCTATGGAACCTCAAAATGAGAATATTTCCTAAAGGCATGCATGAAATAGAGAAATTTGTGATAGTAATCCAATGACTGTTGATGATATCGTCAACGTATCTACTGATACTGCCATAGATGATGTTGATGTTGAACCACTCTCTATAAGAATGTCATCAAAGGAATGATTGGTTAAACTTGAAAGGAGAGATTCAGGCAGAATAATAATTTCTCATAAAATGCATGGTTTGGTACTGCAACCAGAACACTCGATAATGTGAGCTACTCTTGGCCACAGGTAGGTGTTTGCAGTTCCGACACCCGATAATGTAACCCCTAGTGGCTACAGGTGTGTATACGTGCATAGTGAGAAAAATAAAGTCAACTAATGGCACAAAGTCTTTACAGGAACCTGAGATGGATTTCTTTGTAACATATTTCCTATTATGGATGCAACTACCTCTTTGGTATTTGTCTGGCAGTCTTTTAAGGACTCGACGTGCATCTAGAGGATGTGGTTATTGTGAATCTGTGTAAAAACATGATACAGATAACCGCAGACAAATTCCTGAAGGTTTTCACCTATCAGTAGAATTACCATGTCATATGCATTTGCCCTATAAAGACGAACATGGTTAATCATCTAAGTGAATGCTTATATTATCCAGGGATATGTGAACCATCTTATATGCTCATAAACTGTGCATTTACTAGATTTGATTTATGCAACATCTACCTTATTGGAACTTCTGAAGAGTTCTCCAAAACACAAAAATGCTTAAAGCAGAAGTTCGAGATGAAAATCTCGGTAAAACCAGGTCTCAATATGTTAGTTGAGCATTATAGCTTGAAGTCCTTTAATTTCGTCAACCTTAAAGGTTTAGTCATGTTTAAATAGACAAGCTAACATGCTTGCAGTCATTCAATCTCTTACAAGATTGATCGATTTACATCTCAACAAAGAAGGTGTATCACTCTGTGGTTCGTATAACACAAAAGATGTGTAAATGGTATATTAGCTAAAAAAATGCCATAGATACCTGATATTGGATTTGTAGTAAACATGTAAGTCTGGCTCTACCCAACACTAATATCGAGATATTGGTCCAAAGAAAACTCATCTTCGTGGTACCGTTAAGCTTGATCTTTTGCATAAAGGATCGCTGGATGTCTCCCACAGAGAAAAGTTAATCATACTGTTGAAGTTTTTATTTTTGGCAGGTTTGATGAAGCAGCTAGACATTTTCCTAGCTAATAGTCTGGTACTAAAGGATGTTTGTTCATCCTCCGATCGATTATGATTGTTCAGACAAAGCTGGTTGAGAATAAATGGCTGGTACGATCTGAAGGTCATTAAAGCATTACACAGAGTAAAATCGGACCAAGTTTCTTAAGCAAAGGAAGTTTCTGAAGATATTCAAGGATGGTTCGTGGTCTCTATATAGTATTATCAGGTTCGTGGTCTCTATACAGTATCATCAGACACAATGATCAATTGAGAAGGCTTCTCATCAGGGGGAGTAAATCCATGGAAGACTATGGATATGGGCATATTGGACATTACGCCGTGTACTCTTTTTCCTTAGTCAAGGTTTTGTCCCACTGGGTTTTCCTTGTCAAGGTTTTAATGAGGCATGTGAGTCCATTGCTATCCGCAGTTCATCATGTTGTATTATTTTTCCTTCGTCTTGGTTTTTGTCCCACTGGGTTTTCCAGGCAAGGTTTTAACGAGGAAACATCTACGGCTTTATCATAGTTCTGAGAACTCATGTTTTCCTACGTTCAGGTTTTGTCCCTTTGGATTTCCTGACGAGGTTTCTAATGAGATAACAATATTAGAACGGTGATCACCATCTAACGAGATGCATATCCATAGAGGTTCTAGATATGCAGCATCCAGGTTTTGTCCTAAATGGTTTTCCTGACGCAACTTTGACAGAGGAAGCATTTCATGGCGATGACCAATATCACTCTAAGTTCAGGTTTTCCTAAATATTTTTCATGACACGGTTTCGGCAACGGGAGAAAATTCTTAACGACCATCATCTCTTTAAAAATTCCAGTGTTGTACTCTTTTTCCTTCTCTGGGATTTATCGCACTGGATTTACCGGCAAAGTTTTTAATGAGGCAACATTCTTAGAAATGGTGGTCCAAGGGGGAGTGTTGTATGAACATGCTTGTAAGATGTCCCCCCATTCTCACCCCAGCCGAGTCGAGATATTTCCGGAAAATTCCCGCACCTCCACAATGGCTAAGAATAAAGATTATCCAAAGTAATCATTAGCCTTTATCATCCAAATAATCATTAGGTTTTAAAACGGAAACCCACACCAACTTATATGTCCTTTGGCTATAAATAGCCAGTTCATTTACATTTTGGAAAGAAAGAGAAAGTAAGAAAGAAAGTGAATAAAAAGAAGAACAATTAACTCTTTCACTTCGTTTCTCTGTTTTCATTCTAAAATTTAGTTGTTGTTAGTGCGTGAAGTGATTACATAAAACTACTTTAAGTCAAGTTAATTAGTTAGTGATTACACAAGACCTTCATTTATATTTTGATTTACCGTAATACAAACTATATAATAGAAGGAATTTTGATGAGAAGGAGAGAAAAACTCTGTGAATCGGAATTGACTTGGCGATCAAATCGGCTCGTAACTCAAATTTTTTCTCTCTCTTTCATATTAATTTCATTACACAAATCCTGTTAAATTCAATGATTGGTGTATCATATCAATCGATTTGAGACATTAGTTATGTCTGATTTTTCAACTTTTAGTTCAGATTTAAATTCAGATTCAAATATGGCTGCAAATAATTCTAGGTCTTCTTCCGATACTTTTACAAACAAAGTGGATGATTCCTACAATACACCAGCTCTTTTTATTTCTGATGAACATATTGATGAAAGCTTAAATGAGTGGAAGTTTATCTTGATCGGCAGATTGGATTTTGTAAAATTAAAATTTGAAACGACAGTTACATCTCTTAAGAATCAATGGAAACTCACAGGTACATCTCAATTTATTCATATTGGTAGAGGATTCTTTATCATTAAGCTAGATAATGAAATTGATTTGAATTATATTTGGAAGGGGTATTGGATAGTTGAATCTCAAATCCTGAAAATTAGAGAATGGAAACCAAATTTTAATCCTGTTAATCATAAATCCACTACTGCTTTTGTGTGGGTTCGTTTTCCTGGTCTTGGTATGGAATATTGGAAAGAGAAAATATTTCTAGACCTAGGAGAAAGATTGGGAAGAGCTATTAAGGTTGATGAAGTTACTTTGAAGAGAGAATTTGGATATTATGCTAGTGTTCTTGTTGAAATTGACTTAGCCCAACATATTCCAAATCACATATTAATTAAAACTAAGTATGGTAGCTTTGAACAGGAAATTCAAATTCCAAAATTCTGCGATCATTGTAAGGTGGTGGGTCATTTGGTGGTTGAATGCAGATCAAAAAAGACGGATACTCATGTTGAAGATCATTTAGATGCTGATGGTTTTACTCATGTTCTTAAAAAACATGTGTGGAGAGCTAAACATAAGAAAGCACCTACTATTGGTTTTGATATTTGTCCATCTCCAGAAAGAACTACTACTGATTTTTCAGCACAATCAGATATTTATTCTGATTCTAAGTCGGTTCAATCTTATGATCAAGATCTAGTTATTGGAGAACACAGTGGTGTTATTAAATCCTTTATTCAACCTGGTGAATTACATTCTGAGTCTACAGCTTTAATATATTTTAATAAGTTTGATCCCATTGCTGAAGTGGATGATTTAATGGAGTATTCAAGTTCAGAAGATGGAGAAATAAAAGAGGTAAACACTGCTACTTTGCTTAATATCAGTTCAGTGCTACAACCTATTACTATCTTGAAACCTTCATCACCTGTTGAACAATCTGTGCTTAATAATCATTCTGTTATTGATAAGAAAAAACCTCCAGCAAAGATTGTCAAGGCTGCTCCTAATACTAGGAGAACTAGAAGAGATTTAGTGAAACCTATGTTACAAGAGGGGAGTCCCACAACTCCCCATTCCTCTTCTTAATATGAGAATCGTCTTTTGGAATATCATAGGCCTTAAGAGACAAAAGGCCAAAGATAAACTAAGAGCCAAAGTGACACAACATAATCCTTCTTTAGTTTTTATATCAGAACCAAAAATTCATGATAAATCTAGTAAGCAAATAAAACTGCCTGGTATGAGTCAGAGAATAATTCATAATAAAACAGATGATAGAAAAGTTAATCTTTGGCTTTTTTGGAACAATTCAATTAATGCTCCTATAGTTATTCATTCTTCTAGGTAGAGCATTACTATTGAGGTGGGAGGTGCTTTAATAACTACTCCTACTCTCCTTTCAACAGAAGAGTATGAGGCTATTGGTACAACTACAAAATTAGATCTTCGGCAAAAGTTATCAAAAACTATGCTGACTCCTAAGAGGAAAAATAAGAACAAAGGAGGAGATTGAAGCATTCTTGCTTGTTTCCTTGGTTCTTTTTATTCCTTTAGTTTGTTTTAGTGTTTAAACTGTTTGGGGTACTTGTACCCTAAGTCTTTAAACATCTCTTGTAACTTTGGTTATTTATTAATACAATTTTTGACTTAACAAAAAAAAAGGTGCTTTAATAACTGGAATTCATGCTGATGTCTTAAGGGTTAACAGAAGGTATTTATGGGCTGAATTGATTCCTTTTAGTGTAGCAAATAAACCTTGGATTGTTCTGGGTGATTTCAATACTGTCTCTACATTAGATGAAAAAAAGGGTGGCAGAATTCCTATTACTTCTTCTGTCATAGATTTTAATGAATGGATAGATAACTGTGATTTACTACATGCTGTAAAAAATTGGACTTCAGTTTTCTTTGTCTAATGGGAGATGTGGAAGGAAAAGAATATTATGTAATTTGGATAGAATTTTGTTTAATGCTAAATGGTTAGAGCATTATCCAGGATGGAAGTATCATGTAACTGCTAGGGGTATCTCAGATCATAGTATTCTTATTGGTTCAAATTCAGAAATCCAGAAGCCTTTAAACTGTCCCTTTAAATTTCAACAAATGTGGATTTCACATCCTGATTTTTTACAAGTAATAAATGATGCTTGGAAGGAATCTTTTGTGGGTAATCCTATCTACACTTTTATGTCCAAGTTAAAACATTTGAAAAGCATTCTAAAAAAATGGAATTGGGAGATTTTCGGAAATATAAAGGTTGTCTTAAGTGAAGCAGAAAAAAAGGTGTTTGAAACAAATATTCTATCTGATGCTGATCCTCAAAATACATATCTTCTAAATAAGTATATTACTGCAAGAGGTGTGAGATATATGGCAGCTCAGAATTATCATACTGTGTTGATTCAAAAAGCAAGGATTAATTGGATCAAATTTGGAGAAGCTAATACTTCATTTTTTCATACTTCTATTAGATTAAGGCAATCTAGAAATACTATAGCTGAATTGGAGGACTCCTCAGGCTTCTTGATAACTAATAAGAATGAGATTGCTTCTAATCTAATTAGTTATTTCTTAGACAAATTTAAAGAGCATACTGTGGAGATATCATATACCATACTAAATGCTACCCCTCATGTCATTAATGATGAAGATAATGCTTTTCTAGAATGTATCTACAGATGAAATTAGAAATGTTGTTTTTGATTTAAACCAAGTTGGATCTCCTGGACCAGATGGATTCACTGGTGAAGTATAGGTTTGCTTGGGATACTATTAAAGAAGATTTGATTAAAGCAGTAAAATTTTGCTGGCAATATCAAGTGATTCCTCCTGGAGTTAACTCAAATTTTCTGGTACTTATTCCTAAAACAAAGGGTGCTAAAAGGGCTGATCAATTTAGACCTATTGGATTAAGTAATTTCTTCTTCAAGATTCTTACAAAGATTATTACAATAAGAATGGGTACTTTGATGCATAAATTGGTTTCTCCTCAACAATGTGCCTTTATTAAGGGGAGAAATATCCATGAACAAATACTTCTAGCTTATGAATTAGTAAATGAGATGAAAACTAAAAGAAGGGGAGGGAATGCTGGTTTTAAAATTGATATCTCACAAGCATATGATACCTTAAGTTGGGAATATCTTTTAGCTGTACTGAAGAAATCTGGGTTCTCATCAAGGTTCTGTAACTGGATTCTAGTATTGCTTAACACTACAAAGATTTCTATAATGCTTAATGGTGGCCCAGTAGGGTATTTTGGTGTGGGCAGAGGGCTTAAACAGGGAAATCCCTTGTCTCCTATTTTATATGTGATTGCAGCTGATGTTTTGAGTAAGAATATTCTCAATTCAATTCAGGAGAACAAATTGCAGCCTATGGTGATTAGGAATGGTTTACATCCTTCACATCTGTTTTTTGCAGATGATATATTCATTTTCTGCAATGGTAGGACAACTAGTCTCCAATATCTTAAACAACTCCTAATTGAATATCAACAAGCTTCTGGACAAACAGTAAGTGCTACCAAAAGCAAGTGTTTTGTTGGAGGAACTTCCATTTTAAGAGGTAATCAGATTGCTGAATTTATGAACATGAAATTATCTTCTTTTCCTGATAAATATTTGGGAGTCATGCTATTTCATGGGAGAGTTAAGTCTAAACATTTATGGTCTTTTGTGGAATTGATTCAAAATAAACTTGCGGCATGGGTTGGTAAACTGTTAGCATTTCAAGCAAGACTAACTCTGATAAGATTTGTTCTGAGTAGCATTCCCCTTTATAATATGTCTATCTACAAATGGCCTAAGAAAGTGATAGAAGCTTGTGAAAGAATCATTCACAATTTTCTGTGGAGTGGAAATGCAGAAGATAAAAAATGTGTGACAATTTCTTGGGATCAAGTCTGTTCCCCTGTAGAAGAAGGTGGACTTGGATTAAGAAAACTTGAAGATATTAACAAAGCTTTGTTGATGAAACTATTGTGGAGGATACTTAATTCAGATGAGGAATGGGCTAAATTCTTCCTTGCCAAATACAGGGATAAAAATGATTGTTGGATCACATACTATAGACAATCTTCTGTGTGGCCTGGAATCAAATGGATTTTACAAGATTTCCAAGACCATACTAGATGGATTGTGGGTACTGGAGAATAAATTTCTGTTTGGAGAGATAATTGGATCCTAGAGCAAAGTATAATCAAATTATTTCCAGACAATGAGTTCATCAGACATCATTGCCATATGAAGGTCAGTTCTCTAATTATTAACAATAAATGGATAATCCCTGAGGAAATGCTTCAATTCTTCAACACTTCTGAATTACCAATCATTGTTCCTGGTAAAGATAAACTTCTTTGGATTTCTGCTCAAAATGGTAAGTTCTCTGTGGCTAGTGCAATCTCTTTCATCAGATCATCTTTTCCTAAGATTAAATGGTATAAACATATTTGGAAAAAGTGTGTTCATCCCTCAACATGTAGAAATATTTGGAAAATTATTAGAGGTGCTTGTGCCACAGATGTTTTCTCTAGGATCCAATTATCTCTCCAAACATTTTATGTTTTATTTGCAATGAATATCAAGATTCCATAAATCACATTTTATGGGAATGTAAATATGGTCAGATACTCTGGAATTGGCTTGGTGGCATCTTTTTATTTGAAAACCCAAAATCCTTTGAAGAAATTCTGGAATGTTGTAAACACAACAGCTCAGTGGTTCAGGAGATTTGGTTTATTGCAGCCTTCTCTGTTATGGTGGATATTTGGTTCACAAGGAACAGAAGCTACTTTGAAAGTGAGACACCAAATGTGATAAATGCAAATAAAAGAATACTCATAATGGTTAAGGATTGTGAAGTAAGACTAAAGGGATACACAAATAACTCAAGATATGATCTCTCTATTATGTTGTTCTTTGAACTCAGGTACAGGAAACTGAAACAGCCTAGAATCATTGAATGTTTCTTTCATTTGCCTACAAAAAAAATTCATGTTGCTGTGCTGTGATGGAACTTCAAGAGGTAACCCTGGTCTTTCTGGGTATGGCTTTATTATTAGAAATTGCTATGGACACTTCATTGTTGCAGAAAGTGGAGGTATGGGGGTTACTACCAACTTTGTGGCTGAGATAATGGGAATTCTCTGTGCTCTAGAATTGGCAGCTCAACATAATATGTTGCAGGTTATGGTTAATGTGGATTCTAAAGCTGCAATTGCAGCTTTTTCGACAAACAATTTGCCCTTGTTTGCTTTGGCTAGGTGGGAGATGGTTGTAATTGTTTGAAGGAGATTCATTTTAATCATGTATATAGGGAGATTAATTTATCTGCTGATTTTTTTGCAAAGAAAGGCTGCCATCTACAAAGAAAACAGGTGATGCAATTTATAACAAGACCTGCAAATATGCAGAGGATGGAGGTGCCTGATACTCCATACTATAGATTTGAGTAAAACTCTAGGATAATAGTACCTTATATCTTTTTTGGGGTTTTAGAGTTGTAGTCTTTCCTTTAGGCCTGTTCTGTTTTTTGGCCTTGGACATGTAGTCCTTCTTTTTTAGCCCTGATTTTTATTTTTTTGGTTCATCCTTTTGTAATGTTTTGCAAACTGTTTATTAATAGTGAAAACTACAGGGAGACCCATTCTTTGGGTCTTTCCTACTGTGAAACCCACCCCCAGAAATCTGAAGGCGCGCACCCATTTTTTGGGGGAAAAATTATTCCCAAACCCAAAATTAAAAAAAATCTATTTCGTTCTTTTTTTCTTCTTCTTCTTCCTCTTCGCTCTCTCGTGAATCTTCAATTTCCAGTAAATCGGCGAAGAAGAATCGATAAAAATCTTTATCAAAATCAAAGTTGAATCTAAAGATTCAATCGTTATCAAATGAGGCCTAAGAAAAAGCTTAAGAAACGAAAGAGATGTGAAGTTGTTGTGACGGAGAAGATGAAGAAAAATTTCATCAAATACTGAAATCGACGGGAAAATCGTTAAAACCCCTTGCTTTTTCTGCTCCACCATTCTCTTTCTGTTTTTTATAGATTCAATTTTATAATCATCATCTTTGTCTTTCTCTTCTCTTTTCTCGGAGTTGTCTGTTGTTGTTAGTTTTAGTTTTTCCCTAGATCTCGACTACCCCAAATCTCTAGTCCCTTTTTAATCAAATCCAAATCAAATCAGTCAATCAATCATAACCTTAATTCCCCAACCAATCCCTGGATTAGATCTCTTCGAGATTCATTCATTCAACTGCTTGTTTGAAGACAGGAAAAAAAATAGATCTTTTTTCTCTTTAGCTCCTCCATCTTTCCAGGTTACTACTTCATTCCCTTTTTGTTTAATTTGTATAATGGTAATAGTTTATTTTTTGGTTTTTGTTTGGTTTATGTTGTTGTTTTGCTTTTGTTTGATCGATTTCGTCATTGTTATGCAACCACTTTTTGTTAGTATTGAAACCAACAACAAAAAAGGCTGCATAACACGTTATGCACCTATAATAATATCTGCATAACATGTTATGCAGTCAAGAAAATGGATGCATAACCTGTTATGCATCCGAAAATATGACTGTATAATGCATTATGCATCGAGAAAATTGCTGCATAATCTTTTATGCATCGAGAAAATAGATGCATAACCTGATATGCATCCGTAAATATGGATGCGTACTGCATTATGCATCAATTTGTTTTTATGTACGCACTAAAATCAACCAAAACAATGGTTACATAACTTGTTATAGATGCATAACTTTGTTATCCAAATGCATAATTTGTTATGCAGTGGATAAAATGGTTGCATAATTCGTTATGCGTCTGCAGAATGTGTTATGCATCGTTTTTTGGTGGCTGCATGATGGTTATGTATGAAGTTTTCGAAAATTTTGCCTAAAGTGAGGCTCACCTCCGATTTTTTCATGAAAAACAAAAATTTGATATTCTTGTTTGTACTCGTTGCGTAGCTCTTTTAAAAAGATTTCCAACGATATAAAATTTGTAAAATTCTAAGGCGCGGATTTTTAGATATGTTATGTCCAAGTTGCGCTTCCAATTATACCCCTGAAAAATTAGGCTGCATAACGAGTTATACCTGAAAAGATAGTATGCATAACGAGTTATGTATTGATTCATAATAATTTCATATAATTATGGGTGTCACCGTACCAAAAATTAATTGTGGGCTTGACAATGAGAATATTTTTTTTTTGAGTCTCCCCCTAATTTTCCCTTATTAATAAAAAAATATTTTGGTAAAAAAAACAAAAAAAAAAAGAGATTAATTAGGGCTCAAAAAAAAAAAAAAAAAAGTAATACAAACTATATAAATAATCACTTCATAATTTACAACAAGAGCATTGACATTTTCTCGGATCACACAATAATTTTTATCCCTGACCTTTACTGCCTCAACTTCTTTACATTTTTTGAGCAAAGAGCGAATTTATTCTGGGAATGAATATTTGCAACTCCTATGGAGAAAGCCTGCAATGATGACAGTGTCGATTGGAAATGAATAACATACAACCCGTCTTGAATCTTCGCCATCCTCAACATGGGGAAATCTTTGTCCGAACCCTGCAAATGAGAAATTGTATCAGTTTTTTTTTTTTTTTTGTTATTATTAAGCGTTTATTCTTCATTACTGACAAAAGCACCAGAAAATGGTGTCAATACACCACAAAGTAGATTAGCCTGATGACTAATTTGTATGCCCCTGCAAATGAGAAATTGTATCAGTTTTTTTTTTGTTTGTTATTATTAAGCGTTTATTCTTCATTACTGACAAAAGCACCAGAAAATGGTGTCAATACACCACAAAGTAGATTAGCCTGATGACTAATTTGTATGCTGTTGCAAAATAGAAAGTGTAATGTGATGAAAAATAACTAGTTACATGGTTGTAACACGCGCACCTCTTTAAATAAATCACATGACTTGCACTCGTCTAGCGTATCAAGGTTGGTGAATTCTTCATGTCCATCTGATCTGCTACAGAGAACCGTGAGAGGGCAACCAACATCCCAACCTCCGCAATCACATTTACCGCCAGACCGCCATCTCTCAGTAAGACTTGATGGACCTCCATGTTTACTTCTTGGACCACGGTGCATCCCAGCTGGGACTAAAACATTCATGCTAGTAGAGTGGTCACTTTGAGTTTGCAAATTTTCATGGCCATAACCAGAAGAAACGGAGGCTCCTAAGTAGGCATCAGCCGGTTTAACTCTAGCTTTCTCCAAGAATTTCAAGCCCCAACCTCCTATCGTTACATCTAGGCAATGCTCATGGAGATGATCTTTCACAACTATGGCAGCTAGCTCAAACTCCTTTGGACATTCTAGAAGGTTACTTCTATCCAAAGCATCAAGCTTGTTGCACATATTTTCACATGGATCTGAAAAACAATCTTTAAGTGTAGAGCCTGTAGCACCAAATTTAGGAGTAGCTTTGTGCTTAAACAAATGGTTCACTCTAAACATTTCCACTACATTTTTAGGTGACCCCTTGTGCTTCCTCATGGTAGAGTCTGAACTTTGCACATCCACAAGATGATCTTCTTTAGTACCAAATAATACGAACTCTGTCTCTGTAAATTTCGAATTATTTGAGCACAAAAACGATGATTTTAAAACCTTCATCTTACCGATAAGATCGGGCACATTTTGGTAACTCCCATGCATCTTTGAAACCCTTTTTCTTGTATGAAACATGTACATGTAATCAAGGTCCTTATAATCGGAGGACTCAACCTTCAAGAGATCAGCTATAAAGATTTCATTATGATCATCAAATGAGAACACAAAATGTGGAATCCCACTCTTCCATGTGCAGTGAAGCATTCCCTGAAAAACAGTGGTAGAAGCAGGCGAAGATAGCTGATTTGAACTTGCAGATTTCATATTTGATAAAGACGAAATAAGCCTTCGACCTAACTGCTTAGACCTATGTCTTACATCTCCTAGAGGTGATTCTTCTATTTCGAGACTTTGTGGGGTACTAAAACTTGGACTATTCGAAGGAGAGCTATAACAGTTCGTTTCTTTAACATCATTAGATCCTAATCCTCCTAACTTCATATCACTGTCTGGCGAACCAAAATGGCGAATTAATCCACTCATCAACATGTTATTCAGATTAATCCTTCCATCTATTGCCCCCACTATCCATTGTCCAGCGGTGTCTGAAACTACAATACCGTCCCCTGCTACAATCGGGCATGGGACGATAAAACTACCTAAACTATTGTTTCTCCTGTTTTTCCTTGGTTCTGATTCATCAAACAAAAGTTTCATCTTTGAAGACTTTGGGTTCGAAGAGATATTGCATGGAGTTTCCAGACCACAGAGTAATAGAGAGTCAGATGCACTAAATTCTACAAAATCCAAACAACGCTGCAATTCTTTCTTATTGAAACTTATGAAACGTGTATGCTTAGGTGTTCTAAGATCCACCCTATGTCTTCTTAGAATTAACGATTCCTCGATACCTCTTTCCACCATATGTAATTGACTGACAACAGATGTTGATGCTTGTTCTGGCTCAACAACGAACCTTTCAAGTTTCATTTCATTAGGTTTCGGTGTCCACATTCAATCTACAGAACTGTGAATCCTCTCTTTGATAGTCACTTTGTTTATCAACAGATAATTCTCTCATTTATATCGTCCAATAATTTAAGTAGACTAGTGCTGGCCTTTATGTACCTAACCTTTCGCAGTCTGAAATATAACATGAAAGCTTAGTGAACACCAGAAACTACTTGTGGTTCAAATCAAAGAAAATTAGAGTATAAAGGAGATACAATGAGGAATACGTAACTGTGACCGTAATATCACGATGATTCATGTGATAACATTTAAGCATAAAAAAATCCTGGCGTTTTTAGGGGCCAACAAAAAAGATTTAGGGGCCAACAATAAAACAAAATAGGGTCACCCAAACGTAAAGTGAGTTACCCCTTATCTCGCATATTTCTTAATGGCAAAATTGCCCTTACATATTCGGAGGTTTACATTGTTACTCGAACCTCCGAATATAGCGCCCAAAAAATTAGATTTTGGAAAAAAATTCAAATTTCCGAAATGAAGAACACGACTACATTCGGGAGATAAAAATCATGATTATCTCCCGAATGTGGAAAAAACAGAGTAACTCATAATGGGAAGACAAGTAACTCATTTGACCTCCGAATATTTGTTGGCTCCCAAATGAGAACCACCATGAGCCTCGGCATATAGAGCCTTGGCACTACTATATGCGGAGGTTTATATTGTTACTCGAACCTCCGAATATAAAGTGGCCCAAAAATCAGATTTTGGAAAAAAAAACTCAAATTTTCGAAATGAAGAACACGACTACATTCGGGAGATAAAAATCATTATTATCTCCCGAATGTGGGAAAAAACAGAAAAACCCTAGAAATAACTCATAATCTGAAGACAAGTAACTCATTTGACCTCTGAATATTTGTTGGCTCCCAAATGAGAACCACCATGAGCCTCGGCATATAGAGCCTTGGCACTACTATATTCGGAGGTTTATATTGTTACTCGAACCTCTGAATATAGAGTGGCCCAAAAAATCAGATTTTGGAAAAAAACTCATATTTTCGAAATGAATAACACGACAACATTCGGGAGATAAAAATCATGATTATCCCCCGAATGTGGGAAAAAACAGAAAAACCCTAGAAGTAACTCATAATCGGAAGACAAGTAACTCACTTGACCTCCAAATATTTGTTGGCTCCCAAATGAGAACCACCATGAGCCTCGGCATATAGAGCCTTGACAATACTATATTCGGAGGTTTATATTGTTACTCGAACCTCCGAATATAGAGTGGCCCAAAAATCAGATTTTGGAAAAAAACTCAAATTTCCGAAATGAAGAACACGACTACATTCGGGAGATAAAAATCATGATTATCTCCCGAATGTGGGAAAAAACAGAAAAACCCTAGAAGTAACTCATAATCAGAAGACAAGTAACATTTGACCTCTGAATATGTGTTGGCTCCCAAATGAGAACCACCATGAGCCTCGGCAGATAGAGCCTTGGCACTACTATATTCGGAGGTTTATATTGTTACTCGAACCTCCGAATATAGAGTGGCCCAAAAATCAGATTTTGGAAAAAAAAACTCAAATTTTCGAAATGAAGAACACGACTACATTCGGGAGATAAAAATCATGATTATCTCCCGAATGTGGGAAAAAACAGAAAAACCTTAAAAGAAAAAAAAAATGAAACAAAATTCATTCAAATACTTTGACATTCGGAGGCATACTTCTTATTTTGTCTACCGAATGCATTCTGGGGATAAAAATAATATATTACCTACCGATTATGTAAGGGCAATTTTGTCATTAAGAAATATACGAGATAAGGGGTAACTCACTTTAGGTTTGAGTGACCCTATTTTGTTTTATTGTTAGCCCCTAAATCTTTTTTGTTGGCCCCTAAAAACGCCAGGAAAAAAATGACAATAATAATAACAGAAAAACGCTATAGCGGAAAAACTGACTGCAAATATTTTCCAGGGGCTCTAAATTTGATACTCAAACCAATTCAAATGGTGCAATCCTATACCACAATATTATTGGGCCGACCGAGCGAAGCGAGGGAGGACCTTTATATGGCCACTTTTTTGTAAAATGTAAGTGATCAATTGACACAAAAAGATTGGAAATGGTTAGGACCGAAAAACCAAAAATGTCCCTCCCTTTTAGTCCAATTACTCTAACTCCTTGTGTATCCTATCTTTTCAGGGGTATAATTGGAAAGCAAACTTGAATATAACATATTTAAAAATCCGTGCCTTGGAATTTTACAAATTTTATCTCGTTGGAAAGCTAATAAAAAAACATATCCAACGAGCACAGACAACAATATCAAATTTTGAGTTTTTACGAAAAATTTAGAGGTACTTATCATTTTAGGCACAATTTTAGAAAATTAAGTATATATCCATTATGCAAACCACCATAAAGGATACATAATAGTTTATGTAGCAAAATTTTGATTTATTCATCAACTAATTTTCCGTTGCAACTAATAAAACGATATACTCCCTCCGTTTCAAGGAAAATGATACTTTCATTTTAGGCACAATTCTCGAAAATTGAATGCATAGCCATTATGCAAACCACCACAAAGGATGCATAACACATCATGCAACCATATTTTGGTTTATGGATCGACTAATTTTCCGTTTAAGAAAAGGTGATACTTTCACATCCCGTTTTAGGAAAAGTGATACTTTCACTCTGTTTCGGGAAAAGTGATACTTTCGCTCGGTTTCGGAAAAAATGATACTTCCGCTCTGTTTCAAAAAAAGTGATACTTTTTCTGAAACGGGGAGAAAGTATCACTTTTTCCGAAACGGGGAGAAAATATCACTTTTTTCCGAAACGGGTCGAAAGTATCACTTTTTCGAAAATGGGGTGAAAGTATCACATTTTCTTAAACGGGACGAAAATAGTCGCATACAAACCCCATCTTCAGATTCTTCTTCGGTCGGCCCTCCCACCGTGGAAACGGTCGTACTAGTAACTAAATACAGCAAAAAAAAAAAAAAAATCACTAGAACAAGACTATCATTTTCTAAACCTCGCTTACTTTTTCTTGTTCTTCAAAGAAAACAGTTTTATGATATTCTACTGCAATAACAACCAACTTACATTTGTATATAACTTACTCATTTGAAAAAATTACATGGTAACAAATACAACAGCAAAACAATAAGAAGCAACGGGACAAAGAGGATGTTCAAGAAACAAAAAAAGGCCCTGATGGTATGTACAGCAGGGACCACATACGGACCTAGGGAGTTCCATACTGCCTGAATTTTAAGAGGAAAGCATTGTTACCATCTAATTGAAGTTAAAATACCCAACAATTTTAAGGACCGTTTAGTGGCACTCCAGTCTCAGCGTATCTCAATTCAAGATCTAGGAAGAAAGATGGAAAACGTAAATAAGAAATTCATAAGAAATGGACTCAAATTTCAAACCATTACCAGAGTTAGGTAGAATTATTATTGAACAAAAAATGCTCAAGGAAAAGTTGGCTTTGCCTACTAAAATAATAAAAAGTAAGATTTGCATTTTACAGGGCCCTTTTAGAGACTGTTTGGGCAGCCATGGTTGCACTCGAAGGAGAAGTTTTAATGGACAGAAGCCATGGATAGAAGCTTTAATGTTCTGAAAGAAAAACTTTGTTCTGCACCAATTCTTGCTTTACCAAATTTCTACAAACCTTTTGAGATAGATTGCGATGCATCCATTGTTGGAATTGGCGTTGTTTTATCACAAGAAGGTCATCCAATAGCATATCACTGTGAAAAGAATTCAGATGCACATAAAAAATGGTCTACTTATGAATTAGAGTTACTTGCTCTTGTTCAGACTCTCAAACAGTGGCATACTTATTTGATACATAGAGAATTTGTTTTCAATACTGATAACCATGCACTGAAATTTTTGAATACTTCGGCTAAAGTTAACAGGATGCATGATAGATGGTTAGCTACAATTAACAAATATACCTTCTCTGTGAAGCACAAAAGTGTTAAGTTGAATCAATTTGCCGATGCACTAAGTAGAAAAAGTCATCTGTTAGTCACAATTCGCAATGAGAGTTTTGCATTTGACTACATCAAAGATATCTATCCAGGGGATGAAGATTTCAGTAAATTATGGCACTTATGCAGTTCTCAAAGTCATGAGGTTGATGATTTTCTCATTCAAGATGGCTTTCTTTTTAAAGGTAATTGTTTATGTATTCCTCAAGACTCTTTACGTTTACACCTTATATGTGAATTACATGGTAGTGGTCTTGGTGGTCATTTTGGAAGAGATAAAACCATCGCACTTGTCAAAGAAATATTTTATTGGCCTTCGTTAAAACGAGACGTACAAAAGTGCATGGTCTGTCAAAGAGCTAAGGGTACAATTCAAAATACAGTACTATATACTCCATTACCATTTCCTGATGCACCTTGGGTTGACGTGAGTATGGATTTTATACTTGGTTTGCCTCGTACTGCTAAAGGTAATGACTCTGTAATGGTCATAGTTGATCGTTATTCTAAAATGTCTCATTTTATTTCCTGTAAAAATTCCACTGATGCTTCAAACGTAGCTGCCTTGTTCTTCAAGGAAATCTTATGTCTACATGGAGTTCTAAAATCCATCTCTTCTGATAGAGATACTAAGTTCTTAAGCTACTTTTGGAAGACTCTTTGGATGCGTTTGGGAACTACTTTAAAGTTTAGCACAACTTCTCATCCACAAATTGATGGCCAAACAGAAGTAGTGAATCGTTCACTTGGTAATCTCATTAGAGCTAAATGCATGAACAATAGAAAACAGTGGGATATTTTACTTTCTTATATGGAGTTTGCTTTCAATACTTCTATTAACCGTTCTACAGGAAAAACTCTATTTGAGATTGTGTATTCTAAGGTTCCCAATCATACACTTGACTTGGTGGTATTACCCAACACTCAGAGTACAAGTAAAGCTGAAGATTCTTTTGTGGACAAGGCTACTAAACTACACAAGTCAGTAAAGAATAAGCTGGAAAATTCTAATTCAAATTATAAAGAAGATGCTGATAAACACAAGCGACTGAAGATTTTCAAAGAAGGTGAATTTGTCATGATCCATCTGCGAAAGGAAAGATTTCCAGTAGGGACTTACAACAAAACCAAGATAATAAAAATATGGTCCTTTCAAGGTTTTAAAGAAGATCAGTGATAATGCGTATGTTATTGATTTACCAAGTGACTGGAATATTTCAAACACATTTAATGTGCAAGAGATTTTCACTTTTCATGGTGATAATGACTTATTGATTTGCACTAACAAATCGAGGACGAGTTTCATTCAAGAAGGGGGGATTGATGCAGGGCATACACTTATTCCAGAAGATTCCGCATAGAAGCTTGGCTTCTAAGTTTACTTAGTTTATGTCTTTCCTTATTTTATAACTCTTTTAGATTTCCTTTTTGTTTTACGTTTCCTAGTTTCGTTATTTGCTTAAGCTTATATAAAGGCTAGTCTTATTCTTGTGTAGACGCACCTTTTTATCAATCAATTATTATTACAAACTATCTTATTCTTTCTTTTCTCTCTACGTTTCTTCTTCTTCTTATTCAATTCTCTTCTTACTCAGCCTACAACAATCTCTGCATTGCTTTCTACCTCTAATACCACATCACTAAACAAATCCATATTATAGACTTGATTGATTATTCTCCTATGATTATTCATTGACTATCTATGCCATGTATAATTAGTGCTTCGAATATCTAATTTTAAGTCGAGACCAAACATATCTTTTGAAAATTATAATTGTGGTTTTTATTGATAAATCCTCTGTGTATGATGCTATGTGTTGCTACCATATATGAGTAATATGAGACTTTTGTGATATGATACATATAAATTCAACTATGCAATGGAATTCCTGAATCCCTAACATGTTGGTCACCTCTGATATTTCTTTTACCCAAAATAATTTGAGTCGTTTAGCTTAGATTATCCTATATATTTATTTTCTTTGATTAGTATCAGTTAGAGGTATTTTCACACTCCTTGAGGGAACGAACCACATTTGTTTCTATCTACAATTTCGACACCGTGCACTTGCGGTAAAACAAAGTCGGTTTTCCGACCCATCAGTACACTCGTCCTAACTTCCCTTACTAAAATTTTGGCATGACATTATTATTTGCTTGATTTTGCATGCCACCTGATAAGCCATTTTTATTTTTAACCAAAATTCAAGTATCTTAAAATTTAACTTATAATATTCAAAGTTTACAATAAGAGATATTTTGTAAAAGGGTCGTAACTTTATTACCTAATTAGGGTCTGGGTCGTAGAAGTTGCAGTTGATGTATTAGGGTCATTGACTAACTTATGAAACATTTAAAATACACTTAACCTAACTCGTTAAAAACCTTACAGAATGCATATCATTCGTTCTCTCCTAGCTCTTTTCTTTCCGTCACCACCACATAAATATCTACTCCACATTAACCACCTTCGCCACTGCCATATTCAAAACTAACATCGTTTTCTTTAAGCATGAGGTATCTAAGATTTTCTAAATATCTTATGGACATGTTCCTTGAGAACATTTAACGATCACTTGATGTGCGAAAAAATAGTGAGTTGGTTTCTTGTGTTTTTCTTCCCTATTATAGATCCTTCCGTGCAACAATATAAAATGCGACAGCAACCCAAGTTTCTTAATCTAAAACTCACAAATTAATGACCATCAATCACCCGAATTAATGGCAACGGTACACAAATTCTTACCATATTTCTCACAACTCTTCCCCCATTTCCTATCCTCGAATATATCTTCTAAGCATCATGAATATCAATAAAAATCCAAGAATATGAGTCATCAGACTCATAGCCAGTCTCCAAACAACACGAGCAGGTAAATTGCGTAGTAAGAAGCCGACAGTTGTAGATTTGGTTCACCCACTCTTTTAAATCAATGTATATTAGTTAGGAAAGAAGATGGAGTATTTTTAGGTTATTGAAGAAGATAGAAGAGTCAACATCAGTCAATTGAAGGTGTGGGGTTGTGGGAACATTAAAATCGTGAGATGACAACTTTATCACAGTCTTCGTCAGTCAATGACCCTTAAGCATCAACTGCAACTTCTACGACCCAGACCCTAATTAAGCAAAAAGTTACGACCCTTTTACAAAATATCTCTTACAATAAATTCAAGTTTTAATACCACAAGTTTGCAACTAAAATTAAAATCATATAAGTTTTAATACTGTAACAAGCTCACCAAGCAGCAAAATCCTCTCTCAGGTTGCAAGGTTGAAAATCAGGTGTTTGCTGTCTCGGTTCCTTATTTACAATTTCATTATAATCATTGCATTTTTCCAAATGACGACTAAGATTGGCAGTCCCATATGATTTATCACCAATATTGTATATACCCAGATCCTTTGGACAATGCTTACACCTTTCTATAGCACTAGATTCTATTATATCAAAGTTCTCGCACACCTAAGATTTTCTCACACCAACACTAGGCTTCTTAGTTGCACTGTCACTTGGTACACAAGATGATGAAAGTTGAGAAGATGGTCCCATTTTCACAAGATTGGTAGTACCAACTTCATCTACATAACTAAAATTATACAAAGAAACCAAATGAGTTAGTTTAAAAATAACATTACTTTGTGCAAACTTTGTTACAAACCAAATGACATGAAAACAAGCAACATTGTCACAAACCATTCACGGTACCAATATTTTTAACTATAATTCATACCCAAATCTCCAAAGCTAGTCCTACGTAAACTGCAGAAACTTGGCTTAAAATTTCAAACAAATAACAACTTAACATCGAATCTAGGACTTAGAGTTTAAGTTGAATCTTTTCAGAAAACATCTTTTTTACCTTTTCTTTACGCTTATGACAGAGAAATTAAAATCCGCTTATTACATTGAAGCTGCAAGGATTCATCATGGATAACTCCATTTAAGTTTTCTGGGGTGTTTACTCTTTCAATTACAATTATATTCAAGTAAAAAGGCTTTAAAAATGCGGGGGTACCAAAATACACCACCAACTTTCTCGTAGGCAATCTGTATGGACAAACTTAAACACAATTCTGAAAGTTCAACTTAATGAATCTCAATCGAGGAATAGTACTCAGAGTTATATCTCTTTCTCTCACAATCAGAAAGTTTACAAAGACTATTCTGTGAACTTGATTTGCGTGTGAGAGTACTTGGGTGATTCCAAGGATCAATTTCCCAAGTAATCAATCAGGTTATATCCAACAAACAAGGTCGGACATATCTACTATGATTGATTAACGCACAACATGTGATATTTCAATTATAAAGATAAACAATATAATGCTAGAAAAAAAATAACACAGACACCAGAAATTTGTTTACGAGGAAACCGCAAATACAAAATAACCCCGGGACCTAGTCCAAATTGAGCACCAAACTGTATTAAGCTACTACAGAGACTAGCATACTGCCAATTAACTTTGGAATAGAATGTAGTTGAGAACAAATTAAACCCTCCCAGTAATTCAGTTACAGTCGTGTTCCTTACGCCTCTTGAATCCCATCAGGATGCTACGCAATTGATTCCACTAGATTACATCACACCAACTAAAAGGTTGCTTCAACTCAATTGAGGACTTTACAAAGTCTAGCTAACCTCAAAATCCGGACTTATGCAACCTGTTAGAGCATTGCTCGGTCAAACTTGTATGCGTTTCTATCTTAAGCATGTTTGTCAATGTTAGTGATCAAAACTATAAGTCTTGATTTCTAGTCTACTATAGCTAAGGTCTCGGACTAAGATAAAAAGTGTAGTTGAGCTCAAGAACTCCATGACAACCATCATACAAGATGAAGGACTACTAAAAGAACCAGTGGATCTTCATCGACTAAAAGGTATGTGGAGACTTGAACTTATCTATCACTCAAAAGTCTATCTACTCTATCTCATATCTTGAGAGAAAAGTCGTATTACTATATAGACTAAGATTATACACATGTAGCATTTCGAGCGGAGTATATCTCGCTTATCTATTTCTCGAAATATGTGTTGGTAAACCTTTCGATTTAGCCAAGTTCATCTTTGACTAGTGACGAAAGTCATGTTATGTTTCAATCACTTTGAAAATTGCTCTGACGAAAAATAGTTTGTGAATAACAACTATATAACGCCCTCTGAGAATGTTTCAATGATTAAAATGAGAGTTTAGACAATATAACCATTGGAGGATATAAGCATTGTTGTGGAAACACATATATGTATAAGTCCTTGTTCCTTGAACCAAAGTTTGCGAACTTTGTTGATCAAGTGAAACCGGAGTAGTACGTGAACTTCAGTTCTCGAACCCAAGAATTTCTGCTAGAGTTTATGAACTCCATCCGGGAACTTAAGTCCGTGAACCCAGTCCGCGAACTTGAGTAGGTTATGTATAAAAACGATGTTTGTGAACTCATCTCTATAAAATAAGGAATGCTATTGCAAACCGTGGCTATATAGTTCATGAACCGATTCAAGTGAATCAAATCGTTTTTGCTTCAATTATGTCTTGTGTAGTACATTAAGATCTAACCAATTGAACAACTCTCTAACTAGTTCATTTGAGTTATTTGATCAACTAGTTATGGTGAAGAAGAATATGGTTGATATGAAAGTTATCATATGGCTAACTATTTGGTTAACTATTGTTGAACCAACTAATGCACAAGTTTGTGTACGGTTTTCACAAGCCTACAAACATGTATTACATGTGTGTATAACAAGCTATGTTTTCGATCTAACGGTTGATAAATATTAGCTTGAATCTAATCAGGTTTTCATCTAAAGGTGATTATTGAATGCTTTGTTACTAAGCTAACATTGATTGCAAACCCTGATTTGAAAGACTATATAAGGGAGAACTCTAGCAACTGGGAAACCTAATCCTCACACATTCTGTGTGATACTAGTTGTGCTAAGCTAGAGTCGATTCTCCTTTAACTTTTGATTTCTTCTTCTAAACCAAGTTAACGACTTAAAGACTTCATTGGGATTGTGAAGCCAGACCGATAATACTTTTATCGTAGTTGTGTGATCTGATCTTGTTGTTTTATCGTTTGTGATTCCACAATATATTTTTTCACTACGTCGATTAAGATTATTGTGAGGTGATTGATAAAACTGAGTTATTCTTCGAGAATATACGGTTTTATCAATTAGTTCCTGTTCACCTTGATTTATCAAAATACGGAATCAAAACTCGTAGGTATATTCGTGGGAGACGAATTTGTATATTAACGTAGACTTTTCTGTGTGATACAGATTGGTTTATTAAAGTCTTCGACTTTGGGTCGTAGCAGCACTTAGTTATGGGTAAGATCAGCTAAGGGAATCGAGTGCGTAGTATCCTGCTAGAATCAGATATGTAGGAGCATAATTATACCTTGGATCAGTGTGAGATTGATTGGGGGTTCAACTACAGTCCAGACCGAAGTTATCTTGGAGTTGGCTAGTGTCTGTAGCGTCTTAATACAATGTATGTTTAATCTGGACTAGGTCTCGGGGTTTTTCTGCATTTGCGGTTTCCTCGTTAACAAAATTCTGGTGTCTGTGTTATTTCATTTTCCGCATTATATTGTTTATCTTTATAATTGAAATAATACAGGTTGTGCGTTGTTGTTCAATCAATTAGAATATCTGACCTTTTGGATGTTGATTTAAATTGATTGACACTTGGATATTGGTCTTTGGTACCATCCAAGTTTATCTCTCTTGTATTTAATCGAGACTCGCAGTTTGCTTGAGTAAGATTTAAATTGAGAGATAGAGATATAAAACTCTTTGATATACTTTTTTATTGTTTGAGTCTAATTGTCTAGTTGATTCTCTAGAAAGTATATTGGAGTTTGTCCATATAGATTGCTAAGCGAAATATTGGGTGAGGTTGTTAGACCCCTGCTTTTTCAATTGGTATCAGAGCAGGAAAACACGCTTAAGACCTTACAAGTCTATGTTTGTGCAATCTGAGTCTGAGGAAAAGATCTCATATACGCCTACCAAGATGTCTCCTAAAGCTTTTAATTATGCCAAGTGTCTTGGAAACACCTCAAAGGATTGCTCCATAGTTGATTCTTCTGAATCCCGAGGTCGAAAGTTTGCTCAATCTGATATTGACATATCTTCCTCTCATGAGGCATGTGACACTCTGGAAAAAGCTGAAAAAGAGCTCACCATAATTTCAAAAAACTTCGCTGAGGTCATTGATTTTCAGGATCATGATCATCTGATTGATGAATGTAGGATCAGAATATTGTCACAGCAATATTCCTGCGAAATAAACTATTAATCTGCGATATTAGGATGAGTGAGAATTATTAGGATCAGGATATTGTATTTTAAAATATTTTATGTAGGAATTTTGCTTATCTTATACATGATCATGGATTGATGAATGTGTTGTAGGAAATCCTGCAATTACATTTTGGCGCTAGAAACAGGGATTGAACCTGTGATTGAGGAAAGATTTAAAGAAATTAGCTACTGTTGGTAATGGAATCCAATGAATCTTTAAATTTTTATTGAGAAATTAGGAGTATTACACCTTCAGGAGATTAACAACCAGAGAAAAGAAAGTTGAAGATGTCAAAGAGCTGGAGTATATTTGGATTCGTAAAAAACGTCAACAACCACGACAAAATCAAACAAATCTACACCAACAATTGTGAAGAACGAAATCAAACAACTTCATACAGAAGAAATAATTTAATAAAGAATTAAAATTCTCCAAGAGAATAGAAGAAATGCAGTAATAGGACAAAGGAATACAAGAAAGACACAATCAGCATAGGAGTAGCCTATCGTAGTCATATTTTCTTTGCCAAGAGGTTCTACTTGCGAAATTTTAAATGTGTCACCAACAACAATAACAAAATATACACAACGAACAAGAAAGCTGTGAAAGAGAAGTTCATCTTCCAAAATAGCAAAGAAGAAAGCATCTCTAAGAATACCAAATATATGAACGAAGTCAACTCGCAGGACACATAAGTTGATAAGTGAAAATTCAAGCATTAGTCCATAAAATGGAAAAGAAAGAATTACATTAACAGAAGAGTCATCAGCAAAGCACATTATTAAATTCAAACGAACGGAGTGATAAGTTTCGTAGCAAAGAAAACCAACCTGTAACTGCCAGCAAAGAAAATTCCTGCGAAAGAAAAAGAAGGAGGAAGGAAGAAAATTTCGCAGGAATAACCAAAGAAAAAGCAAATTCAAAAACGCACAAAGTAAGTGAACTCTAAAGACGTGGCCGCAAGTGTCATTTCCGCGAAGAAACGGGAGACGGGAGCACAACAAAGAAAGGAGAGTGATTATTCCATCGCAGCAACAGCGACGCAAGAGTATTTTACCACAACAAGAGTATTTCATCGCAGTAATTCAGCGAAGTATAGTCATCAGTGAACAACCAATATACATCGAAGATTTGGAGACCCATCTGTTGACGCAGCTCCCTTGTCAGTTTCTCAAGTAAAAGTCATAGAGGAAGATTTGCATCATCTGCATCAAGTAAATTCTCAACAAGTTTACGGATGACCAAAAAGATTGGTAAAACAGCCAAAGTAGATGATATGGCTTTGAGTTTAACATACAACCAGAAACGAGCTCAGCCAAAGACACCACGAAAAAAGAAACCAATTAGCTATAAAACTCGCAGGATGATCATTGAGAAGATGTGTGAAGGAAGAAACTACACAGCTAGCAGTTTCAGTAAAGAAGAAAGACGCAGAATTTCAAAAAATATTTTGCAGCGAAGGGAAGGAGATTTCAAAAACTCACAAAGCAAATGAGTTTCGAAAATTTCAAAGTTGAACTGGGAACTAAAATCAACAGTTAAAAGAAGAACATCAGGCAATACACTCTACCGTGTGATGCCAGAGAACAGTTGAACATCGCAGGCAATACATGGAAAACAAATATTTTCTCCTAAGGCAGTAACCAAGAGGATCTAGCAGCCAATAGTGCAAACAAAGAAAGAAATACAGAAAAAAAAAATGAACAAATGAAGATTCCAGCAAAGAATTAAGTACCACCAAACAATAGAAGACAGATGGGAGAACTCCAAAGACCAAGGAATGATCAAACGTCTTCTCTGGAGAAAATTGTTGACAGTAAATGAAGAGAGAACACACTTTGCGAAGTTTACCGCAAAAACACACGTAAAAGCTAAAGAACAACACAAAGTTTCTTTGCCAGAAAAGAAGAAGACCAAGTTTGTGCAAAAAGCGATTACAAAACATTAAAATACAGATTGTTCACTGTATTCTAGCACAAGAGAAACTAGCGCAGATGGTTAGAGAGGGAAGCAAGCATTCATCTAAAGACAAATTCAACTTAGGAGGACGGTCACTTGCAAAAACAAATAATCTACTTGAGACTATTCACAAAGTGTTTGCTACGACATATCATGACAGCGCGAAGGAATTTCATGGATGATCTGTTCGGAGAGGAAAAAGGGGTAACATGAGTATAGAAAAACAATATATCGTAAGTATCATCAGCGAAGAATGAGTTAGAAGATACTTTGCTGTTGATATAAAGTCTCAAGCAAACAGATTATGCGAACAAAATAAAAATAGTGTAGAAATCGAGGGTCGCCTAGCACGGGTCGAGTGCCGGTCTATTCTATGTCCCCAGTGAAATCGCCACTGTAGAAATCGGGGTTCGCCTAGCACGAGTCGAGGTGCCGGTCTATTTTATGTCCCCAGCAGAGTCGCCATTGTAGAAATCGAGGGATCTCCTAGCACGGGTCGAGGTGTCGGTCTATTTCCTTTATCCATAATTTTATGGGGTGAGGTCTATGTTCTCATCCGTTCGTGGATGTTTAATGTACAAGGTCTGCCAGAGATAATTTCTTACTAGTTTGTTAGTAAGAGGGCCAACTCTGCAGAGAGGAAAATAGATGTTTTGAAGTCGCCACCTGACTAAGGGGAGTCAGGACCCTTTTAACTAGTTTGAATTCTTTTGAGGAAGACAAAACCTAGTTATGACTTTCATGTTTATGGTCTGCTATCAGAGAGTCTGGGTAAGGAGATTCTAGTACGGGATGGGAAGGTGTTAGGCACCCATCAGCCGCCCAATCGTAGGATTGACCTCTACTTCATGATTAAAAGGGGAAATGTTTATGATTTATTGAGAATAGATTTTTATGCATGAGCTATTTTAGAAAAGAGACATAGTTAGAAGTTGGGTGGAACTTCGACTATGGAGATGTGGTTTCTTTCTTTTATGATGGTTTGGGTGGAAACCTTGTTTTATAGTGGTTTTGGGTGGAAAACCTTGTTTTGTGGTGGTTTTGGATGGAAACCCTTATTTTTGTTGTGGTTTGGGTGGAAACCTTATTTTATGGTGGTTTTGGGTGGAAAACCTTGTTTTGTGGTGGTCTTGGATGGAAAACCTTATTTTTGTTGTGGTTTGGGTGGAAACCTTGTTTTATGGTGGTTTTGGGTGGAAAACCTTGTTTTGTGGTGGTTTTGGATGGAAAACCTTATTTTTGTTGTGGTTTGGGTGGAAACCTTGTTTTGTGGTGGTTTTGGGTGGAAAACCTTGTTTTTGTTGTGGTTTGGGTGGAAACCTTCTTTTCTGGTGGTTTTGGGTGCTTGTTTGGTGGTTTAGGTGGAAACCTTGGTTTTATTGAGAAGAAATTTGAATGAAATTTCAAAATTAAACAATTAGCCTGCAGATTAGCTCAATAAAAATAGGATTAATGCCAACCTTATTTTTTGACAATGGGTCTAATGTGGGAGGGAATTCCGCTTTATACCCACACTTTGATTTATCCCACTTAGAAAATTAATAATAAAACATAATTTTTTTATGTAACATAAAAACGAGTAGTCGCGGTGTTACTACGAAATGGAATACCATTCCGTTCCCGTATGACTACATAATTTACCGAAGAGATAGGTAATTAATATACTTGAAATATAATATTTAAATTAGAAAGGATTCTTATGATGGTTGCTTGCTTCCCTTAAGTATGCTGAAAGTAGTTAAAGTACTAGCAATTTAATGCTAATCTTTTAAAAACTTAAAGACAATACTTGATTTAATCTTCTTATTTTTTGAGTTTTCTCAAAATGAACTATAAATGCACAAGACAACGATAACTATTGTGTAGGAAGAAAATTTGATTTCTCTTTGATTAAATGACACAATACATGGAGACTTGAAATATGTGAGAAGAAATATTTTCTATTTGAGAAACAATAATTCTTCTTGGTTTGGGTGGAAACCTAGATTTTTGGGTTGTGGTTTGGGTAGAAACCTTGAGTTGTGGTGTGGTTTGGGTGGAAACCTTTGCTGTTGTGTGGTTTGGGTGGAAACCTTGTTAAAGTAAAGGAAGAAGTAAAGGAACAAGTATTGTTGTCTTTCCCTCCACTTTTCTATCAGAAAATTGGTGTGTTGAGAGGATTGTTTTCGACCTCTATTTATAGGAATGAAACCCGACATCCTTCCGTTAATCTCTCCGCATTCAAATGTCCTTCGCAAAGATTTTTTTTATTTATTTTCAAACCATGTGGGTCCCACGTCCTTTTCCCTTATTTTCCTAATAAAACAAATGTGGGCCCTACTTGACCCCCTTTGTTTTCTTCTCCTTTCTCTTTTCCTAATAAAACAAGTGTGGGTCCCACTTGCATTTAAGAAAAAAATCCCTTTTTTCTTCTTTTCTTCCTCTTCCACCCGTATTCTCTTCAAAACAAATATATGTAAGTTCCACTTGATGAAAATAATTACTAATTAAAGTCTTGGTGCGGATAAGGGGAGGGTGAAAAGTGGGCGCCCCTTATCGTCTTCTGAGTTCTCGTTTTGCTCGTAACTTTTGCATACGAACTCGAAACGACTCCATTCTTTCACCAGTGACTTTGTATTTTCCTCCTCTTCAGTGTGATAGCAAGAGATCCCGGGATCAAATGGATAATGAAACGGGTACGAGTGGGTAATGCTTGTGAGCTTGATTGGGTAAAGCTTGTGGGCTTGATTGGGTAAAGCTTGTTGGCTTTATTGGGTAAAGCTTGTGGGATTGATTGGGTAAAGCTTGTGGGATTGATGGAAAAGATATGAAAACACAAATGGTTTCCACACAGAATTTCTCTTGTATTTGGCTTCGAAGCATAAGATTGATATTTACTGTGGAAGGTGCGAAATTGGGGTGTCAACAGTTGCCCCTCTTTGAGAGTAATCGCTCGCGGTTTACGAACAAAGCCATGAAAACCCAATCGCACCTGATTTTCAAAAGTTGGTTTCTGATGAGTTGATGAAGAAAGTCCTGACGTTGGCTGGGTTTGTTCCAGTTAAGCTTGTCAGTTCCCTGTTCTTGATGTTTTTGAACCTTTATGGTTGATTCATTTGGATAGCCCTTTGTTCGAGCCGATTGAATAGTTGAAAAGTTGATGAAGCAATTTCTGACGTTGGCCAGGTTTTTCCTAGTTGATCTTGTCAGTTCTGAAGTGCATTCTCAATGGCTTCCGTTCCACACTTTGTCTTGACATGACTTGCTTTTCTTTCACGAGACGATTCTGATAAAGTATATTTTTTTTTAAACTTCTTGAGGAAGTAATTACCTTTTTTTTTTTTATAAGATAGGGGAGAAAGACCTTTATTTAGGTAAGAAACTCCTTTTCTTTTCTTCAATATGTCGTCTAGGCGGATGGCTATCATTATTCCTGATCCTCCCACTTTGCCTACGCTGCGTAGAAGACGAAGAGTTGGGGTTTTAAACGATGTGGATGATCACGTTTCTGCAAGAATCCGGGAAGACCCTGTAAGTTTCCTTGTTGATCGAAATTTTCTTCTTTGTTTTCCAAGTTTCCTTTCATTATTTCTCAACCACTGCTTTCTTTCATAGAATTACGCTTGGGCGCGTATTCGCGGAGGGACCACTGGCATAGTAGAATGGTGGCTGATGTTGAGACGATGCAAAGGTGTACGTGAGCTTGTACAACAGATCGGTTGGTACGACTTTGTTGAAGCTTCGAAACCGTTCCATGATGGTGAGAATGCTTTAATCGTGGCAGAAAGATGGTGGGGTGATACTAATTCATTTCACCTGCCATATTGTGAGTTAACCATCACTCCTCTGGATTTCTATATGATTACTGGCATCCGTGTGGGGTTAGGAGCTCCCATCCCGGTGGGTGAAAACGTGACAGAGGAGAATGTTCGAAACCTGTTGGGACCACATTGTGGGGATATCTTCCCTAAAAATTGGTATGTCAGCTTAGCAGGCTTGAAGACGAATTTCTCGGTCCTTGAGCTGGATCTCACTGCTGACGCTTCAAAATATGATGCTAAAGTTATTACAGTTACCAGAGCTTTCCTGATCTTTGTTGCGGGTCATACCTTCCTTGACTCTTCCGGTGGCTATATCAAATCTGGTTACTTGGCAGCATTTTCTGACCTTGAATTGGTGAATTTTTACGATTGGGGAAGTTGTGCGATGGCACGGCTTTACACCTATCTGTCTCGAGCAACACGCCTTCAAACAAAAGCCTTATATGGATTCTGGCCCATCTTGAATGTGAGTACATTTTCCTTGCTTTAGGTTGAACGATTTTGGACCCCCTTTTTTAACACCCATACTCTTTCTTTGTAACAGTATTGGTGTTACGAATATTTTCCTCTTAGTCGCCCTCCTTTTGATACAAGCTTCTCCAATAGCCAAACATTTCCTCGAATGGCTAGATGGAAAGGTGCACTTCAAAGGCACTCGACTGCATATACGCGCCTTTGTTTGGAGGGGGCGACAGTTGAATCTGTAAGAAACCCTATATTGTTTTTTTGTTTTTTGGTTTTTGTTTTTTTTTAATATATATATGTACCTCTATTTTGATCGCAGATTTGTTGGGACCCTTGGAAGGATTATCTGATTCGGCGTGATCAAAGAGCCATTCATGCCATGTCGTCTAGCATGCTTCGGTACTTGTTACGTGGCCCGGATTACTGTGCTTGGTATCTTGGTGACAGATTTGGGAGACAAATTAGTCAACCAGACGCTACACCATGTTTTCCTCCTCCCAACGTTACATGTTTTCCTTATGCATCGTTTAGTGATATGGACGAGATTTCACGTCAACCGCAACGTTCCTACGAAGATTCCGTTGATCGGGGAATGAATTTTGAATCATATTGGAGATCGGTTTCTTTAGGTCCACCTCTTGCTATCCAATCTTGCCGCATGTCGGATCTCTGCTGTGTAGTTATGAATTTCTGGGATCATGTTCACTGAGATCTGGTGGGACCTTATTTCATTTTCCTCATCATCTCCATGAACGGTAATTAGCTCATTTCCCTTCCAGAATCTGGCTTTCTGATGAAGAGAGGATGCACCTATTCCATTCTTGTGCATCCATGGACGACCTAGAAGGAGGTTGAAGCTTGCGAGAGATGTCCATTACCAGGAAGGTAGCATAGGTTTTTAATGGACCAACCCATATTTCGATGGTCAGTTCACCGATTCCTGTTTGCTTACCATTGTTAAATGCTCGGACTGTCAAGGCTGATTCATCGGCTTTAGTGATACGGCTCATGTCGACCCCCATCTTTTTAGCCGCTTTCAATGTGCATATATTGACGCCAGCACCATTATCCATGAAGACAGAAGGTATGATCATATTTTCCCAACCAATGGTAATGTAAAGACCTTTGTTGTGGTCCTTCCCCTCCGGTGGCAGGTCGTCATCTGTAAAAGTAATCGCACATGGTCTTGCATCTCGGTCGATTAGGTGTACCTGTTCATTGTGAGTGATTCCTGTGGGAACATGCATCAAACTTAGTGCCTCTTGTAGAGCCTGGCGGTGACTGGTCGATGCTTCTAACAATCCCCAAATTGAAATATCCGCTTTTGTTCTTCGCAACTGCTCAATGAGTAAGTTGTCTTCCTTTATAGCTTCATGTTGATTGTTTGGCCTGATCCGAATCGGATTTCCCCTTGCTAGGACACCTGGATTTTCGTTTCGCAAGTTGAGAGGCTTGAACTGTCTTCCTCCCCTTGTTTGATGTTGTATCTCTTCGTATTTTTATGATAGGCTTTCAGAATATATGAATTTCCCGCTACCTGCAATGGTGAACAATGGTTTTTTATTCATCATACGGATGTTGGCGTCTGGGGCACTCTTTGCAGATTCCATTTTGTTCTCAGCAACGAATCTGGAGGCTTCATTTGTTTGGTCCTTCTCTTTTGTCGTACGGTCCGATATTAGAGATGGTTGACGTATTTCAGCGTCATTTTCCTCAATGAAGTTGATTCCCTGATTTCCTTGATGCGCTGGAAGTGGATTTTGTTGTATATTAGGTTGCTTTGATGCTCCTTCGATGATTATCTTGCCGTCGTCCAGCAAATCTTGGATAAGATGTTTCAGGACGAAACATGAATTGGTATCGTGTCCTGCACTCTGATGGTAGCCGCATGTCTTTGACTCATCATAACCCCGAGGTTTGGGATTAGGTACAGGCTTAGGATCTCAGAGTTTAATTAATTTTTCCTTAACTAGCCTAGGAAGGTAGTCACTCATTTCTCCGTCCAGATCAGAAAATACTCGATTCCAGCTCCACCTTTTCTCGACATATTGTTGTCCTTTGTCTTGGCGGAATGCATTGGTGATAGGTGCTGTCCCTGCAGCTCTGATGTAAGTAGGTGTTGCAACAGTTGAGTTGACATAATTAATTTCCTTCTTTTTTGTCGAGCTTTGCCCTATATTGAATCCGGAGTATACGCCGTCCTTCATTGCATCCTCGATGCTTGCTCCTTTCCTTCGAAAATCGGAAATATTTTCAAGTGCGGACATGCTGATGAATACCCCGTAAGACATTGAGAGATTTTTCATTAGCATTTTTAGTTGCGCCTCTTCTGATGGTCGTTCGAACATTTCGAACACTTTCTTTTCCCACCGACTCATCCAATCGACGAAACCTTCATGTGCCCCTTGTCGAAGGGACTCAAGCTGGCGTAAGGCCATAGAGTGATCTGTAGTTTTTGCAAAATGTTCGACGAATGAATTAATCATGAGTGGCCATGTAGAGATTTTTGATTTCTCTGCATGTTGGTACCAATCAAGGGCTAACCCAGTCAATCTTTGGTGGAACAAGTTTAGCAGCCAGTCGTCAGTTAAACCTTGGGTCTTTAGGTATTGGAGATACAGTTTAATGTGAGACCCCGGGGGTCACATGCCATTATATTTTTCTATTTTTGGAAATTTGAAACCTTCAAGCAAGTATCCACTTGGTGGAGTGTACCATACTTCACCATCCACGCTGGTGTTGTCCTCGATTATTGACAGCCTCTTCAGTACATGTTCTTTGAAATGCTCGAATTCCAAGCTCTCCTTGTTTGGTGTTGGAATTTCGTCATTGTCGCCTGTACCTCCGGATTCCCCGTTTTTGTTTTGATCTTTTGGTTGATGATCGTCCTTGGATCCAGATCCATTTGTATATTGATGAGAATCTGAGCCTTTTCCGTCATTTCTAGCCTCATCTTGCAGCTTCTTAAAGAAATTGGCGAGTTTTTCCTCAATGATTTGTTCTATCTTTGAGGTGAGGATGTCAGTATTGTTGGCTTCCCCTTTCCCATGTTGTGAATCATCCATCTTGACCAGTCTTCCTTCCTCCGACCGATGCCAAGTATCAGTGTAAGCCCCCCATCGCGTTATGGTTGCTTACGCTTGTATAAGTGCCTGAAATCACAAAATCTGAACTATGATATCAGTATAAAGAAAAGATTATAAAATTTCCCTTTAATCATTTTTCAAGTCGAATCTCTTGTTTTTCCCCTGTGAAGTCGCCCCTGTAGAAATCGAGGGATCGCCTAGCACGGGTCGAGTGCCGGTCTATTCTATGTCCCCAGCAGAGTCGCCACTGTAGAAATCGGGGGTCGACTAGCATACAGATCTAGGGGAGAAAGACCGCAGATCGGGGGTCGCCACTGTGGAATCACAGTATAGATCTGTATGAATCTTCTCTTCTCTTTTTTATTTATAAGATAGGGGAGAAAGACCTTTCTTTAGGTAAGAAACTCCTTTTTTTTTCTTCAATATGTCATCTAGGCGGATGGCTATCATTATTCCTGATCCTCCCACTTTGCCTACGCTGCGTAGAAGACGAAGAGTTGGGGTTTTAAACGATGTGGATGATCACGTTTCTGCAAGAATCCGGGAAGACCCTGTAAGTTTCCTTGTTGATCGAAATTTTCTTCTTTGTTTTCCAAGTTTCCTTTCATTATTTCTCAACCACTGCTTTCTTTCATAGAATTACGCTTGGGCGCGTATTCGCGGAGGGACCACTGGCATAGTAGAATGGTGGCTGATGTTGAGACGATGCAAAGGTGTACGTGAGCTTGTACAACAGATCGGTTGGTACGACTTTGTTGAAGCTTTGGAACCATTCCATGATGGTGAGAATGCTTTAATCGTGGCAGAAAGATGGTGGGGTGATACTAATTCATTTCACCTGCCACATTGTGAGTTAACCATCACTCCTCTGGATTTCTATATGATTACTTGCATCCGTGTGGGGGGTAGGAGCTCCCGTCCCGGTGGGTGAAAACGTGACAGAGGAGAATGTCCGAAACCTGTTGGGACCACATTGTGGGGATATCTTCCCTAAAAATTGGTATGTCAGCTTAGCAGGCTTGAAGACGAATTTCTCGGTCCCTAAGTTTGGATCTCACAGTGACGCTTCAAAATATGATGCTAAAGTTATTACAGTTACCAGAGCTTTCCTGATCTTTGTTGCGGGTCATACCTTCCTTGACTCTTCTGGTGGCTATATCAAATCTGGTTACTTGGCAGCATTTTCTGACCTTGAATTGGTGAATTTTTACGATTGGGGAAGTTGTGCGATGGCGCGGCTTTACACCTATCTGTCTCGAGCAACACGCCTTCAAACAAAAGCCTTATGTGGATTCTGGCCCATCTTGAATGTGAGTACATTTTCCTTGCTTTAGGTTGAACGATCTTGGACCCCCTTTTTAACACCCATACTCTTTCTTTGTAACAAGATTGGTGTTACGAATATTTTCCTCTTAGTCGCCCTCCTTTTGATACAAGCTTCTCCAATAGCCAAACATTTCCTCGAATGGCTAGATGGAAAGGTGCACTTCGAAGGCACTCGACTGCATATACGCGCCTTTGTTTGGAGGGGGCGACAGTTGAATCTGTAAGAAACCCTATATTGTTTTTTTGTTTTTGTTTTTTTTTAATATATATATGTACCTCTATTTTGATCGCAGATTTGTTGGGACCCTTGGAAGGATTATCTGATTCGGCGTGATCAAAGATCCATTCATGCCATGTCGTATAGCATGCTTCGGTACTTGTTACGTGGCCCGGATTACTGTGCTTGGTATCTTGGTGACAGATTTGGGAGACAAATTAGTCAACCAGACGCTACACCCCGTTTTCCTCCTCCCAACGTTACATGTTTTCCTTATGCATCGTTTAGTGATATGGATGAGATTTCATGTCAACCGCAACGTTCCTACGAAGATTCCGTTGATCGGGGAATGAATTTTGAATCATATTGGAGATTGGTTTCTTTAGGTCCACCTCTTGCTATCCAATCTTGCCGAGAGAATCTTGTAGTGGGTGATCCGGGTTTTGCCCCTCGTCCATTATTGATGGGATCTTCCAGCAATGCTTCTTCTCAACAAGTTCCACTAACGGGCTTCGGTCATCTTCTTCCAACATGGGATTTTCAAATACCTATCTTGGGGACTTCAAATGTGGTTCCAATTGCAGGTGGACCTGTTGACCGTGAAGATATTATTGGTTTACCTCTCCCGGATGATATTCCTGAGGTACCGCTGTTACTTTGCTCTTCTTGACTTAATGACTTAATACTTTTTATTGACTCCTTTATCGCTTCAGGCTTCCAGACCTCTTCAAGAATACTTGCTCCGTTTGGTGGATAGCCGTGGGCGCCAGTTGACATCGGTGGTGAATGAGATGTACGGTATCATGTTGAGATATGATGAAGTCAGTAGAGAATCCCTGGGGACGCAGGCATGTATTGATACTCTTTCTGAAGAATTATCTACGCTTCGACTTCTTTACGAGGTAGACTGCATTTTTTTCTTTTGTTTATTTTTTTTTTTTTTTTTTTTTTTTTTTTTTTTTTTTTCTTTTTTCTTTCTCTTTTTGATTTCTCTTTTTGATTTTTGATTTTTTTTTTGAACAGGGAAAAGGGGCAAGCGGATCCGATGAATGACCCTAATGGGTTGAAGAAGCCCAACGGGTTACGGGTTTCATTTCGGTTTGCCCGAATAGCAGTTCGATGGAACCCTAATCCTTTGCTTTAAATTCCTCGCCTTCTTCTTCCTCGACCATCAGTTTCTCTTTCTTCCTCTTCTTTTTTTATTTTCTGCAAATCTGCCTCTTTCCTCCATCTTTTCATCAGACCCTTCTTGTATGTGCCGGATCTGGACAGTGATCTTTCTTTTCTTGATCACCATCTTCATGTTCTTCTACTTTCTGCTTGTTTGGTTTATCGCCATAGTAATCATTTACTGGTGGAGTATGCGAGATGCAGTTTGAGCGGCTGAAAGTAATGATAACTGAAGTGAGATTTTGGTGGAATCTCAGTATAAATCTGTATGAATCTTTTCTTTTCTGTGCTTGATGGTAGTGTATCTTGAGATCAGTTAATGTTCAGCTCGAAGATGAAGATCTGATGATTTAGGGGAAGATGCAAGATCGTTCCATATGCAGTTTCAAAATACATACAAAGATAAATCCAGATTTCAAAGTTGAAATCGGATTTAGATTTAGATGTATTCTGACAAGTATGGATGATGTGCCTGTGATGAAGATGTCTAGATCTAGTGTGTCACATGGACACTTTTACCACTATTACACATTGGTTTCGATCAATGGGAAATGGTGAAGAAGTTGGATCTTGGTATAGACTCAGATAAAATCAACCATACCACTCCTGTTACGCTTAAACAGGCCTTCCCACGAAATTCCAGCCATTGAATCTCATCACAGCTCCTCCAAATTCGAAGCAGCAATTCTGCACTTTTCAAATTTATTTTTCCCGCCATTTTTGTTCTTCACGAGAAAGAAGGTGGTTATCCCTTATCCAATGTTCTGGGTGCCGAATAACTAGTGGGTTCCCCTTAGTAATTGACCCCTTATCCAAAGTGGAAGTCCGAATAGCAAATGTCCTCCAGGGGTGTTCCGAGCAACTTTTCGAGCCGAATTTTCCAACAATCTTTATTTTCAAAAAATACCTACAAACACACAAAACACCATAATAAGGACAAAAACGAGTACCAACAATACGAAACATTGAGGACAAAATAGACATATAAATGCGTCTATCAAATACCCCCAAACTTATTATTTGCTAGTCCCGAGAAAATCTAATAAAATAACTACACTTAGCACGTGCATCAAGCCGTTAAACCGCTAGGTGGCCCTAGTGGTGGAGTATCGTCTCCGGAGGGTTTACCAGAGGTGTACCCACAAAACCTGTACTTTTAATTGGTCACAAGTATCCAAAGAGCTATGAGGACATATAAATTCTCAACCTATCTCCAAGTGACTAGAATGCCAGAGAAATTAAATGTGTCAGCCCTAAAGCTGACTAAAGAAAAGGGGAGACACATCTGAAACACTACTAGATAAAGAGATATCCGCTACACAGCTAGATAAACATTGTAAGATGCGTTCGCCGATTTACAACAAGATAAGATTAGGAGAGAGATAAAAATGAGAGGGACATCTGCTACACAGCTGGACTAATTACGCGTGATGAGTTGAACCAGTGCTGGAAAGATCTTGTGTCAGATTGAAAGCGGACTAACAAAGCAACCAAATGTATCTTTCTACGACTCTCTCATAGTGCTCAGTAGAAACAATGTCTTCTTCGGTCTTCAACTGTTGATGATAAACTCTCGAACCTCATAGAACCTTGACAATTAACTCTTCTCTTCGATTTCTTGCTTGACTTAAAAATTTCTACTTCCCTAAGGCCTTATTGAACAAAATTTAAAATTTAAACTTTATATATAATTTTTTTTTTTTTTTTTTTAGTAAGAACAAGACAAAAATTTGAATGGCCAGAAGGAACTTAACACTTGGATCTTCGCAACTTGTAATGTCTTAGTATCACGAACTTCAACAACTTATATCATTTTCTCTTATAACTTCTTGTAACTAAGTCTTCAACTTTGATTTTTGAATTATTATTTTCTATTGTTGCTTCTAAACCTTAAACGTCTTCAACTTTCTTCATAGATTTTGATGTCGCTCCGTTTGTTGATGATGATAAGTTTCTACTAAGAGAGAGTTGTAATCAGTAACTAAGACTACATTGTGAGGTTGCTTTATCTTTCTGGCATTTCTTGACCTACTTGCCTTTCCATCATGGATGGTTAGGTCCATCACGGTTACCCTCTGAAAGGAACAAGTTCTCTCCTGAATTTCAAGGATCTCAATGTCTTTTTCTCTAATGTCTGAATAGGTTGTTATCCCTAGCATTCCAATTTCTATCTTTTCGGTGAGAAAAAGTATGTAAACTTAGCTAACCGGATACCATTTGACGCTAGAAGTTTCAAAAGTGCCACTAAAAAGTTCTTCCCCACCCCCAAACTTAAATCTAACATTGTCCTCAATGTTTCTAATGAAAGAGCAATACCAAAAGTAAAATAACACGAGGAGAAGTTGGAGAGATAGTACCTTGCTGAAGAGAGAGAAAATCAAAACTAATGTACAACATAGAACTGCCTCGATGGTCAATCAAGGGTAAACAGGGTCCTCCAGAGGGACCTCATCAACATCACCTGTAGGAAATGGCTCTAAAAAGGGTTTCAATCTCTGACCGTTAACCTTCAAAGAACTACTACCATCTTGTGTCTCGATCTCAACAGCTCCATGAGGAAAAACAGTGCGAACAATAAAAGGACCCGTCCACCGAGAACGTAACTTCCCAGGGAAAAGATGCAAGCGGGTATCATACAGAAGAACTTTTTGACTTGGAGAAAATGACTTCCGTAAAATATTTCTATCATGCACAAGTTTCATTTTGTTCTTATACTCCTTCGCACTATCGTAAGCATCTATACGAATCTCGTCCAACTCATTGAGCTGGAGTTTCCTATGGGCTCCTGCCTTGTCAAGTGAAAAATTTAGCTGCTTAACATCCCAATAAGCTCTATGTAACTCAACAGGTAAATGACATGCCTTGCCATAAACAAGACGATAAGGCGACATTCCAATGGGGGTTTTAAACGCATTACAATAAGCCCATAAGGCATCAGTGAGCCTAGACGACCAGTCTTTCCGATTAGGATTAACTGTTTTCTCTAATATACGTTTTATCTCCCTATTGGAAACCTCTACCTGACCACTAGTCTGTGGATGATACGGGGTAGCAACCTTATGTGTAATACCATATTTCTTCATCAAAGGCTTAAAAGGTCCATTACAAAAGTGCGACCCTCCATCACTAATTATAGCTCGCGGTGTACCAAAACGTGTAAGAATATTATTTTTCAAGAACTCAAGCACAACCCTATGGTCATTGGTTTTACATGCAACCGCCTTAATCCACTTAGAAACGTATTCTACGGCGACAAGGATGTATAAGTTACCAAAAGAATTAGGAAATGGAACCATAAAGTCAATACCCCACACATCGAAGACCTCAACAATTAAAATCGGGTTCAAGGGCATCGTATTCCTATGGGAAATGGTTCCTAATTTCTGCCAACGTTCACAAGTAACACAGTAACTATGGGAGTCTTTAAACAACGAAGGCTAATAGAATCCACACTGTAATATCTTAGCAGCAGTCTTCTTAGCACTAAAGTGACCCCCACAAGCATGATCATGACAAAAGGAGATAATACTGGACTGGTCACTCTCAGGTATATATCTCCTAATAATCTGGTCTGGACAATACTTAAATAAATAAGGATCATCCCAAAAGAAGTGCTTAACCTCGGCTAAAAACCTAGAACGATCTTGTTTACCCCAATGTTGGGGCATTCGACCAGTAACAAGATAGTTCACTATATTCGCATACCAAGGTGATTGGGAAACAGAGAATAATTATTCATCAGGAAAGATGTCCCTTATATGAAGGGAATCATCAGGGGAACTAACAATTAGCCTAGACAAGTGGTCTGCTACTACATTTTCTGCACCCTTTTTGTCTCTAATGTCTGGACAAAATTCTTGTACTAAAAGGATCCACCTAATCAATCTAGGTTTGGTATCCTTCTTAGACAAAAGGTATTTCAAAGTAGCATGATCAGTATAGATTACGATCTTAGAACCTAAGAGGTAGGATCTAAACTTGTCTAAGGCAAACATAATGGCCAACAGTTCCTTCTCAGTAGTGGTATAGTTCATCTGGGCTTCATTCAGAGTTTTGATAGCATAGTAAATCACATGAAGTAATTTGTTTTCTCGCTGACCTAGCACAACACCAATAGCATAATCTGAAGCATCGCACATGAACTCAAATGGTAGGTTCCAGTTGGGTGCCTGGACTATGGGGGCGTTAGTGAGTAAAGACTTAATCTTCTCAAAAGCCTCTAAACAAGCATCATCAAAGACAAACTTAGCATCTTTTGCAAGCAAATTGCAAAGAGCTCTAGAAATTAATCTAAAATACTTAATGAATCGACGATAAAAACCTGCATGCCCTAAAAACGACCTAATATATTTTACGGTTTTTGGGACCGGTAAAGTTTTAATGAGGTCAACTTTGGCTCTATCTACCTCTATACCCTTCGAAGATACGATATGCCCTAGAACTATTCCTGAACGAACCATGAAATGACATTTTTCCCAATTAAGCACTAAATTCTTTTCCTTACACCTAGTCAAAACTAATGACAAATGATGCAAGCACTCATCGAGACGAACCAAACACTGAAAAATCATCCATAAAGACCTATAAGAACCATTCTACCATGTCAGAAAATATGCTCAACATATAACATTAAAAGGTCGCAGGGGCATTACATAGCCCGAAAGGCATGCGTCTATATGCAAAGGTACCAAAGGGACAGGTAAAATTGGTTTTCCCTTGGTCTTCTGGGGCAATAGGAACCTGATTATAACCGCAAAATCCATCTACAAAGCAAAAATGGCTACGGCCAGCTAATATTTCTAGCATTTGGTCGATGAAGGGAAGGGGAAAGTGCTCCTTCCTAGTGACCTTGTTCAATTTTCTATAGTCAATATAGACGCGCCAACCCATGGTCATTCGGGTTGGGATTAACTCAGTGTCATTATTCTGGACTACAGTAATACCGGATTTCTTGGGAATAACCTGAACGAGGCTGACCCACTTACTGTCTGAAATAGGGTAGATAATGACTGCATCTAACAGCTTAAGAACCTCGGTTCGAACTACTTCTTTCATATTAGGGTTCAGTCGATGTTGCATCTCCCTAGAAGGTTTGGTATCTTCCTCTAAATAGATCTGATGCATACAAACAGTAGGACTTATACCCTTAATGTATGCTATGGTCCACCCTAAAGCTTCCTTGTTATTCTGAAGGACGGTTACTAGCCTATTTTCCTGATCACTATCCAAGTCGGATGATATAATCACAGGTAAAGTTTTAGATGGGCCTAAAAACACATACTTCAAGGTATCTGGTAATGGTTTAAGGTCCAATTTAGGAGGCTTTTCCAACGAAGAAACTGGGGTAGACTCAGAAACGGGTAGAGGTTCGAACTTTGGTTTCCAGCCATTACTAGTATCTATCAAAGGGGTTGAATCTAACAAAACATTCACCTCATTAATCACATCATCATCATCAAAATCAATCCCAAAATGATCTAGGCATTTCTCTAATGGATCTTCAATCAAAGTTTTTGGTAATGACTCCTCGACTAATGTTCCTATCATGTTCACCTCTTCTATGCTCGAGTCATCTAGTTCAGTGGGTAGCTTACTAATATGAAAGACGTTCATCTCAATAGTCATATTACCAAAAGACAAATTTATAATACCAATTCGACAGTTAATGATCGCATTGGATGTAGCTAAAAATGGGCGACCTAAAATTATCGGTATCTGGTTCTCTAGGTCAGGGACAGGTTGGGTATCTAGGATAACAAAATCCACTGGATAAATAAACTTGTATACCTCTATGAGAACATCCTCGATCACACCCGAGGAATTTTAACGGACCTATCAGCTAACTGAAGAGTCATCTGGGTAGGTTTCATCTCACCAAGTCCTAGCTTAAGGTACACATGGTATGGAAATAAGTTCACACTGGATCCTAAGTCAAGAAATGCTTTCTTAACACAGTATTTACCTATTGTGCAAGCAATGGTAGGGGACCCTGGGTCTTTGTACTTAGGAGTAGTGGTATTCTGAATAATAGAACTCACATGACTAGCTAGGAAGGCTTTCTTTTGAACACTAAGCTTATGTTTTCGTGTACACAAGTCCTTGAGAAACTTGGCATAAGCGGGAATCTGCTTAATCGCATCCAACAATGGTAGGTTGATAGTTACCTGCTTAAAAAACTTTAAAATATCTTTAAAGTTGGACTCGCTCTTAGTTGGAATGAGCAGCTGGGGGAACGGGGCTCTGGGAACAAAGCCGGGCTCAACATGACCCTCATTGGTCTCTTTAGAGACTCTATCAGTCTCCTTGGTTTCTGGTTCAGTAGGGTGAACTACAGCATGTTCACTTTCAGGCATGGCGACCTTATTGTCAACTTTCTTTCCACTCCTAAGGATTGTAACAGAATTCACATGATTGTACGGTTTCTCTCCTTTAGGGTTAAGATCAGTGTGACTAGGGAACCTTCCTTCTTCTCTTTCACTAATAAACTTAGCTATTTGGCCGACTTGAAGTTCTAATTTAACAAGAGTCTGGGAATTATTCTTCAAATTTTGCCTGGTTTCTTGTTGAAAGCTAAGGTGGTTAGCTGATAACATATCATGGTTCTTTGCTAACAAAGCAAGAGTTTCTTCTAAGGTAGAGATCTTTTTCTCAGAAATGTTCTGAAACTGAGTTTGACCGGAAGGGTTCTTAGCATAACCAAAACCTGGGGGAGGCTGAGAATTACTAGGCTGGCCTTGATTCTGGCCCTTAGACCAAGAAAAATTAGGGTGATTTCTCCAACTAGGGTTGTAGGTCTCTGAGTATGGGTCAAACTTCTGACGGTTCTCAAACCTAGCGTTGTTATAGATAGCATGGGCTTGTTCTTCACTAACATGTCCTTCCCAAAATGAGTTATCGGGCTCTATTCCACAACTAGAGACTTGAGAGGCTCTATTAGGTTCAACAAGGGACCTATTTTTAGACTGACCCATTTCCAAAGCTTCTAACCTTCTAGACAAAGCAGCAAACTTAGCATTTGACTCGAAGCTTGTATCTACCACATTGGTGCTACTTCTATTGACCAAGAGTCTTTTTGGAGGTTCAACACAAGGCTCCCATTGTTGGGATTTTTCAGCGATAGTTCCTAAGAAGGTAAAAGCATCCTCAGCAGTTTTATTAGTGAACTCACCAGCGCACATAGACTCAACCATGGATTTAGTCGAATAGTCTAAACCATTATAAATAATCTCCATAAGTTTCATCTTATCAAATCCATGGTGAGGACACTGGGATAGGAGATCATTGAATCTCTCTACAAACCTATAAAGAGACTCTCCCTCTTGTTGCACACTAGCACTAATTTTCTTCCTAACAGCTGCAGTTTTATGCTTAGGGTAGAATTTCATACAGAAAGCTGCAATCAGCCCCTGCCATGTTTCAATGGATTCAGATGGTAGGTTATTAAGCCAGGTCTTGGGTTTATCTCTCAAGGAAAAGGGAAACATCTTAAGTTTCAAGACTTCATCAGTAAGGTCTTTTATTCTAACTGTCCCACAAATTTCCTCAAATTCCCTAATATGAAAATAAGGGTTTTCATCATCTTTTCCTAAGAATATAGGGATCATCTGAAGAATACTAGGTTTTATCTCGAAATTAGCCGTATTGGCTGGCAATTTAATGCACGAAGCTCGGTTGGCCCTAGTTGGGAACATGTAATCTTTCAAAGTAGTCATCGCTGGCACAGCTGACGTACTAGGGGTATTTTCCTCACAAAGAGACAGATTCTCAAAACTGAAGTTTCCAAAAATGGGTCTCTCAAAAGAAGAGTCTTCGAGCTCCCCGCCTTCACAAGAAAAACTACTAGGTTTGTCACTAATCAAACGACCTAGAGTGTTTCTTTTCCAAGCCCGTTCTTTAATGACCTCGGGCATACACTAGAAAAACAAAAAAGAAAAAGAAAAATCCTAAAAGGAAGGGAGGTTCTAAGCTAACACAAAGCAGGCTGACTCCACCAAAGCAAACCTAAAAATTTCTAGCAAACAAAAAGCATGATGGCTCCACTTAGATTGTTTCTAGACCAGCTTTTATTCTTTCAAAAAGGAATTCGTTACAATCTGAGCAAACCTCTCTGGAATCAATCTGTGTTTAAGTAAGTTGAATAGAGGCGAGGGAAGCTTCTGGAGCTTTGATACCCAAGGCCTCACCGCATTACAGGGCGGCGCAGTCACGTATTCAATTAACAGAAACAATCATGAACTTCGAAGAATGCTCAAAAGAGTAACCAATATTTTTCGAACGAGTTTCCTATTAAGCTCGTTACACTATCGGTCTCGTTCTATTCCAAATTTTAAGGCTTAGGTTCGCGTTAAGTTTCGTTTTCCTAAGGCGGGAAAGAAGGGAACGGTAATGAAATCCGAACCCTTATCTTGTATGGCCAGTCCTTCCCCTTTACTAGGAATTTAAAAATAGCCGTTTTCAGTTCCTCGACATATATGCAAACGAAGGAATACAGTAACTCGCTGACAAGGGATTCGCGAGTGTTTCGACAAACTTACCTCCCGTTCCAGACGGGGGATGAACCGCTGAAGTCGACTCGGGCCACGACTCCTATGTCATGTACGGACCCGAGGGGCCGAGGTGATATCGTAATCACTGTCCTTCTCTGCAAACAGTTTAATATTTAAACTACCCTTCCATAGGGCTTAAAAATAATGTCCCAAATGTCCAAGTTCGAAGTGCCAAAAAAAAAAAAAAAGTAAAGTGCTAAAGAAAAAGAAAATTACAAGAATAGAGAAATCCTAATACAATCTATAAAAAAAATAACTCTTTTTTTTTTCTTCTTTAAAAAAAAAAAATCTTATTCTTTCGCTTCGCCTTTTACTTTGTCTTTAACTCCAAATCTTTAAGTATTCACCAAAAACTTTGTCAAATTTTTCTTTCGCTCCAAATTCCAAAATTTGTAGTAAAAAGACAAAAACAAAAATGTAAAGGAGAACAAATAAAAACCTAAAAAAAAAGAATAAAAATCTAAAAACTCTAGCCTAAAGACAAGCTCCGTGTCTTTAGGCTAAAAACTCTAGCCTAAAAACTCTAACGAAAGACCTTACTTCTTAAGAACGTTGGAATATAATAATGTATCTTATTTTAGATTAAAATAGTGTTTTATTTTAGTGTGTACTCTCTTTAGGGGTTCTATCCCCTAATCGTTTTTGTTGCTTCCTTTTGTTATTCATCAATATATTTACGGACTTAACAAAAAAAAAAACAAGCTCCGTGTCGACGGCGCCAAAAATTGATGTGAATCAATAATGTTGTAGTAAAAGGTTCGTGAGACTTGTGAAAGCAATGGATTTTAGATTTAATAAAACTAAAAAATAAAGATAACTTAGATCAAAATTGATTTCAAGATAAGAGAATAACCAAGACACTGATTCCACTATTACACATGAATGAATGATGGTAAATAACCCAAAACTCTAATTATCTTTAAGTCCTTTGTTTCTTAATTCACAAATAATCAGGAAAATTCTCAAAAATTACTTGTACCCCTTAAGCATAGATTATCTTAATAAAAAGCATAACCTATCTAATTGAATCACAACTAATGAAGAAAATTATGCAAACAATTAACAACTCTGCAAAATCAGTGATTGAGTGAATTATAAAATATAAATTAGAGAAAATAAAATAGTTACCAATTATTCATGCGTAAATAGCTTCCTCATTGCCTTGGTTGTGGGAGAATTAGCCTCTCATCATGTTGGAAACACACTCAAAATTCATTTTTATTACTCAAAGGGTGTTTACAAAGATGAAATGGAGAAAATGATGAAAATCGGGTGTTGCAACGTTTATAACTATTGCAAACGCTGTAGGTAAACTGCTGTTGTTACTGTAGGTATGCGACGCTCGCTCAACTGTCGTTGTAACTGTTTAAAAGAACGACTATCTTGGATAGTCTGTTCTTCACGTTCTTCAGAAATGCAGTAGCATAAATGGTGGTTTCTGCAACTCGATTTTTAAGCTTTGTGATGTTCTGTCTCCCTCCCAAACTCTATGCAATCCTTCTGTGGTTCACCAGCACCCTTTATATATTCGACAGGGCATCAAAATATCACGCAATAACTTCAAATATTCTCCATTACTCGGCATTCATAAGAAAATATTCTCGGGAATATTTTCTTCCCTGATTTAACTCTACACGCGTTAATCTTCTTCCAGCATGTTCAAAACGTCATGTACACGCCTCATAAGTAGTCAATCACACTTCTATCTCACGCCATGCACATAAAGACACATTCAATCCCGTGAAAATCCTCTTCTCTTAACCACGTAGCCCTGTTTTCTTCTCACCGATTATCTAGCCAATTCTAACCGAAACGATCAACCATACCACTCCTGTTACGCTTAAACAGGCCTTCCCACGAAATCCCAGCCATTGAATCTCATCACAGCTCCTCCAAATTCGAAGCAGCAACTCTGCACTTTTTAAATTTATTTTTCCCGTCATTTTTCTTCTTCACGAGAAAGAAGGTGGTTATCCCTTATCCAATGTCCTGGGTGCCGAATAACCAGTGGGTGCCCCTTAGTAATTAGGTTACCCCTTATCCAAAGTGGGAGTCCGAATAGCAAATGTCCTCCGGGGGTGTTCCGAGCAACTTTTCGAGCCGAATTTTCCAACAATCTTTATTTTCAAAAAATACCTACAAACACACAAAATACCATAATAAGGACAAAAACGAGTACTAACAATACGAAACATTGAGGACAAAATAGACACGTAAATTCGTCTATCACTAGTCCAAATGACTCAAATGAACTAGTTAGAAAGTTGTTCAATTGCTATGAGATCTCATGTACTACACAAGATACAATTGAATCAAAAACGATGTGATTCACTCGAATGATTTCATGAACTATAAATCCATAGTCTGCAAAAGCATTCCTTAGTAATTTAAGATAAGTTCACGAACAACGTTTTCAGACATAACCTCTTGATTTCGCGGACTCAAGCTAACCGGTTGAAGTTAATAAACTCCAGCAGAATTTCTCGGGTCGAGAACTTCCGTCTGTTCGCGGACTGCACCTGAGCTTCAACTTCAGCAGAGATTCTCGGGTTCGAGAACTTACGCCAGTTCACGGACTGAGTTGACTGCTCACGTTATGGTTCCACTTGATCAACAAAGTTCGCAAACTTCGGTTCAAGTGCTAAGAACTTATACATATATGTATTTCCACAACAATGTTTATATCCTACAATGGTTATATAGTCTAAACTCTCACTTCAATCATTGAAACATTCTCAGAGGGCGTTATATAGTTGTTATTCACAAACTATTTTTCGTCAGAGCGATTTCCAAAGTGATTGAAACATAACATAACTTTCGTCATTAGGCAAAGATGAACTTGGCTAAATAAAAAGCCTTACCAACACCCATTTGGAGAAATAGATAAGCAAGATATACTCAGCTCGAAATGTCACATGAGCATATTCTTAGTCTATATAGTAAAACGACTTTTGTCTCAAGATAGGAGATATAGTAGATAGACTTTTGAGTGATAGATAAGTTCAAGTTTCCACATACATTTTAGTCGATGAAGATCCACTGGTTCCTTGCGTAGTCCTTCGTCTTGTATGATGATCGCCATGGAGTTCTTGAGCTCAACTACACTTTCTATCCTAGTCTGAGACCTTAGCTATAGTAGACTAGAAATCAAGAATTTATAGTTTTGATCACTAAGATTGACAAACATGCTTGAGATAGAAATGCATGCGAGTTTGACCGAGCAGTGCTCTAAAAATTTCCCCCTTTGTCAATTTTAGTGGCAAAACTATTAATACATATGGAATACAAAATATATATACATAAACTTTGTAGCTCCTATTCCACATGTATAATCTTCCACAATACTCGAAATCTTCGTCACTTTCAAGTAGTCTAGTGATCCCAAAGGTTAAAAATCCATAGCTATAACAATGAGAAAAGCATCGGTTCTCAATCATTGTTATACAGTGTCATAGTATTATTACACAGTGTCAAAGTCCAATTGCATCATAACTTCAACAACAATACTATGGTGATACTTCACTCCCCCTTAGTCAATACTCCATCTCACATGGAAACCACTCCCCCTTACATAATGATCCGAAAACCATATGTATTTGTAGTATGAACTACAATTAATTCTCCCCCTTTTTGTCAATAAAATTGGCAAAGGTACAAGAACGGGATCCTAATGAAATTTTTCTAAGAGACATTGCATGACCAAAGGTAAATGTTCTATCATCTTGTTTAGATGCAATCATAAATCCGAGGCTAAATGCATTCATCATGGAGTTTATAAAGATACAAGATAACCCCTAAAAAATTCCACATCCGCACTCCCCACAAAGATTTGGAAATTAAGCGCAAGTTCAAAAGAACTTTCCCCCATAAGATGTCATTCCCAAGGTAAAAACAAAAGCGACCTTATTTTCAAGAGAAAAGAAGAATTTCTTTAGACTCAACAAATTACATACAAGTATGAATTTGGAATCCAAAATATTCAATCATGCTAACCAAAGCGAACCAAGATTAATTTGACTAAATACGCTCAACACAAGTAAACTTATGGAGACTTAATACATCGATTAGATTATTCACAAGAGAACCCATAAATACTCTAACCGGATTGCACAATTAAACTAATCACAAAGTAATCAATTTAATTGTCCACACTCGACATGAGAAAAATCTATGGAGTGCTAACTAAATAATCACACTAGATGATTGATTTAGTTCATTTGGGATCAACATAATAGATTATGGAACCCCGACTAAGATTATCATAGAAAATAACAATCTTAACCGTCCATGTACTCAACATGAGATAACTCACGGAATACAAACTAAATAACCACACACGTTGATTAATTTAGTTTTTAATGCTCAACATATTGCATCTTTATGGAACAACCAACCATGCCAATGAGAAATCGACTTAGTCGTATAGTGCTCAACATAAGATACAAGATGGAACCTTCATGGTAATACATAATAATATGAAACAACTAAGCTCTAAACTGTGGATTACAAAACAAGGACCAATTCTATTTTTCCATCACAAAGTGACATAATAGACTTTATTCTTAAATCACAAAAGATTTTAACCTATCTTACATCAAAGATTTACAATATTGGCTTAACGTTTGTGTTTTTCCAAAAGTCCATTCATTCCTTTATCAATATTTGCATACCAATACGTGAACGACTTTACTTTTGACAAAATATGGGACAATCAAGTTCACGGACGTAAACACAGATATCCCATCAAAATATTGCAATATATAAAACCATAAAGATTAACTGCAACCATCATCTTCTAAACAAGTTTAGAATTAAAAACCAATAAATCTAAAAACAAGAAGATGAAATAATTGGATATAGATATGTGTAATCACAATAATGGCTATTCCAAAACACTAGTTATTCTTCTAAACAAAACAGAAAACATAGAAGATTTACTAGACACACGGTAATCAGAGATCATTAAGAACTTCATATCTTTCAATAAAACCATCAAAGAATGTGTTACTGATATCCTTTATTATTTTGACCGTAGACACACCATGTTCGTGAGTTAGTATACTAACTTTACGATCAACAACTCGAGCAAGCTGCCTAGCTTTGGCACAGTCCATGATGAGCTTCTTTTGATTCCGTATCAGAATATTCTGATTTGTAAGAATTCTGGCCTGACCATCTAGAAGTTGGTTTATTTGCAATTGAATATTTGCAAACTCGACCTTTGAATCGTTCTGAAAACGAGTTAAATCCTTGACAGAATCATCAATCCAGGAGTTATGATCTTTTCTTTCAAGCATCTTCTTTAGAACCAGCTCTTGAATTGACTCACGTTCCCGATTTTCTTCCTCCATGTCAAGACACACAATCTCTTGAGATCTTGCAGAGCACTTCATAATAGATAGGGATCAATAACACATAATATAAGATATATATGCATTCGTGAACAAGAGTAATAAACTCCAATTCAAACCCTAGGAGTTCATGGGAGGAGGTCACGAGCGCTCACGGACTGCCCCAAAGAGTATAAAAAATCGAACTAAAATAATATACAACATACTTGAGTATTTCTCAATCATTTTCCTTGTACCTCTTTAAGTTAAAAACAAGGAAACAAATACCTGGAATCAGGTGATTGGGTGGAAACAAGTTCCACTGCGATCATTGAGAAAGGTGTTGTACATATCATCAGACAGTTTGATTTTTGTGCTCTTCGCCTTTCTTCGGTTAACCTATATCCCTGAAGAATAGGGCATGGAACTTTTCACATATTCGTCAGATGATTTTCTCTGAGAACTAAATCTATGACCTCTAGCAATAGGGTCTAGAGGATCGGAATGGATAGGGATCCATTTTCTATATTTAGATTTATCAGAAACATTCTTATAAGTACCGGAAATGTTCTTATTAATTCTGCAAAAATAATTGCCAGAAAGAACTTTATCCATGTGATGATATCTAGAGTATAGATCATTCTCATAAGGTTTTTGATTTTTTTTGGGCATACGATTCACTGCTTTAGTCGACTGACTATCTGTTCCACTGACAGTGAAGAGAAGCAAATTACGAAGCTTATAAATTTGTTTCCTTCTTGCAAAACAATAAATAGCATAGTGATTCTGTTTCCCACAAAAGGTACAAGTTCGTGGAGGTGAAGCAATAACTGGCACCTGTTTAAACTTCATACCCATACCAGAAGATTAAAAGTTTGCAACCTTTTCTTGTCACAATCTTCTTCCAGAGAACATTTCTTCGTATATGGTAATTCTTGAGAATTAGTCACAGAAGAATTTCTCCTTAGAACAGAGTTTTCCTTTTCCAAGGATTTACACTATTCATAGGCTAGAGTAATAGATGCACAAAGTTTCTATTTTTCAGCACGAAGTATGTTGAGATCTAATGAATAAGTTTCGAGCAAATGTTTTTGTCTAATTGAGTCCTCTTTAACAACTTCCTCAAGAGTACTAATCTTTTCTTATTGTAGAGTAGTTTCTTGTAGAAGTTTCTCAATATTCTTAGAGAAGGACTTTATGATATTAATGAGATCACGTAATCGATTAAGAGACTTTTCAAATTCATCAATGAGCTGATCATGATTATTAAAATCAATATCTTTTGAAATTCTGGTGAGTTCCTTTTCAGGTTCTGCCAGAGTGTCACATGCCTCATGAGAGGAAGAAATGTCATTATCACATTGAACATTCTTTCAACCTCGGGATTCGGAAGAATCAACTAAGGAATAATCCTTTGAGGAGTTTCCAAGACACTTGACATGGTCAAAATATTTAGGAGACATTTTGGTATGCAAAACAAAGATTCCGTCCATAGACTCAGATTGCCACAAACACAGACTTGTAAGGTCTTAAGCGTGTTTTCCTTCTCTGATACCAATTTAAAAAGCGGGGGTCTAACAACACCACCCAATATTTTGATTAGCAATCTGTAAGGACAACTTCGAGTTGTTTTCTAGAGAATCAACTAGACAGTTAGACTCAATCAATACAAAATACTCAATGAGCTATTATCTCAATATCTCGAGTTTATTTACTCAAGAAAATATGATTCGCGAGTCTAATCAAAGAGAGATAACTTAGATGGTACCAAAGACCAATATCCAAGTGTCAATCAATTTAAATCAACAACCAAAATGGTCGGATATTCTAATTGATTAAACAACGCACAACCTGTATTATTTCAATTATATAAAAATATAATGCGGAAAAGAAATGACACAGACACCAGAACTTTGTTAACGAGGAAACCTCAAATGCAGAAAAACCCTGGGACCTAGTCCAGTTTAAACATACACTGTATTAAGCCGCTACAGACACTAGCCTACCCCAAATTAACTTCGGTCTGGACTGTAGTTGAACCCCAACCAATCTCACATTGATCCAAGGTACAGTTATGCTCCTATGCCTCTGATCCCAGCAGGATAATGCGCACTTGATTCCCTTAGATAATCTCACCCACAACCAAGAGTTGCTACGACCCAAAGTCGAAGACTTTAATAAACAAATCTGTCTCTCACAGAAAAGTCTACAGGTAATAGATAAATTCGTCTCCCATGAATAAACCTACAAGTTTTGTTCCGTATTTTGATAAATCAAGGTGAACAGGAACCAATAGATAAAACCATACTTATATTCCCAAAGAACATCTCAGTTTCATCAATAAACTTAATCGACGCAGTGAAGAAGATTATTGAGGAATCACAAACAATGAGACGAAGATGTTTGTGACTACTTTTATCTTGCCAATCGGAGATAGAAAGCTCAAGCCAATTATTACAATTGTACTCGTACGATATAAACAGCAATATCAGATTACACAACTATAAGAAAAGTAGTATCGGTCTGGCTTCACAATCCCAATGAAGTCGTTAACCTAGTTTTAGAAGAAGAAAACCAAAGGTTAAAGGATAATCGACTCTAGATTTAGCAAACTAGTATCTCACAGAATGTGTAGTGATTAGGTTTCCCAGTTGCTAGAGTTCTCCCTTATATAGTCTTTCAAATCAGGGTTTGCAATCAATGTTAGCTTACTAACAGAGCATTCAATATTCACCGTTAGATGAAAATATGATTAGATAGAAGCTAATATCTCTCAACCATTAGATCGAAAACTTAGCTTGCCATACACACATGTACTTGACGTTTTGGGTTTGTGTAACCGTACCCAAACGTGTATAATGGTTGGTTCAATAATAGTCAACCAAATGGCTAGCCAAATGATAACTTTCATATCAACCATATTCTTCTTTACCATAACTAGTCTAAATGACTCAGATGAACTAGTTAGAGAGTTGTTCAATTGCTATGAGATTGCATGTACTACACAAGACACAATTGAATCAAAAACGATGTGATTCACTCGAATCATTTCATTAACTATAAAGCCACGGTTTGCAAAAGCATTCCTTAGTAATTTAAGATAAGTTCACGAACAACGTTTTCAGACATAACTTCTTGAGTTCGTGGACTCAAGCTAACCGGTTGAAGTTAATAAACTCCAGCTGAATTTCTCGGGTCCAGAACTTCCGTCAGTTCGCGGACTGGGTTCGCACCTGAGCTTCAACTTCAGCAGATATTCTTGGGTTCGAGAACTTACACCAGTTCGCGGACTGAGTTAACTGTTCACGTTCCGGTTCCACTTGATCAACAAAGTTCGCAAAATTCGGTTCAAGTGCTAAGAACTTATACATATATGTGTTTCCACGATAATTTTTATATCCCACAATGGTTATATAGTCTAAACTCTCATTTCAATCATCGAAACATTCTCAGAGGGCGTTATATAGTTGTTATTCACAAACTATTTTTCGTCAGAGCGATTTCCAAAGTGATTGAAACATAATATGACTTTCTTCACTAGGAAAAGATGAACTTGGCTAAAGTGAAAGTTTTACCAACACCCATTTGTAGAAATAGATAAGCAAGATATACTCATCTCGAAATGTCACATGTGCATATTCTTAGTCTATATAGTAAAACGACTTTTTTCTCAAGATAGGAGATAGAGTAGTTAGACTTTTGAGTGATGGATAAGTCCAAGTCTCCACATACCTTTTAGTCGATGAAGATCCATTGGTTCCTTGAGTAGTCCTTCATCTTGTATGATGATCGCCATGGAGTTCTTAAGCTCAACTACACTCTTTATCCTAGTCCGAGACCTTAGATATAGTAGACTAGAAATCAATACTTTATATGTTTGATCACTAAGATTGACAAACATGCTTGAGATAAAAACACATCCGAGTTTGACCGAGCAGTGCTCTAACACCTCCAACCAGTACATGATCCACGAAAGGAGCGTCAAAAGGAGGTTAAAAACGACACCAGCAGTGGCGGAGTGGACAACTAATGCCTTGGAGGTCACGTGAAGCTCTTCAGAGGGAAGCACATCTACAGCCACCACAGATGTGACATCTCTATTAGACCATGCATTTTCATTTCCCTCATCCTCGAGGTTAGCATATGTCATAGTCTCATATCCCGGTTCGTTGGAACAGTCAAGCTCCCTATTACGCTTGGAGATGCTTCCTTCATCGTGAACCGAGCCTTCATCATCCTCGTCATCACCTTCAAGAGGTTCAGTATCTCCATACTTCTCTAAAGATGCGTTACGACCACGTGCCAGCCTTGTAAAAGCATTTTCTTTCCTAAGACCCTGATGTTGAATAAGAAACATATTTAGTTAGGCTCGTTTTTCAAGATGAGTAACGTCATTAAATCAAAGAAGGAAAAGTCTAAAGTACCTTCATATGAGAAGAGTTGAAAACCACCGTCCCACTTGCCTGCTTCTTAGACCTCGCTACTCCTGAATCCTGGGGACTGCAGTCATTAGAGGTGTCGGCCCTGGTTCGTATGCCCGGAAGTGGCTTCAACCGTTTATGATGCTTCAAGATCTCGAGGTATAGATCGCCAAGAGGAACTGCCATGAATTCTTTCGAGAACTTTTGGAAATCCAGCAGCTCTTCCCTCCAGAAACTGTTATATCTACTAGGTGCCGCTGGTTTTCTCTCGAGGCGCAGGAATGGAAGGCTCTGCTTCGTTACCAAGAGGCTAGCATCAAGAACATGCAACATAAAATCCTTTGAAGGCATTGGTGGATGATCAAACGGTATGCCTTGATCGAATCCCATCTGACGGGCGGCTCTATCAATATTATAAGGAACCGCAGTAAGAGACTCATAAAAAAAAGATGGAACATATCCCGGTATACTACTTCGCAGATATATAATCTCTCTAGAGATCATATCCTTTCCATTAGTATGCAACACAGTGTTAGGGGCAGGGGCAAAGGTTTTCGGTTGAACCACAGAAGAACGAATCGGCCCCCACGGGGGGAAATCTATGGCGTACACGTTATCGAGAAAATTAATAACCCTAAACCCAGGTTTTGGACGTCTGTTTTGCCAACAGAGTATTCTCGAACCCCCATAAAAACTATAAAACGAAGTTGTAGGGACAAGAGCATAAACTTTGAAATGTTCCCATAAACATGCCTGAAGAAAATCAATATGAACATGCGATTCTACATTCTTGTATCCATTGGAAAAATGCATGTCTACTTCCCGTTGATGGTGGTTTTTAGTTTAGGCGAAAAATTGTAAAGTCTATCTACCTGACCCGACATCAGAAGTAATAGACCTTGATATGTCTATATTCTCCAAGGAATTTGAAGAATATATCAAAATCTGATGAATGCCTATACTGCTCTTCATATTGTATTGAAACTCAAGCTCCTAGATGAATTGTTCACTAGTATAGAGCCTAACGAGTATTCAAGCTCCTAGTTGCATTATTCACTAATGAAATGGATCAATTTAAAAGTGTTGAGTGCCTAAGCCTCTTCGCTCATAAATGTATTGAGAAATTCAATATATTTATGTATAAAATTTACTCAGAATGGTGCATGTAGCAAAAATCCCAAATATTCTATAAATTTTATCTTGCACCAGCATTATTCACTAATGCATGGCCTTTCTAGTGTTTTCCTATGCTATGTTCCCGTGAACTCTCAATATTGGCATGACATGACGATTAAATGTTCCCTCGCAACAGAGTAGCATGAATCTCCTGAAGTTTCAGTATTGAGACCTGCATAAAAACACTCACATAGGCTACACCACCCTCTGACTAAGAGATCAGCGTGTTCGCACACCTTTTAATTAAAAGTTAGCCCGATCGAACGCGCTTAAATTCCTTAAGAAAAATCTGGACTATTCACATCAGGCTCAAAAAATGATCACGTCCACGCAATTTTGCCGCGCAATTCAACAAGCCTAGCCAAGCCCTGACGGAAATAGGCAACTATCATGATGACCGTTGGCGGGCCCACTAACCCTCCAACTGGTCTGACCATGCATAAACGTATCCCAGCATTGTCAAACACCAAACCCGAGCATGAATGAGCACACTGAAGAAAGAAAGCTCAAACGAGCTAGACTGTTTAAAACGGTCTTAGAAGCATCACGAACGTCCAACTTTGCCAGCTTGATTGGACGGCTTGGGTCCTCCTAAAAACAGTTAAGAAAGTGAAAGCATGATCATAAGCAGGCCCACTAGTGCCCTAGTCAACCGACTTACATGCGGAAGACCTATAAAGTGCTCAAACGAATTGAGATCGGCAAAGACGATCTCAAAATTCATCATGACTGTCCAACTTAGCCATCCTAGTTTGATGGCTTAGATCGTATCTTGAGCGATCAAAGAAGTGCTAGCGTGTCCACCGGCGACCCTGCTACACTCATGGTTGATCGACTTGCTCACGACAAGCCGAGAATGTATAGAATCGTTCACCCGAAGTAGGGTGAACACGTTGTTTCAAAAAATCTAAAATTATCTTTGCGGCAACACACTACTGTCGCAAATCAATCACGACTGTCTATTTTTTCCGGCCTAGTTGGATGACCTAAATCCAATTTCAGGTGGGAAAAGAGATGTTAACGTTTTCACCGTCGACCCAACTCCTTCGTTGGTCGATCGACTTACCCATAGAAATATTTGAACGCATAGAATCGTTCACCCAAAGTAGGATGAATGCCCAACTTCGAAACCCTAATTGGATTTTGCGACCGCATGTCACTACCGCAAATCGATCATGACCATCCGTGTTCGCCGGCCTATTTGAATGGCTTAGATATAATTCTAGATGGTCCAGAAGATATCAACGTGATCACTGTTGGCCCACCTTCACGCGTGACTGACCGACCTGCTCGAGCAGAAGATCGAAGCCTCGAATCGCTCTCCCAAAGAGGGTTGGCCGCGCGGCCCCCTAAACCCTAAAGTCACGTCAATGGTAGTTTGTGTTAGAGCATTGCTCGGTCGAACTCGCATGCGTTGCTATATCAAGCATGTTTGTCAATGTTAGTAATCAAAACTATAAAGTCTTGATTTCTAGTCTATTATAGTCAAGGTCTCGGACTAGGATAGAAAGTGTAGTTGAGCTCAAGAACTCCATTTCGATCATCATACAAGACGAAGGACTACTCAAGGGACCAGTGGATCTTCATAGACTAAAAGGTATGTGGAGACTTGAACTTATCTATCACTCAAAAGTCTATCTACTCTATCTCCTATCTTGAGACAAAATTCATATCACTATATAGACTAAGATTATATACATATGTTATTTCGACCTGAGTATATCTCGCTTATCTATTTCTCGAAATATATGTTGGTAAAGATTTCAGCTTAGCCAAGTTCATCTTTACTTAGTGACGAAAGTCATGTTATGTTTCAATCATTTTGGAAATCGCCCCGACGAAAAATAGTTTGTGAATAACAACTATATAACGCCCTCTGAGAATATTTCAATGATTGAAATGATATTTTAGACAATATAACCATTGGAGGATATAAGAATTGTTGTGGTAAACATATATGTAGAAGTCTTTATTCCTTGAACCGAAGTTTGCGAACTTTGTTGATCAAGTGAAAACGGAGTAGTGTGTGAGCTCAGTTCGCGAACTCAGCATGCAAGCTTAGTCCGCGAACTGGCGTAGTTCTCGAACCCGAGAATTTCTGCTGGAGGTTGTGAACTCCATCCGGGAACTTAAGTCCGCGAACCCAGTCCGCGAACTTGAGTAGGTATGTCTAAAAACGATATTTGTGAACTTATCATAATAAACTAAGGAATGCTATTGCAAACCGTGGATTTATAGTTCATGAATCGATTTGAGTGATTCACATCATTTTTGCTTCAATTGTGTCTTTTATAGTACATGAGATCTCATAGGAATTGAACAACTCTCTATCTAGTTCATTTGAGTCATTTGGACTAGTTATGGTGAAGAAGAATATGGTTGATATGAAAGTTATCATTTGGCTAACCAATTGGTTAACTAGTGTTGAACTAACTAATTTACAAGTTTGGGTATGGTTACACAAACCTAAAATCGTCTAGTACATGTGTGTATAACAACCTTAGTTTTCGATCTAACGGTTGATAAATATTTGCTTGAATCTAATCAGGTTTTCATCTAACGGTGAATATTGAATGATTTGTTACTAAGCTAACATTTATTGCAAACCCTGATTTGAAAGACTATATAAGGGAGAGCTCTGGCAACTGGGAAACCTAATCCCCACACATTCTGTGTGATACTAGTTTGCTAAGCTAGAGTCGATTCTCCTTTAACGTTTGGTTTTCTTCTTCTAAAACTAGGTTAACAAATTAAAGACTTCATTGGGATTGTGAAGCCGGACCGATACTACTTTTATCGTAGTTGTGTGATATGATCTTGCATCTTCTATCGTACGAGTACAATTGTAATAATTGGCTTGAGATTTATTTCTCCGATAGGAAAGATATAAAAGTAATCACAAACATCTTCGTCTCATCATTTGTGATTCCACAATATCTTTTTTCGCTGCGTCGATTAAGACTATTATGAGGTGATCGATAAAACTGAGCTGTTCTTCGGGAATATAAGTCTGGTTTTATTGATTGGTTCATGTTCACCTTGATTTATCAAAATACAGAACAAAACTCATAGGTTTATTCGTGGGAGACGAATTTATCTATCCTTGTAGACTTTTCTGTGCGAGAAAAATTTGTTTATTAAAGTCTTCGACTTTGGGTCGTAGCAACTCTTGGTTGCGGGTGAGATAAACTAAGGGAATCAAGTGCGCAGTATCCTGCTGGGATCAGAGGTGTAGGAGCATAACTATACCTTAGATCAGTGTAAGATTGGTTGGGGTTCAACTACAGTCCAGGATGAAGTTAATTTGTAGTAGGCTAGTGTCTGTAGCGGCTTAATACAATGTATGTTTAATCTGGACTAGGTCCCGGGGTTTTTCTGCTTTTACGGTTTCCTCGTTAAAAAAATTCTGGTGTCTGTGTTATTTCTTTTCCGCATTATATTTTATTATATAATTAAAATAATATAGGTTGTGCATTGTTCAATCAATTAGAATATCCGACCTTATTGGTTGTTGATTTAAATTGATTGACACTTGGATATTGGTCGTTGGTAACATCCAAGTTATCTCTCTTTGATTAAGACTCGCAGATTGTATTTGCTTGAGTAAATCAAATTGAGAGATAGAGATAATAACTCCTTGAGATATATTATCTAGATTGAGTCTGACTGTCTAGTTGATTCTCTAGTAAAGTAACTCAGAGTTTTTCCATACATATTTCTAATAGAAATATTGGGTGGCTAGCAATTGTTGTTTGACCCCCTCTTCGCTTTTTCTTCTTCTTCCTCCGAGTTTGAAAAATTACCCCTCACTTGATCATTTTCAATAGTGCTCCAGTTCCTCAAATGATCTTTTGACGACCATTCAACTTGGACACATCACCTTTCTTTGTACTAGCTTTTTTAACCTTGGATTCTTCAATATTCTGTTTTAGTGGGAGAAAAATAGTAGTTTGCCAATCCTTTCACTCTTTGACCTAGTTGGATGGTATAGATCTATTTTTAGAAAACAAGTAAAGCAACATTGTGAAAACCGGCAATCCTTCTTCCACATGGGGCGATCGACCAAATGATGACTTGACCATAGGGTCTTCAAACGATCACCCAAAGGTGGTCAATCATGCTGCCTCCTTTAAGACGGCAATCCACGACTTATATAATCAGGCTCTAAAACAATGATGCTTCATACGCATCGATTAGTTTGAGCATCTTAAATGCGATTCTTCAAATGCATCGAATACATACAATATTTTATATTGGCCTCATAAACAACTTAGTTGTTTCACCTAATAGCACCATGTTATTCTCCACAGTGGGTCCCACGACATGACCCACGTATTCGAGACATCAAACATGTCACAAACTGTTGGATACTTACTGGGGTATTGGTCTGGTGGTTTACAGCAACGTTCAACACGTCCATTACAAGAGTGTGTCTGGAAAGATGGACGGTTATCAGTAATGAGAGTAGTGGGAGAACGTGTGATCAGTCATCCCTCATAACGGAGACACGATGATCACTACCTTCCGCACAAAAGCCACTTCTCCACTACTTCACTTCCTAAGAGATCAGGGTGCGCTCAGTGACTTGTATAAATAGGTTTCCAACCTATTCAAATAACAGAACACATGTGTTATCAAAACAAGTAGCCAGAAACCATTTTATGATACATAAGTCATAAACAGCCATAACTTCATAATTCAACATCCTGATCTCAAACACCTTCTCCGCTTTCGTCCCCAAGATCAACCCTTCTTCTTCACCTTGTGACCGAATTGAATATGGAACGGCCATTTCTTGGTTTAGGCCAGAGTCTTATAGATTGATTTCTCGAACCTAAAAGCATTCATGTACAGTGCATTTGTTTAGGGTTTGAATTTGTTTCTCATCAACACAACCCAAATTACCAAAAACAGCAGAATAAGTTTTTACCTCAAACAACTGGCGACCATAACGGGAGATTGATCTCTCGGTTGTAAAAAATCATCTTCCCTATCCCGTTTTAAATTTCCTAAATTTCTCAATATGGTTGATCTTAGGAATGGTTCAGAAACCCTCAATCCCAATTTTACTTCTCCCAGCACTGACAATGCTTCACATGTTATTCATGAATCCGCTCTTTCATTCAAAACCCTTGTCGAGGCTATGGAGTCTCGATATTTAACAACTATTCATGATTTGATGAAAATCCTGAATGATATTGTCAGGAATCAAGCTACTATTGTCAAGATGCAGGACGGAGTATTTTCTCTTTTGAAAGTTCTCACGGATCAACTATCGAAGGAACCAACGCGTATTCATTCTGAAGGAAACGCCACCAACAATCCATTTGGATCAATATTGATGGTAATGGTCCTTCTTCTAAGATTCATATTCATATTCCTAGTGAGGAAGATGAAGCCTATGATCATGTTGAATGGAAAAGTAACCACCAACCTAACTTGCCTTCTCATGAAGATCGATAGATGCTTTCTCAAACTCAGAAAGAAGACTCGTGGGATTTAGCACGTTCTCATCAGAGTCCTCGCAATGAAAAGGTGATTTCATTATGTGCGTCCTTCCTGGAAAGTATCAATTCCCATATTGAATCAGAAGATGTTAAGAGATCCGTTGCTTCTTTACTCAGTCGATCCGAACTTTCCCAGAATGAAGAAACTCGTTAAGATATTCAGGGAAGCAAATAAAAGACCCAACCTCCAATTAATCACTAGTGAGGGTGGAAAAAGAAATCATCTGGGGAACAACTATCAACAATATAAGCGTCCGACTTCTATTTCTCATGGGTCAAATGGGACTCCACTATTCCCAGATTTTCCATTTCCAATGGAAGAGGTGATTGAACTCTTGGAGGTATGGATACAAGATGATGTCATCAAGCTACCTCGTGTCAAGAATCCTCCAAATAAATAAGAAATGGAAGATCCTAAGTACTGCCGCTTCCACAGGTTTGTCAACCATCCTACAAGTGATTGCAACAAATTAAAGCACATCTTCCAGGAAAAGATCGACTCAGGGGAACTTCAACTAGGTACTGAAAGAGTATACAAATACCATCCTCCTATAGAAGATGTTACATGCTTTCTTGGGACTCCGTCTAAAAAACTGTGCAGTTAACCATGGAACATGTTTGTGAAATTCTATATTTCTCCAAGGAACAACGTCAAGATATCTTTACCGCTCTAAATTGTGTTGTATCGGGAAAGCGACTACCTTCGATCGATGAAGCTTCCCCCATGCCTAAATCTCTTCTGGAAGACATGATTGGCATAAGCGGCTAGGGATTATTAACCACTGCTTATCTTAGAGATGTCAAATTGGGAAAAGCGTTGGTTAACACAGGGACTACGAAGGGAAGTCCAAAAGCACCATATCATATATGTAGAGGCTCAAACGCACGAGTAAGTCTTCTCGAAGAACCTATTTTACAGTTTGTTAATCCTCATCTCATCAAAAACTGGGGACTTGATCCGATCGTCAACCTAACTGCGACTAGCGGTGTGAAGAGAAAGCTGGTCCCTGTCAATATTTTATCAAATGTTAAGAAGAAGTCTCGATCGAGGATAAGAGGTCCAGAGGTCAAGTAGCAGAAGCCTTACCTAATTTTCGAAATTGAACAAGGTGACTATTGCAAACTCCCTGACAGCCAGGAGGAGTAGCAATACGCACTAGATAGATATCTCTGTCAATTCCTGAAATATTATATTGTCGTTTCCCTAGTATTTCCCTCGTTTTCAAACAATGCTTACAATTCATCCAAAATGTTTGCACCAATTTGCATTCATAGTTAAGATTTCAGTGAAACACCATTTCTTTCACAAAACAAAAACCTATATTCTTCAAGAGAAGCCGCCAACCTGTTCAAAACCAAATAAAACCACAAAGGAACGTCTCATCTTTACAAAACACCTAAAGAGAAAAGTCCTGGGAAGGAAATGAAGGCATTCAAGGGGAATCATTCAACAACATTTCATCTTTTTTAGAGAAAACACTTTTTATGCTCCGAAGAGTAGCCTTCTTCGACTTCAACTCCTGAGACAGTTTCTCAATTTCCGATTTATGATTAATGAGATTCATGGATGGAATCCTATCCATTTCAGTTCACAAATTTCGGATTTTGGAAATCCCTTCACATAACAAGAAATATTAAATCCGAATTTTGCACACATGTCTTGAGAATACTTCCGATAATCGATCACTCATTCAGAATCAGCATGCCTGATCATACTACACATTTGGTCATGAAATTGTGTCCATACTTCTTCAATATTCGGGCACATAATTCAACATACTTCTTGACACGCTGAACCCCCTAATTAGCACGTGATTTACATGAGGAGCATCAAATTATGGGTCGAGGGCGTAGTCACATCCTTAACATCGTCGGTCGCCTCCATTACCTATCGGTTCTTCCTGCAATGTCATCCTGGATACACGCAACTAGTATAAATCCAACAAGGACATTCATCTTCTCAAAGCATTAAAACTATGAAAGAAGTTGAGCAAGATTAGTTCAAAGCTATCCAGATAATTCATCCAGTCAAACAGAGGAAAAAATGTACATACACGTACATCCGAAGAATTAGAGATCATTGTAGCTGCTCGAGTGCCACCTGCAATCCTCTATGACAGAACCTATTTCCCATGGGGACTGCCTCCACCTTACCTAGAGGATACCACTCATACGACCACCGAACAACTTAAAGTCAAGGCCTCTGGCAATCGAGCACAACAGAGTTCGGAATATATTGAAATTTACTGGAGAGGCTGGAGACAGAAATTACACATTCCAGTGAAGATTCGATGGTACAACTTCTACACCCTCTGGTCTAGGAAGAAGATTCATCACGTGATTAAGCTGAGTCCTAACAATCGTATAAGACACTTCGAAGAAGTCATCATCTATATTCGGCGTGTCTTTGGAATCATTAATTCCCCTTGGCTTAGTAGCAGAAATATTCCCAGGTGACATTCTATTCAACTAGATTATTATTTTTACACTCCTAGTTACTGTCGGGTGGATACGTGTGCCAAAACGAAAAGAGCATGTGCCTTGAGTTCTCCTTGCTCACGTTACTAATGGTCATAACCATTGGAGATTGCTTTGTTGCTGTTGATTCTTGCTCCACCGCTGCTAATAAAGAAAGTCAATCATATCGAATTAAACGTGGATATTCCACTCACATTAATAATACGAAGACAAGATGGATTTACCTTGTTGTTGTTTGGTGTACATGAAGATGGGTAAGTCTTGATGTTCGTGCAAAATAGGAAAGAGCATAAGTTCCCTTTACACCCAACGAAATTTTAAAGCCAGAAATGGTTTCTTCCTCTCGCTCATATGAACGGGATTCAAATAATCTAGTTGAGCTCCAAATACTTGACCGGACATGTCGCTTCCTTTTCCTACCATTGATGATCAAGTGCAGTGGTTTGTTGGTAGCTGTATGCGTGTCGTTACCACAACAAATTAATTAATACTTTACTACCTGATTAACAAGTAATATAGGGTAGTCAAGGTCGATCCCACGAGGAGCACGAGATTCTAGTTGTAAAATTGTCACACGAAAGTGGGGTATTGGTTGTAAAACTTATAAAGCAAAAGAAATAAACAAAGTAATTAAAAGTGTAAGTTGAAATCAATGAGAGAGAGTAGATCAAGGAATCCTTCTTCGCTGCAAAACAATGATTAAAGTTATGTTCTTTTTCACTTGTTATTAGTCATAGATTATCACCAACCATAGGTATAGCAGCTAGATCAGTGCTAACCCCAAAATCCCTTAAATCACCGGATACGGAAGTTCTCGACTACCGGATTCTATTTACCAAACCACCTAGTAGTAGATCACCCAAGATGTAATTTAGTTAAACGCATTAAGATTTATGAATTTATTAGGTTGATATTAGTAGTTAGACTCTTAGATCAAGGTCCACTTGCTAACGTTATTTCCACACACAATTGCTCCACGGAATCCCACTGCAAGGTCTTGTGTTTGCTACCTATGTAAAGAGTCAAGAAACGATTACTTATCCCCCAACTTTCACTAGCTATAGAATAATTAACAAATCAATTTAGCGTGCACTCTAAACGACCTATCAATCAATCATGAATGCATACACATTCCTATTAGTAAAAACAAACGATAATTATGTGAAAAACTTCAAAGTAGAATTGAAACAAAACTCAAACCATATGTTAAGAACTAGGAATTCATCCTCAATCAAATTAGTTACTCATGCTTAAGAAGTTCACACAAAGAGAAAAGTATTGTGTGTGTAAAAGTGTCCAAAGTATTGTAAAAGATGTGTGTATCTAAGTGCATCTATATGTATGGAAGTGTAGAAGTTCTTCTCTATTTATAGGCTTCAATGTTCTCCATATCTTCTAAGGAATAGAATCCCTTTCCTTTTGTAGCTCAATTTCCAAATCCAAGCCTTTCTCAAATCTTCCATCTCCTCTTTCCATATTCCCACCAAATTCTTCATTCAATTCCAAGTCCAACTCTTTACATCCCATGAGAGAAATCCACACAAAATTCTGCAACTTTTGCTCGCCGGAAAACTGGGTTTTTTGGCCGGTAATAGGCCGGAATCCATCGCCGCCGGCCACCTGAGATTCTCCTCCGGTCAAAGTATATTCCGTCAGTCCACCGTTAGGACTAACGGTCAAAGATCAAACTTAACGGTCTTCCATCAGTCAAAGGTCAAGGGAATCAGCATCTAGTCAGCCTCTGACTGGTCTGATTTAGGTTGGATCGGCTTGTCGAACTCGCTATGGATCGGTCACCGGGATCGTATGGATCAACCACCGTTGGCTACTGAGTCAACTCGCCGGAGCATAAATCCGGCCGAGTTTCGTTCAATTACAGGACAATCCCGGCCATTGTTTCAGGCCTCAATTCTGTCTTCACCTGTTAAGAAATCCTAGCATTCATCTAAACAGTTCATTCATACATTAACAGAGCTCCAATTCAACTCAATCACAACCCATTTGCAGGAAACCCATCTCAGAATCGTCAACACCAGCTATTCTTCTCCTTCACTGAGATTCAAAACAGCAGCTTCTACTGAGGTTTCGATCTCACACAAACAACCAACAACCACAACACCAACAGATTCATCATCTCGTCATTCAGAAGCTCAAACCCATCTCGTTCTTCTACCGAAAACCCTAGAATCAACAGCTCCAACCGAACCCATCTTCACTGTTATTTCAATGAACATATCTATGAGCTTCTTCTTCTCGATTTTGAATTCACCAGCAAACCTTCTGCTCTACTGCATCTCTCCCATCTACTGAGTTTGACGGCAACAACTCCAATTCCTCACGGTGTTCTTCAATCGATGAACAGAACCCTAATTTTATCAATTTCTCGATCTGATTCATCAATTCTTCAACTGTCAATGGAAGCACACCCCCTAATTCATCATAGAAATCTAGAACCCTATTTCTTCTCCATCTCCGCATCTTGAATTCATCCCCCAATTTCTTTGATTTCTCTAGCTGCTGCGGCCTTTTTCATTTCTCAATTTCAAAATTCAATGTACAATGATTGAGAAGCAAACTTCGATTTAGGGTTGTAGAGTAATTGGGGATGGATCCGGGTTCGGGTCCGGATGGGTACGCCCCACGGGTGTGGGTATATGGTTCAGGTGGATTCAGACACCCATCATTAAAACCACCCACTGACTGGGTGCTACAGCCAACCTTCCTTTGGATAAGGGCTATCCAGTGATAGTAACATCCACTGCTGAGTGATAAGGGGTACCCTGAATGAGAGCCCCTTAACCATAACTGGGCTCCCGATAGTGCTCGCCCTATGAAATGACAAATTTGCCCTTTTTGCTCAATTTTGGTGATTTCTCCTTCTTTCGTCTGTGTGACTCCAGAGTACCTAATAAATCAAAAACACACGTAAAATACATAATTTACAAGAAAAATAGCAAAGAAAGCATAAACTACTAGATAGTAAATTAGGTGTATTCTACACCTATCAGTAGCCCCTAATTGGAATCTGCTTCACCAGTGCACGACTACAAAGGAAGTTCAAACCAATCGATATACCTCTGGTAACATATATCTACTTAATCTTATTGGTTTTGTTTTTCATCTGTCACCATCTAGTGCTTACCCCGCAACAATGTCAATATTAGGTGCTAAGCAGGGGACTTAATGTTGATGGTGGTTTTTAGTTTAGGGAAAAAAATTATAAAGTCTATCTACCTGACCCGACATCGGAAGTAATAGACCTTGATATGTCTATATTCTGCAAGGGATTTTAAGAATATATCAAAATTTGATGAGTGCCTATACTTCTCTTCATAATGTATTAAAACTCAAGCTCTTAAATGAATTGTTCACTAGTATAGAGCCTAACGAGTATTCAAGCTCCTAGTTGCATTATTCACTAATGAAATGAAGCCATTTAAAAGTGTTGAGTGCCTAAGCCTCTTCTCTCATATATGTATTGAGAAATTCAATATATTTATGTATAAAATTTACTCAGAATGGTGCATGTAGCAACAATCCCAAATATTCTATAAATTTTATCTTGCACCAGCATTATTTACTAATGTATGGCCTGCCTAGTGTTTTCCTATTCTATGTTCCCCAATGAACTTTCAATATTGGCATGACATGATGATTAAATGTTCACTCGCAACAGAGTAGCATGAATCTCCTGAAGTGTCAGTATTGAGACCTGCATGAAAATACTCACATAGGCTACACCACCCTATGACAAAGAGATCAGAACGTTCACACACCTTTTAATTAAAAGTCGGCACAATCAAACGCGCTTAAATTCCTTAAGGAAAATCTGGACTGTTCACATCAGGCTCAAAAAACGATCACGGCCACGCAATTCAACAAGCCTAGCCAAGCCCTGGCGGAAATAGGCAACTATCATGATGACCGTTGGTGGGCCCACCAACTCTCCAACTGGTCGGACCATGCCTAAACGCATCCCAGCGTTGTCAAACATAGGGATGTCAATGGGTCTGGGTCCTCCCGGGTATCACTGGACCCAGACCCGAACCCTACTTTTAAAAGTCGGGTCCGGTTCCTAAATTTGTGGACCCAGAACCGGACCCTTTTAAAACCTATGGTACCCGTCGGTTCCGGGTACCCATTGGGTATCAAGAAAACTATAAAAAAAACTTCAAAAACTTGATATATTTCTCTTTTTGGCTTGAATTTAAAAAATTTTACAAAAAATTATTATTGTTTCTTCATTAATGTACTAAATAAATATTAAATGTAAGAAAAAATAAAAAATGAAAAAAAAATCTAAGCCAAAACTAACAAAATACATATAGTTTTGCTAAAAAGATGAAGTAAAGTTAGAATAACCGGGTACCCATTACCAGCGGGTACCCTGCGGGTATTACCCGTTTGGACCCGTTAAGATTCGGGTCTAATCGGGTAATTACCCGTCGGTTCCAAAGTTGTTAATGGGTCCAACTTTAGGACCCAGAACCGGACCCATTTCTCTAGGGTCCTGTTCTGGGTCCGGGTAATGGGTACCCATTGACAGCCCTAGTCAAACACCAAACCCGAGCGTGAATGATCACGTTGTTGAAAGAAAGCTCAAACGAGCTAGACTGTTCAAAATGGTCTTAGAATCATCAGGAACGTCCAATTTTTCCAGCCTGATTGGACAGCTTGGATCCTCCTACAAACAGTTAAGGAAATACAAGCATGATCATCAGCGGGTCCACTAGTGCCCTAGTCGACCGACTTGCATGCGGAAAACCTATAGAGTGCTCAACCACTTACCCAAACATGGGCATTCACGCTGATCAAACGAATTGAGACCGGCAAAGACGGTCTCAAAATGCATCACGTATGTCCAACTTATCCAGCCTAGTTGGATGGCTTAGATCGCATCTTGAGCGATCAAAGAAGTGCTGGCATGTCCACCGACGACCCTGCTACACTCATGGTTGATCGGCTTGCTCACGGCAAGCCGAGAATGTATAGAATCGTTCACCCAAAGTAGGGTGAACGCGTTGTTTCAAAAATTCTAAAATTATGTTTGCGGCAACACACTACTACCGCAAATCAATCACGACTGTCTATTTTCGCTGGCCTAGTTGGACGGCCTAGATCCAATTTTAAGGGGCCAATGACACTAGTACATAAATAGGGTTTAACCACGGCAGATATAATTTTTCCTGTCACGCCTTTCTGGATTTGGCGTGTATATAGGGTATACTTCTACCCTATAGACACGCCATATTATATGAGCGTGTTAATATAAGTGCTTTAAGCCACGCCATGGCTAGTAGTGTGTCCAAATATCAACCGTTCAGTCACGTTAACTTTTAATTTTTGATTGGGCGTGTTTATAGACCAGTCTATGGCCACGTGAACCAGTTGTGGTATGTCCATAAAAATAGTCACGCCACTTGAGGCGTGGTTAAAAAGTTAGTTTAAATGGTCACGCCACTTGAGGCATGGTTAAAAAGTTTGGTTTATTGGACACGCTAGTATGCGTGTCCATAGTGGCCATTTAATAGCCACGTCGGTTTTGTTGCGTGGCTAAAAATTTCGGTTTATTGGACACGCTAGTATGCGTGTCCATATTGGGCATTTAATATCCACGCCGGTTTTGTTGCGTGGCTAAAAAGTTCGGTTTATTTCACATGCTAGTATGCGTGTCCATAGTGTGCGTTTTATAGCCACGCCGGTTGTATTACGTGGCTAAAAAGTTCGGTTTATTAGACACGCTAGTCTGCATGTCCATAGTGTGTGTTTTATAGACACTCCAGTTCTATTTATTACTGGATACATGAAATGGGCTGTAGCTGCGACAGCACTGGCCCAACTCTGTTGAGGGTCGTTTACTTCTCCAGCCCAATAGTCATTAACTGACTTTCAAAAAATAAATAAAAAAGCTTCTACTCAAATTCGAACGCATGGTCTCGACTAGAAGGAGGTAGGTAAAAATACGAATCAATCCACCAAGCTGCAAATCTATAGTTGTTTAAGATTAGTTACAATAACCTATTTTTGTTATTCCATAGGGACCAAAGGATAGTTACAATCTATATATGAATCATTTGATGCTCCGCAACTCACAAAGAATAAATTCTTCCTCATCCTCCTCATGCTCTGCAACTTATTCATCCCTTTTACCCCAAACCTATATTTCCATTTCCTCCACCTTTACTACTCTTTCACCCCTTTAATCCCAAACACTGGCACTAATGCTTGGACTTGGTTTTGTTTCTTGTTTGCTGCATGAATCCATTAATATATTTTGGTACTTGTGCAAGTGTTTTAATGGATTCAACAACAAACAAGAAGAAAACAACAAAAACTAGTCCAAGATGCTCTGCCAAGTTAACATGCATCTGAATGTTTATAAATAAGACATCTGATAGACTTGCCTTCTATGAATGCATAAAACCAAACGGTTGACCTAACAATGCACCTCTTAATTGGATTAAAAGCTAATGAATTAAGCGACTAGATTTAGTCTTTGGAAATAGGGTACGTTTAGCAGAGTAATGACGGCTTTGAAGAGGGTGCGCATGGCATTGAAAAGGTGTTAATAGCCAAGCGACAGACACTTGACCAATCTCCATAAAAGGCCATTTATGGATAAGCTACTACCATTAATTAAACAAGGCAGGGGGATAAACATATTATTATACCAAAAGAAGAAATCATATAAATAGATATTAAGAAAACAGATAATGGCAGAGAATGCTAGTAGTTCGGCAAATGGAAATCACACTGATCCACCACCTGATTCAGAAGCAATGGTACGTGCAAAGTTGATAATTAGGACTTTATCAAGCTCTGAGATTGAAAGTTTATTCCTTTCCTGAATCAGGTTAAGATAAGGAAGGAAGAGAAAGAGGAGCGAGAAGAATTTGAAAGATTAAGGGTTGAAAATTATGAGGATTTTCAGTTGTGGATGAGAAAGTTGGATGCCAAAGATGCACGTCGACACAGGCATAAGCTTCAACGATGAGGAGAGTGGAAGTGTTCACGGGGGAAAACTCGCAGTGCGACAGAAAGTGATAGTGAAGACGAAGAAAAGAACTGTGAAGGAGGAGGAGATGAGAAGCGCAATGATGATTCAATGAAGAGAGATGAGAGAGAAAAAGAAGAGGAAGAGGAAAGAGTTTGAAGATGTGACGCACAAGTATTATCTCGCCGAAAAGAAGAACAACCCTGAAAAAGCGGGGTCTAACAACCTCACCCAATATTTCTATTAGCAATCTGTATGGACAACTCCGAGTTGTTTTCTAGAGAATCAACTAGATAGTTAGACTCAATCAATAGAAAATACTCAAGGAGTTATTATCTCAATCTCTCAATTTGTTTTACTCAAGCAAATGTGATTCGCGAGTCTAATCAAAGAGAGATAACTTGGATGGTAACAAAGACCAATATCCGAGTGTCAATAAATTTAAATCAACAACCAATAAGGTCGGATATTCTAATTGATTGAACAACGCACAAACTGTATTATTTCAATTATATAACAAAATATAATGCGAAAAAGAAATAACACAAACACCAGAATTTTGTTAACGAGGAAACCGCAAATGCAGAAAACCCCCGGGACCTAGTCCAGATTAAACATACACTGTATTAAGCTTCTACAGACACTAGCCTACTCCAAATTAACTTTGGTCTAGACTGTAGTTGAACCCCAATCAATCTCACACTGATCCAAGGTACAGTTATGCTCCTGCGCCTCTGATCCTAGTAGGATATTGCACACTTGATTCCCTTAGCTGATCTCACCCACAACCAAGAGTTTCTACGACCCAAAGTCGAAGACTTTAGCAAACAAATCTGTCTCACACAGAAAAGTCTACAAAATAGATAAATCCGTCTCCCACGAATAAACCTATGAGTTTTGTTCCTTCTTTTGATAAATCAAGGTGAACATGAACTAATCAATAAAACCAGACTTATGTTCCCGAAGAATAGCTCAGTTTTATCAATCACCTCATAATATTCTTAATCGACGCAGTAAAAAAAGATATTGTGGAATCACAAACGATGAGAATAATATGTTTGTGATTACTTTTATATCTTGTCTATCGGAGATAGAAATCTCAAGCCAATTATTACAATTGTACTCATACGATAGAAACAGCAAAATCAGATCACACAACTACAAGAAAAGTAGTATCGGTCTGGCTTCACAATCCCAATGAAGTCTTTAAGTCATTAACCTTGTTTTAGAAGAAGAAAACCAAAGTTTAAAGGAGAATCGACTCTAGCTTCGCAAACTAGTATCACACAGAATATGTGGGGATTAGGTTTCCCAGTTGCTATAGTTCTCACTTATATAGTCTTTCAAATCAGGGTTTGCAATCAATGTTAGCTTAGTAACAAAGCATTCAATATTCACCGTTAGATGAAAACCTGATTAGATACAAGCTAATATCTCTCAACCATTAGATCGAAAACTAAGCTTGCCATACACACATGTACGTGACGATTTTGGGTTTGTGTAACCATACCCAAACGTGTACAATAGTTGGTTCAATATTAGTCAACCAAATGGTTAGCCAAATGATAACTTTCATATCAACCATATTCTTCTTCACCATAACTAGTCCAAATGACTCAAATGAACTAGTTAGAGAGTTGTTCAATTGCTATTAGATCTTATGTACTACACAAGACACAATTGAAGTAAAAACGATGTGTTTCACTCGAATTGATTCATGAACTATAAATCCACGGTTTGCAATAGCATTCCTTATATAATTTAGAAAAGTTCACGAACATCTTTTTAGACATAATCACTCAAGTTCGCGGAATGGATTCGCGGACTCAAGTTAACCGGTTGGAGTTCATAAACTCCAGCAGAAATTATCGGGTTCGAGAACTTCCGTCAGCTCGTGGACGGAGTTCGTGGACTGAAACTGAGCTATAACTCCAGCAGAAATTCTCGGGTTCGAGAACTACGCACATTCGCAGACTGAGTTCGCGGACTGGGTTAACTGCTCAAGTTCCGGTTTTCACTTGATCAACAAAGTTCAAAAGCTTTGGTGCAAGTGCTAAGGACTTATACATATATGTGTTACCAAAATAATGTTTATATCCCCCAGTAGTTATATTGTCTAAACTCTCATTTCAACCATTGAAACTTTCTCAGAGGACATCATATAGTTTTATTCACAAACTAGTTTTCGTTAGAGAAATTTCCAAAGTGATTGAAACATAACATGACTTTCGTCACTAGGAAAAGATGAACTTGGCTAAATTAAAAGCTTTACCAACACACATTTCGAGAAATACATAAGCGAGATATACTCAGCTCGAATGTCACATGTGTATATTCTTAGTCTATATAGTAATACGACTTTTGTCTCAAGATAGAGTAGTTAAACTTTTGAGTGATATATAGGTTCAAGTCTCCATATAACTTTTAGTCGATGAAGATCCACTGGTTCCTTGAGTAGTCCTTCATCTTGTATGATGATTGCCATGGAGTTCTTGAGCTCAACTACACTTTCTATCCTAGTCTGAGACCTTAGATATAGTAGACTAGAAATCAAGACTTTATAGTTTTGATCACTAACATTGACAAACATGCTTGAGATAGAAACGCATGCGAATTCGACCGATCAATGCTCTAACAATCTCCCCCTTTGTCAATTTTAGTGGCAAAACTATAAATACATATGGAATACGAAAAATTGTAAATAAACTTTGTAGCTCCTATTCCACATGTATAATCTTTAACAATACTTGAAATCTTCGTCACTTCCAAGTAGTCCAATGATCCCAAAGGTTGTAAGTTTAGCATCATCGTTGTTGAAAATATGTAGCTATAACAATGAGAAAAGCATATGTTCTCAATCATTGTTATACAGTGTCATAGTATTATTACACCGCGTCAAAGTCCAATTGCATCACAACTTCAACAACAATACTATGGTGATACTTCACTCCCCCTTAGTCAATACTCCATCTCACATGGAAACCACTCCCCATTACACAATGATCCGAAAACCATATGTATTTTTAGTGTGAACTACATATTAATTCTCCCCCTTTTTTCCAATAAAATTGGCAAAGGTACAAGAACGGGATCCTAATGAAATTTCCGTAAGAGACATTTCATGACTAACGGTAAATGTGTATCATCTTGTTTAGATGCAATCATAAAGCCGAAGCTAAATGCATTCATCAAGGAGTTTATAAAGACGCAAGATAACCCCTCTAATATTCCACAACCGTACTTCCCACAAAGATTTGGCAATTAAGCACAAGTTCAAAAGAACTCTCCCCCATAATATGTCGTTCCAAAAGGAACAACAAGAGAGACCTTAATTTCAAGAGAAAAGAAGGATTTCTTTAGACTCAACAAATTGCATACAAGTATGAATTTGGAATCCAACAAGAAATATTCAATCAAACTAACCCAAGCGAACCAAGATTAATTTGACTAAATATGCTCAACACAAGAAAACTTATGGAGACTTAATAAACTCGATTAGATTATTCACAAGAAATCCCATAAATAATCTAACCGGATACATAATTAAATTAATCACAAGAGAAATCAATTTAATTGGACACACTCGACATAAGAGAATTCTATGGAGTGATAACTAAACAATCACACAAGATGATTGATTTAGTTTATTTGGGCTCAACAAAACAGATTATGGAACCCCGACTAAGATTATCATAAGATATGACAACCTTAACCGTACATGTACTCAACATAAGAAAACTTATGGAATACAAGATAAATAACCTCACAAGTTGATTAATTTAGTTCTTAATGCTCAACATATAGCATCTCATGGAATAACCAACCATGCCAATAAGGAATTGACTTATTCGTATCGTGCTCAACATAAGATACGCAGTGGAGACTCACAGTAATACACAAAATATAGATCAGGGAAGCTCAATTACTGAGGAATTCACAAGGATTCATTCTATGTTTCCATCACCATTTGCACAATGACACACAATAGACATAATCCTTGAATCCCAAAAGATTTTAATCTATCTTACATCAATAATTGACAATATAGGCTTAACTTATGTGTTTTTCAAAAGTCTATTCATCCTTTTATCAATATTTGCATATCAATTCACGAACGACTTTATTCTCTATCTCTTTTTATTCCTGATGAAGTTATGGATGATTGTTTGGATGAATGAAAATTTAGCTTAATCGGGAGATTGAATTTGGTTAGAATAAAAATGGAGACAGTTGAAGCTTCATTAAGAAAGCAATGGATCCTTAAAGGTAACCTCCAACTTATTCCTTTAGGTAAAGGTTTTTTTATTATTAAGCTAGACAATTCAGAGGATAGAAGCCATATTTGGAAAGGTTACTGGAATGTTGAGAATCAAGATCTAACTCTCAGATCATGGGAACCTAATTTTAATCCAGAAAATCAAAGAACATCAAAAGCTTATGTGTGGGTATATTTTCCTGGATTAAGTATTTAGTAATGGAAGGAATCAATATTGATGCAGATGGGTAATAAAATTGGAAGAGCCATTAAAGTTGATGCTACTACCTTGAAAAGAGAAAGTGGGTATTATGCAAGTGTATTAGTAGAATTTGATCTTGAGAATTACATTCCTGGTAAAATTGTTGTAGAATCAAAGTATGGAAAGTTTGAGCAATGCATTCAAATCCCAAAAATTCCTAAGTTATGTATTCATTGCAAGAATATAGGACATCATGTGGTTGAATGTAGAATACAAAGAAAGAGTTATCATCAAGAAGTACAACCTCCAATTGGTCCTAGGAAAGTTTGGAAGAAGAAGATCAATGAATTTAAAATTCCCTCAAACATTGGTTTTGATATCTGTAATTCACCAAAATAAAAATGTCAGCAAACTCCTACTTCAGTTTGGCAAGTGGAGCAACTTTTTAGTGATGAGGAAAATATTGATGCAGTGATACCCCCAGTCAAACATCCAGGAGAATCTTCAAATTTAGGGAGTTTTCATGTGCTACAAGATAATTCTGAAGAATATATAGTTTTGCTAGAATCTATAAAATAATTCCCTGTTCTGCCAGTAAACAAGATCCTTGAGGTAAATTCAGCAAATCCTTCTATAAATAATGTGGTTGCAATCATTCCCCCTAGTGCAAAGGAAAGTGTACAAGATGAAGAGAAAGGTGGAGATAAGATCAAGGGTAAATCCCCTAAGCCAATAAGAAATGTTACAATAAGAAAACAAGCTGCTCAGAAGTTAGTAATCAATATTAATGAAGGCAGGAAATTTGCAGGAATGGGGAGTCCTAAACCTTCCCAAACTCTTCACAAATGAGAGTTCTATATTGGAATATCAGAGGAATAAGAAGACTACAAGCCTATGATAAGTTTAGAAGTTTATTTAAAAGTTTTTGTCCAACTTTAGTATGGATTTCAGAACCAAAAATAAGAGTCAATTATGACTCATGTACAAAGTTAAGATTTCCTGGTATGAATAAGAAGGTAATTTATAATACTTCTGAACAAATAAAGGTAATATCTGGTTGCTATGGAGTACATCAATAAAAGAACTAGTGGTGATTTCTAGTACAAAGCAAGCAATAACTGTGGATGTAGGGGGTTATCTGGTAACAGGGATTCATGCAGATTTTCTCACGATAAAAAGAAGAAGCTTATGGGAATATTTAATAGATATATCATTATTAAATAAGCCTTGGATGATAATTGGTTACTTCAATTCTGTATTTTCTATGGAAGAAAAGAAGGGGGGAAGGAAGCCTTTAACTGTTACAATGGTTGATTTCAATAACTGCATTCAAAATTGTGAAATGATTCAAGCACCAAAAACTGGACTTAATTTCTCATGGTGTAACAATAGAGAAGGTAAGAAGAGAATAGTATGCAATCTGGATAGAGCTTTTTATAATGTTAAATGGCTAGAAGAATTTCCAAGTTGGGGTTATAAGGTTGGAACTATAGGCACCTCATATCATAGTCCTCTTTTTGGAGCATCTGCATCACTTCCAAAACCAACTAATATTCCTTTTAGAGCTCTGAAGGTGTGGATGATTCATGAAGGTTTCAAGAAAGTGATTGAAGAAGCATGGAGTGTAAAAGTAAAATAGAATCCAAGATTTATTTTTATAACAAAACTCAAGAATCTTAAGCTAATACTAAAGAATTGGAATTGGAATGTCTTTGGTGATGTGGGGAAGAGGCTAAAACAAGCGGATGATGAGGTACTAAAGCTTTCACTCATTTCATACCAAAATCCCAGTAACTTAGATCTGTTAAATAAGCTTGTCACATCCAGAGGAGTTCAGGAAATTTTAACTCAAAAAAAACATGAAATAGAGAGATAGAAATCCATAGTTAAGTGGCTTAAATTTGGTGTAACAAATTCAAGATTCTTTCATGTAAACATGAGAATAAGGCAAATGCAGAATGCTATTGTGGAACTAGAAAATGATATGGGTGAAATCATTACAACATAACAGGGTATTGCTGATATTCTAGCTAATCATTTTGAATCCAAATTCAAATACAAAGAAGTACAATTTCAAGAGGAGATATTTGATGCAGTTCTCAAAGTAATTTTAAATGAAGATAATAAAATGTTAGAAGCTACTCCTACAGCAGAAGAAATAAAAATTACAGTGTATGATCTTGATCCAGAGAGCTCACCTGGATCAGATGGCTTTGGAGGTTGGTTCTACAAAATGGCCTGATATATAATAAGTGAAGACTTTGTTAAAGCTATTCAATATTGTTGTGAAAAATCTTTCATCCCAGCAGGTATGAATGCAAACTTTTTAATGCTCATTCCAAAAGTTAAAAATGCAAGAAAAGCAAATCAATTCAGACCAATTGGGCTAATGAATTTTTGTTTCAAAGTTTTTACAAAAATTATTACTACAATATTAAGCTTGATAGTTCAGAAGATGGTATCTCCTCAACAAGGTGCCTTCATCAAGGGTAGAAATATTCAAGACCAAATAATTATAGCATCTGAAATGATCAATGAACTAGATACAAAGAGAAGAGGAGGAAATATAGGGCTAAAATTAGATATATCTCAAGCCTATGATTCTCTTAGCTAGGAGTTTATTTTTAAGACTTTACAAGTTTTTGGATTTTCAGAAAAATTTATCAGATGGATTCATATTCTACTTAATCAGCTAAAATATCAGTTCTGGTTAGGGGGGGGGGGGGGTAGTTGGTTATTTCAATGTTAGCAGGGGGTTAAGACAGGGAGATCCTCTCTCCCCTATTCTGTTTGTTATGGATGAAGATGTTCTAAGCAGAAAGATATCCTCAATGGTAATGAAAGGAGAAATTCTTCCAACGATACATAGAAATGGAGTACATCCAACACATATAATGTTTGTAGATGATATTTTCCTATTTTGTAATGGTGATAGAAGGAAATTGAGAAGACTCTTATTGATTCTTGAAGAATATCAGAAAGCTTCAAGCCAAGAGATAAATTTTTAAAGAGAAAATGTTTTGTGGGAGGTACAACTAACATTAGAAAGATTCAACTTGCAGCAGACTGTGGAATGACTTTAGCTGGCTTCCCTGATAAGTATTTAGGAGTCATGTTAAATCCTGGTTTAATAAGATCAAACCATGTATGGGGGTGTGTAGAAATGTTACAAGAAAACTTGGCTGGTTGGAAAGGGAAAATGCTCTCATTTAAAGAAAGATTGGTGCTAGTGAAGTTTGTTCTATGTAGTATCCCTATATTCAATATGTCAGTGTATAAATGGCCAAAAAAATTTTTGAAAGAAAGTGAAAAAATAATAAGAAACTTCTTATGGTCTGGGGATCCATCAGTGAGAAATATAGTTACTTTGAAATGGGAGAAAACTAGATCTCCATTAGCAGAAGGTGGTTTGGGTATTAGACAGTTAGAAGTGATAAACAAATCAATGCTTATGAAGCTATGTTGGAAGATTTAGAATGGTAAAGATGAATGGGCTAAACTTTTTCAAGGAAAATTTCAAGACAAGAATGGTAATTTGATTGATTATTATAAAAAATCCTCCATATGGCCTGGAATCAAATGGGTTGTTGGTGATGTTGCAGAGCATACAAGGTGGTTGGTGGGGTATGGGAATAATATTTCAGTTTGGAATGACAATTGGATCAAAGAAAAACCACTGAAGGATTTATTCCCTGAAAATTCTATAATGTTACAAAATCCAACAATGAAAGTGGCAGAGCTGATAAGAAATGGTGAGTGGCAAATACCTGAAAATTTTCTTGATCTATTTGAATCTGAAGATTTACCAGTATTAGACAATAAAGAAGATAGAAGAATATGGAGTGCAACATCCACTGGGAAGTTTACTGTAGCTTCTGCCTCAGAATGTATAAGGAAAATTTTTCAGCATGTTCATTGGGCAAAAGAAATATGGCATAAAAGTATTAATCCAAATATATCAAGTAATGTGTGGAAACTAGTGAGAGGAGTTGTTCCTTCAGATGACAAAATAAATAAGAAGAAATTTCAACTAGCATCAAGATGCCCATTCTGCAGAATTGATGAGGAAAATTTGGAACAAATTCTTTTGTACTGTGATTTCAGTGAAATAATATGGAGCTGGCTGGCAGGTATCTTTCAATTCACTAATCCTAAATCCCTGGATGACATTATACATTTTGCAAGACATAAAAGTCCAGCTATAAAAGAACTATGGAAAATGGCAGCTTTGATAACTATGAAGGAGATATGGTTCTTGAGATATAAAATTGTCTATGAAGAAGCAGAGAAGAACATAGACTCCCTGAAGCAAAGAATCTTACATTTTACAAAAGAATGTGAAGTGAAAATGGTAGGTAACATGTGGAATTCAACTTATGATCTGCAGATTTTAAAAACATTCAGGCTAAGCTGTAGACAAGTAAAAAAAACAAGAATAATAGAGATATACTTCCAACTTCCAGCAGCCCCTTTCATTCTCATATGTTGTGATGGAGCTTCAAAGGGTAATCCTGCTGAAGCAGGGTATGGATTTGTATGTAGGAAATGGAATGGAGAATATCTATTTGCAGTGTCTGGAGGTTTGGGGATAGCCAATAACTTTATGGCAGAAATATGTGCAGTATTAAATGCAGGAGAGTGGGCAGTGAATAACAACTTCCTCAACATTTGTTTTCAAACTGATTCACAAGCAGCAATGACAGCTTTTCAGTCAGGATCAGTTCCTTGGTCGTACAACAAGATGGAACAAAATCAAAAACTCACTGCAAGAATGGTATTTCTCTCATGGTTATAGGGAGATAAATTTTTCAGCTGACTCAATGGCAAAGAGAGGAGAAAATATAGATAAGGGGGAGAGAAGACAATACAACTCAAGTCCTGACTTCATGAGATCAATGGAAATGCCAGGGAAACCATATTACAGAAATTGTTAAATTTCTAATGGGCTTTTGTTCTTTAATTTCATTCTAGCCCAACTATAAATGGGCTTGTTTTTGTAACTTTTGTTATTATCTTTGGTTCTAATAAAGACTAATATTACCTAGCAAAAAAAAAACGACTTTAGTTTTGACAAAATATGGGACAATCAAGTTCATGGACGTAAACACACATATCCCATCAAAATATTGCAATGTATAAAACCATAAAGATTAATACTAAAACCATCATCTTCCAAACAAGTTTAGAATTTAAACCAATAAATCTAAAAACAAGAAGATGAAAAACATTGGATATAGCTATGTGTAATCACAATAATGGCTATTCCAAAATACTAGTTATTGTTCTAAACAAAAGAGAAAAAAATAGAAGATTTACTAGACATGAACATTTCACTTGCTTTGTATACTCTTCTCATATTCTCTGTATTCTTCAAGCTCATCTTCGATCAGATCAATTCTAGATTTTAGATTATCCATATTTTCTTCAAGTCTCTTGGAAGAAGTTTCCAGTTCACTTTTTAGGGAACGAACTTGTTCCAAGACTAGATTCATAGTCAAGGAGGGCTTATCAAAATGAGAAACATAGATGTTCCCATCTAGGGAGGAATCATGAGAATCAGGATTCACACCATTATCTTAAGAATCAAAGTGTATCTTCTTTGATGAAAAGAGAACAGTCCAAACATCACTTTCCTTGCTAGAAAGACTTGAGGAGGACATGATAGAAGAGATAGATGAAATGTTTAACTGAGAAAACTTTATTTTAAAGGAAACTGAGAAGATAAATTTCCAAAAAAGATATGTTTCCAAACTACCCTTTGACCAAAACCCTAATATAATTTTGATAATCCTCAGAAAAAGACCTTAAAAACTGGAAAATGTTTCATCACAACCCTCTCAAAGATTATGATTTCTTTGTCTGAGAGGGATAGACAAATAAATCCTTAATACAATGTTATAAACCATACATATTCCTATTCCTCTCAGAACTGGGTAACTTCTTTTGAGGTGATGAAGTTATAGTCTGTTTTTATCTTGTTTTTAAAAAAGATGAGTGGACATCATCCTTTCCCCTTTTTAGCATGGATTTGAACAACTTGATTGTTGATTTTCGTAAACTATGCACTCTTTTGGAAAACTCTTTTACAAAGGCAGAGGATTTTGTATGATATTTCTTTTTCTTCTTTTGCAGCCAACTTTCTGTAGGAGAGAGTTTTTTCTGTTTCTGAGTGCCCCAAACTTTCACATGGTCCTGATAATCACAAGTAGAGTCTGCAAGATTAGGGACGTCCTTGTGATTCTCTGTACCATCCCTATTGTCTGAGTGACTTATGAAGGGTATAGTTTCAGGGGAATTTTGCTGACAACATTTTAATGAAATGATCGAAAAGTTTTGAGAATCATGATTGCAAGTTATCTTCACTTTTAACTTTGACAGTTCACTTTCCGTATTTTTAATGTTTTTAGATACGACTTCCCTATCTAGTTGTAAGACTTCTGGGGAAGTTTGATTGTTTATCATGTAATGATCAGAACTGTTAGGATGACATTCATGATTATCAGCAAACAAATTGAGTGAAACTTCATGGATATCATCCTCAGGACAATAGTCAAGAGTGGCCATCCATGCTTTAGTTAACTCATTCACTTCCTTATTTGGATGTTCAGAAGTATCATGAACACTTTTGTAGCACTTGAAACAAGGATTATAAGCACAACTTTTCTGAACCTTTGTATTGATTGATTTCCTTTTGTTTTGAGACTTTCTTTTATTTTGTCTAAGAGATTTCTTAAGCTGTTGAATGAACAGTGATAAAACTGAATTAAAGCAATTCTCATCCCTTTTGTCAATCAATTTGGGACGTCGAGACTTACAATTAGAAGCAACAACATGGTTGCTAGATAGAAGTCGTTTCTATCTTTGTTCCAGTTCAGAATAAAAAAAATCAACTTTCCTACTAGAGAATTTCTGGAAAGAGTATCAAGGTTATTTCCCTCAACGATGGCATGCTTCTTAGCATTGTATCTAGATGGCAGTGATCTGAGAATTTTCATCACAATGTCCTTTTCAGGAATAGTCTTACCCAATGCAAAAAACACATTAACAATTTCAGACACTTTGTGATTAAACTCATCAAATATTTTTTCGTCTGCCATATGAAGGTTTTCCCAATCGGAACTAAGGTTTTGAAGCCTAGCTTCATTTTCAATGGTATTTTCTTCTAATATAATTGCTAAGATATCCCAAGCTTCTTGCGACTTAGTGCAATTAGACACATGGTGCTGAAGATTTGGGGTAATGGCATGTATGATTGCATTCAAACCTTCGGAGTTTTGCTTTGCAACAAGAATCTTTGCAGGAGTGTATTCGGCAATATTCTTTGGAGCATTTACACCTCCAACTTCCTCAACAGGAGCATCATAGCCATCAAAAACATATACCCATGATTGGAAATCACGTGCTTGAAGAAAAGCGCACATTGCAATTTTCCACCATAAGTAATTAGAGCCATCAAAGACTGGTGGTACGTTTATTGAGATAGCACCTCTGTCGATAGAGTTAGATCGCTAAAAACACAGACTTATGAGGTCTTGAACATTTTTTACTACTCTGATACCAATTAAAAGAGTGGGGGTCTAACAACCTCACCCAATATTTCGATTATCAATCTGTATGGACAACTCCGAGTTGTTTTCTAGAGAATCAACTAGACAGTTAGACTCAATCAATAGAAAATACTCAAGGAGTAATTATCTCAATCTCTCAATTTGATTTACTCAAGCAAATGTGATTCGCGAGTATAATCAAAGAGAGATAACTTGGATGGTACCAAAGACCAATATCCAAGTGTCAATCAATTTAAATCAACAACTAATAAGGTCGGATATTTTGTTATATTATTTAAATTATATAACAAAACATTATGTGGAAAAGAAATAACACAGACACCAGAATTTTGTTAACGAGGAAACCGCAAATGCAGAAAACCCCCGGGACCTAGTCCAGATTAAACATACACTGTATTAAGCCGCTACAGACACTAGCCTACTCCAAATTAACTTCGGTCTGGACTGTAGTTGAACCCCAATCAATCTCACACTGATCCAAGGTACAATTATGCTCCTACGCTTCTGATCCCAGCAGGATATTGTGCATTTGATTCCCTTAGCTGATCTCATCCACAACCAAGAGTTGCTACGACCCAAAGTCGAAGACTTTAGAAAACAAATCTGTCTCACACAGAAAAGTCTACAAAATAGATAAATCCGTCTCCCACGAATAACCCTATGAGTTTTGTTCCGTCTTTTGATAAATCAAGGTGAACAGGAACCAATCAATAAAATCAGACTTATATTCCCGAAGAATAGCTCAGTTTTATCAATCACCTCATAATAGTCTTAATCGACGCAGTAAAAAAAGATATTGTGGAATCACAAACGATGAGAATAAGATGTTTGTTATTACTTTTATATCTTGCCTATCGGAGATAGAAATCTCAAGCCAATTATTACAATTTTACTCATATGATAGAAACAACAAGATCAGATCACACAACTACAAGAAAAGTAGTATCGGTATGGCTTCACAATCCCAATGAAGTCTTTAAGTCGTTAACCTTGTTTTAGAAGAAGAAAACCAAAGTTTAAAGGAGAATCGACTCTAGCTTAGCAAACTAGTATCACATACAATGTGTGGGGATTAGGTTTCCCAGTTGCTAGAGTTCTCCCTTATATAGTCTTTTAAATCAGGGTTTGTAGTAGCAGGATTTCCCACACTACACCCCTATTAAGATCCTATAAAAATCTAAGTGAAACTAGTTGAAGATTAAAGAATTAAACGACACTTTTATTATTTAGATCTCAGAAATGTTTACAGAAAATATTCAAACTCAGAATTACAACTTTATTTTCTGGAGTTTCTCTCTCCTCAAGATTTTCTCAACTCTAAAAAATACATCATCCTCATCTGGACTTACTTGAACCCTTTATATAGGAAATTACATAGTGGGTGATAGCTAAGTTTTCCCCTTCTTTAGGATATATTCTGCGATCTAATCGTGGTATTTGCAATATTAATCTTCGCCAACTTTTGTAATCCTCATGAAACAACACTCTCATAACATGTCTCTTCAATCGTCAGCTATTATGATGCTTCCCCGTGACGCTCGCCAAATGTTGCTGAAGAATCCTCACGACACTCTCGTGAATAATGTCATTTATACTTATAGGAATATTTGTCCTTCTCGTGAAAGCGTTGTTCTTATCATGAGAATATCGTTGTAGCGATTTTCTGGTACTATATCTTGCCTCTTGTCACATCTTTTCTGCGAAGAAGAAAAGATCGTGAGAATAAATTGCCGTAATCTCCTATCTTTTCACCGCCATCTTTATTCTGACACGTCTCTAAACCTTTCACCAGCTGTCTTCATATAATTTTATCATCCATATATTTTTCGACACGTCATCTTAAACCGCTGTAATTTGACCATTCAAGTCTTTTCATTGTATTAACTATATTTATTTTCTCGAGAAACTTCTTCTGCTATAAATACCTTCTCTCATTCTTCTCTTTTTCTTTCTTCTCATTCTCTTTCCTTCTTCTTCTCTGCAAATTTCATTGCTTTCCCGCAAATCGCGCATCTACTATCTTTCCCCATTTTTTTTCAATCTCCTTTCATTTCCATTCTCTCAAAATGGTTGCTGCTGGTGCCAAAAATCTTATTTCTTTCAATTTGATGCAAGAAAAACTTAAAAATCAAGGATTTAACTTATCTTTAATCCCAGATCAAAGTCCCAAATCTGTTCTTCTCTTGAATTATTTTCTAACTTCCAGTGTTCTCATGAAAAAATTATACTTTCGTTAGGCCAACTTGAAGCTGGTCTTCCACTTCCTCTCTACAACCCTGAACTTCCACTCTTTTACCAAATAATTTCTGATAAGAGATTTTCACGAGCGGTGTATCAACTTGGCGGGGATTGTATTAGATTATTACTGGAATATGCCTCTCGTGGTGCTGGCAAAGGATCCCAATATTCCGAAGAACATAAAAGTCTTAAATATAAACATATTCCGATTATCCCTGCAAAGTATACTGTAGATAACTTCTTTCGAAATTACCAGTTACTCCCCATGGTAAGGGATAGTACTTGTTGGGGTGTCCGTTTGCATAAAAAGAAGGTCACTGCTGAAAATGCTCTTATGCAAGATATTGATTTTCATACCAATACAAATGATGGCCCTCGTCAATCTAATGACGATAAGTGGTTTATTTTTACCTTATGCCTTAAAGGTCCTTATATATCTGGTTCTCTCCAACTTCCTGCGAATCTCTGTCACTATGAACCATGGACTTTCAACTGGCCTGATAGGTTTTCCGATGTATATTCTCTCATCTTCTTATGCTATTATTATTTTTTCCTTCACACTCTCGCTAAATTTTCCGTTATCTTGTAGGTTGCCAAAATGAAGCTTAATTACCAGAAATATAGGAAACCCAACACTCTTCTAGCTCTTAGATCTTTCACAGATGAAGTAAGAAATATTCCTTTATTAATTAACAATATATTGTTGCCCCTATTTCTTATCTTTATCTGTGTTTGTAGGTAATTGAAGAATTACCACCTTTAGAGCCAAAACCTAAGGAGAAACCTTCAACTAAGCGTAAAGGGAAATATACTGTTTCAAGTGAAGGAAGACGCTCTGCCCCTCGTGATAAAGAACCCAGCGAGCCTCCTTTGAAGAAGAATAAAACTCAGCATTCTTCTTATCAACATACCCAATTGGATTCAATCATTATTAATAAATCTAATGATGAATTTATCGAAGAATTTGACGATATTAGAGAAGTTCCCTCTGTGAAAAATTCTTCTCCCTCTGATTCTTCTATGGCCCAACTGTCCATGCTTTTTGGCGATTCTTCTCGTGGAACTGCGAATGAGTATGGTGATGAGACTCTTAATGGGCTAGCTCAAGCGCTCGTCAAAGTGTGCGATTCTCCAATCTTATCTGATAATAATTTTCTTCGTGGAATTTCTGGAACTCTAACTCCAAGCTTCTTAAATGCACTTGGTATTCTGGTATGTTTTCTTAATTGTTTCTTAATTCGTTAGATTTCTCTCGTCAAATTTTTTGTACTTATAAAACTCTGTTGCAGGTTGGGAGAGCTTCTTTTGCTGCTGCTGCTGATTTAGATAATAAATGTGCTTCATTTAAGAAAAAGGTTATTAACCTTCGCCAAGATAAAGAGAAACTAGAGGCTGAAATTGCTGAGCTTCGTGAGAAAAATAAACTGTTGGAAACTGAAGCTTCAGTTGATAAACAAAAGATTTTGGATCTTAACAATGCCAACAAACAACTTTATGGTATGATTTACTTTTTCTTTCTTTTAGATTTTTTATTTTTCTTTTATATAGCTTATCCAAGCAATCATTTTTGCAAATTTTTATGGTCTAACTGACGAGGCTACGTTCCTTCAAACCTTTCCCGAACCTGTAGATGATAATACTCTTCTTGCTCGCCTTAATAACTCCTTAAGTAATTTTGCTGACGAACAAATTAAATCCCTCTCTATAGAGGAACTTAAATTTAAGTTTAATCTCCTGACCATTGAACACAGACACACTTTAGGATTATCTAATAAATTTAAGCGTCTTTATCATGAATCAAAAGAAGTGATCAATGGATTAAGAAGTAGAAATAGTGATCTTGTTGACGATAAAGATCAAGCAATTAGAAATGGCAGCGAAACTCTAGCAGATTTCCATAAAATTCTTCTCGAAGTTCAAATGGAAAGAGATAAACTCTTCTGCGAAAATAAAGATCTTCTTGCAAGAGAAACTCAAGTTCGTTCTCGCCTTCTTATTACTAGCGATGATGAGTTTTCTTGGGCAGCACAGGTTCTTGATAATGCTAGGAATAATTTAGGTATAGATGCTAGTCTTCATGCTGATCAATCGGCCTTAATTAGGGACTTGATTTCTGAGAAAGAAGGTTGTTAACCACTCTATTCTATTAACCTTTTGCTTTTTATTATTCTTTCTTATAATTTCTATCTTAACGGTGCCTTATTCTCGCAGATTCTGAAGATAGATGCCGTGTAAGGATGAGAGAACTAGAAGATATTAATCACCAACTCGCGAACGATCTTACTGCTCGCAACAATAAATACTCGCGATTGAAAGCTCAATTTGAGATTACTTCTGCAAATTTTAATAGAACCCTCCTCATCACTCGTAATGATACCACTAAGCAGGTTTGTGACGACCATGGAATTCCTCATTCTTTGTATCCTGATCTTGCAAAGGCAATACCATCAATAATTCCAGATCTTGGTGTCTCTGATTCTGATGAATATTTTGACGAAAGTGAAGAAGAGAATAATGACGAAGGAACAAATTCTGGCGATGATGAAGAACCCATCAAAGATAATGAAGAAGAGAAATCCGGTGAAAAAGAAGAATCTGATAAAGATAACAATGTTGATAAATGAAATAATGTATCTGTCTGACTTCTTTCTTTTATGTAATCAATCGCAAGTTTCTTCAATTTGCTGCAACTTTCTTCAATTTAATGTGTAAATTTCTTTGCCCCTTTATCTGTATGAATGAAAGAACATCCTCTTTTTTGCAAATATAACTTGGTCAATATAGTTTGCATCTACTAATTATCTGCGCTTTAATATCCATATAAATTTCTCATATGGTGATGAATAATAATCTTTATCATTCTATTCATTCCCATACTTGCCTCTATTATTCATCTGCAATATGAGAAAGTTAATAAACGAATATTTTGGCGAATTTCATAATTTCTGCGATATTGTCGCAAACCTTGATATTTTTGCGATCTTATGGTCTTATCATGCCTTCCTACTTAAAGGTCTTACTTTGCCATAGTATTCTCTCCGCGACAAGATCGCAGGACGTCTTTACATTTTCATGTATTGACCCATTGATCTTGTCTTATCTGCATTTATTTATTATATTGCGACAATATGACGAGCCTAAGTTTTCTCTCGAAAACAAAGCCTCGTGACATTGCCGTCTTGCGATGAAATCGCAGGACGTCTTCACATTTGCATGTAAAAACCCCTTGACCTCATCTTAACTTTTTTCTCTTATGGCTTTTTGCCTCTGTATAATTTACGCGACAATATGACAGGCCTAAATGATCTTGCGATCTTAAAGCCCCATGACACTGCCGTCTTAAGACACTTATCAGATCCCTAATGGAGGGTGCCGCCCTTATCTTCCCCCTGGTTTCCCCTTCAAGGAGGGCACATCGGCCATACAAGACTAGCTCCTCCCATCTAGATTTACCAACAACCAGTTATTTTCGCAGCCTCTTGTCCTTTATGCCTATATGGATTATAGTTACAAGACTGCACCCTAGGTGGGGTTTTCTTCAGGCCAAGTGTATTGTAGCCAAGACTTACCAAAGATGGCCAGGGTAGATTCGTCCATCCCGGGCATCCTTGGCTAAACCATGTACCTCGGAGCCTTGATCATACTCTGCACTTCTTGGAAGAGACTCTCAGTCGTCCAACCAGGGTATAACCTTATAAAGCTGGAAATCCAAGATATCTCTCCCGGATAGGTTTTCTTTAAGCCCTACGTCTGTATGACTCAGGTTCCAGTAGCGGTATAACCTTATCCCTGAATCATATAAAGAGATACCCCCTTTATGACGTTCTTGTAGGTCTTACATTTGCCTCTTACGAAATTGTATTCGCGAACTAAGGTGCACGCCATAAAGGTTTGTCCCATTCTCTTAATCTCTGCGAAATTATATTCGCGTTTCTTAAAATTTCTTGCGAGTTTCAAATCTCAATAATTTCTTTTTCTTTTTTTTTTCAACTTTTCAATTTCATTTTCTTCACTCAAACAGAAAAAAACAACTTTACCTTTCCACTTCTAGCGATCTGCTCGTCATATTTCATCTTTCTATCACTTCATTCTTTTCATCTTCCTTATCATCTGTTCTTTTACTTAGTGTTTTTCCGCAAGTTGCTTGTCATTTCTTCCTTTTATGCTTTTTATACCTGTACCTTTGCTGCGTTTTATTATTTGCTTGATATCTGCGAGGGACTCGTTAGTTACTTCTTCATGCTTTTCTATTGAATCAACCATTAATTTGTCACTTCTCTGTTGTTGCTTAATTCTGTATTTCCAATTGTTGTTCTTCCCTGCTCTTTCTTCACAAGACTTGATATCTATCTCATAACATTTCTTACTTTCTCCCAATCTCCTTTAATTACTCCAACACCATTTGGATGAGGGAATTTAATGCACTGATGAAAGGTAGATGCAACACCCAATATCCTGTGTAACCAAGGTCGACCAATTAAGGCGTTATATGGTGATTCAATATCGACAACACAGAATAAAATCTTAGAAGTCATTCCTCTTAACAGAATCCTCATTGTGATCTCCCCTTTAGGCTTGTTGGCAGTTCCATTAAAACCATAGATTCTGTATGTCGATGGTATCAAATCTTCATCTTTCCCACCCATGGTTCTGTAGGTGTGGTAGAACAGGATATCTCTGAAACTACAAGATATCAATTAGGATTCTATCAATGGCCCAAGACTCTTCCATTTCGTTATTGTTTTCTTTACCTTCTTCTTCTTCTTCAGCTTGTTACGGTTTTATTTCCAACCTTACCACCAATGGGTTATCATGCAGCTTTGCCAGGCTCGGTATTTCTTGTCTTTGTAAAAGAAAGGATTTGTTTCTGCCACTCTCTAATGGCGAGATTCTCGCTATATTCATTATTTCTTTTCCATCCATATCTCTGGAAAAGACTCTACTTAAGACATTATCGTGGAAATCTTGATGGTTACGAAAGAATGCACAATATAATTACAAAATAAATTCTTTGCTTTAGTTCCAACCTCTATAACAAAAGTTTCTGCTCCTTTTACATTAGTCATTCTGCGATCGTCTGGTGGTGGTGGCAATTGTTGCGATTGTTGATGCCCTTTTAGAAAATGATTTAGCTTCCCCTGATCGATCATTCTTAAAATTATTCTTTTTAAATTTCTGCAATTATTTATCGAATGCCCATGAAAATGATGATAAGGACAGAATTCTTGATTACGAGTGTTAGGATGTGGTTCCTTCCCCATGTTCCATGGCGAGGGTATATTTTCCATTAAAATGATAGCTTCCCAGATTTTTTCTACACTAGCATTCAAGGGTGGCATCTTAATCTCCTCCCATATGGTTCTCATGCTCCCCTTTTTACGAAATTATTTTGCTTTTGTCCACCATAAGTTTCTTGGGGTTGGTCAAGCCTTTGGATTTGACTATTTCCTCCACGATTGTAATAATTCTTCTCTCTTTCAAATTCTTCTTGATCACGACTTCCCATAGCCACTAGCTTTTTTTTTGTCATTATTCGCCACTTTCTCTGCTTGAACTTGCGAGGTGCTCGCCACGTTATTAATCATTTTGGGAAGCAAACTTCCATCATCCACTACAGAACTGGTGTTTGCAATTGGGTATGACTCCATTTCATTTTGTTTTTCTTCCAAAGCAATGTACTCTTCTTGTAGTTCTCTTAGTTCAGTCATTGTGATGGTGTTTTTGATTCTGAAAATTTGTATGTAGAGCAAATTGGTCGCAAACATTGCATTAATGAAGGATAAAATAAGATATCTCTCATCTACTCTTCCCGCCATCTCACTACACATTGTCTTCCATCTTATGGTTAGATGTTTTAGAATCTCGCCAATTCTCTGTTTTAATCCAAACACATCTTCGATACCTGGTCGTGAAGAGTTGTTTCTTATGTATGCACCCAAAAATGTAGCTTGTAAGTGATCAAAAGAAGTAATAGTATTTTTCGGCAATCCCTCAAACCATTTTAGCGCCTCTTGATCAAACTGGATGCAAAGTACTTGCATAAAACAGCATCATGATTCTCCCACTGCAAACATACACCTAACATAAGCTTTAACATGTTGAATAGCACAAGTAGTCCCATCGAAAATTTGTTTAGTCTTTGGCAAATTGCATTTTGGAGGAATTCCTCTTAGTTGTACTTCCTGTGTGAAGGGAGTTCTAGATGCTTCTTCGATTGCTTCATCAAGTTGCCTTCTTCAACCTTCTCTTCTATTATTTATCATCCCTCTCATTTCTGCTAATTCCCTCAAAATTTGCTCATTTGCAGTTGGGCTTTGTTCTATTGGCCTTTTTAACGCACTTTCTCTTCTCCTGCGATTTTCCTCTTCATTTATATCTAAAATTCGCAGTTGATTTTGTCTCCTAATTTCTTCTCCTCCAACTTCTTCATTTCTCACCAATTCTCTTTGTTGTCTTTCTATCCTTCTCTGTATTCTGTCATATTCTTCCCGAATATTGCCATTTTCACGATTTTGTGTACGTCTTCTTTCTCGATTATCATGATTGTTTTGCCTTATTGCCTCTTGAAACTCCTATTCTTCCATTTATGCCCTCAGCCTTTCTCTCTCGCAAGATAGACGTGCCTGTTCAGCATAATGTCTCTCTATTTCATTCTCAATAATTCTTTGATTTCTGACGTGATCGCGTCCATGTAATATTCTTCTACCTTCTTCGTGATTTTCTTCACCATGTTGATTATCTTCATTTCTTTGATTTTCAATATTTCGTCTTCCATTTAAAGTTTCCCCACGTGGATTGTTATAATCATTATTTACTCTCTCTTCTCCCTGGCATTGCCCTCTATTTGGATTTTGCGTTTCTTCTTGTACATTTTCTCCATCATTTCTTATGAGGGAATTTCTCCTTGGTATTTCTCTAAATGACCTTGAACTTGATCTAGTTGTACTTCTTGATCTTCTTCTTTGTAACCTTAAGTTCTCCATTCTCAACTCATGATTTTGTCTTGTTAAATTTGCACGTTCCACCGCCTCTAACCTTCTTTCTTCTTGTATTCTTTGCCCTAATTCCTCTGCTGTTTCATCTTCATCTTGATGAATCGACCCTTCTTCTACCTCCTAATTTCTTCCTACTCTATTTTCTTCTCTTAATTGTCGATTTGTTTCTTCTCTCATTGAATCTGATCTCCATGTATGCACGCTTACTCTATCATAATCCACTCTTCCATTTTGTACCGATGTTGATTGGTTTGGTTGTTGAATTGAATTTTCCCTTTCATTCCTTGTTCTATTCCTCCTAGTTCTCATCCTTGAAGATTCTCCTAATACACTTGTTTCTTCACCTGCAAGTCTTTTACTTCTTCTCACTATTGTTGGTGGTTCTGATGTATTTCTTCTCCTTCTTCCAGCCATTTCTTCAATTTATCCAAACCTTCAAATTGTAATTAGAGATTTTGGATCTTGAGTCCCCTTAGTCGGCGCCAAAATGTAGTAGCAGGATTTCCCACACTACACCCCTATTAAGATCCTATAAAAATCTAAGTGAAACTAGTTGAAGATTAAAGAATTAAACGACACTTTTATTATTTAGATCTCAGAAATGTTTACAGAAAATATTCAAACTCAGAATTACAACTTTCTTTTCTGGAGTTTCTCTCTCCTCAAGATTTTCTCAACTCTAAAAAATACATCATCCTCATCTGGACTTACTTGAACCCTTTATATAGGAAATTACATAGTGGGTGACAGCTAAGTTTTCCCCTTCTTTCGGATATATTCTGCGATATCATCGTGGTATTTGCAATATTAATCTTCGCCAACTTTTGTAATCCTCGTGAAACAACACTCTCATAACATGTCTCTTCAATCGTCAGCTATTATGATGCTTCCCCGTGACGCTAAGCCAAATGTTCTTTGAAGAATCCTCACGACACTCTCGTGAATAATGTCATTTATACTTATAGGAATATTTAACCTTCTCGTGAAAGCGTTGTTCTTATCATGAGAATATCGTTGTGGCGATATTCTGGTACTACATGGTTTGCAATCAATATTAGCTTAGTAACAAAGCATTCAATATTTTTTTTATTTTTTATTTTTTTTAAATAGAAAAAAGTTTATTGGAAACCAAGAAAAGAGAAGGAGGGGGGCTAGGCCTGACCTCCAAATAGCCAACAAAGAAGAAAAGCAAAAACAAAAGCAAAGTTGCACTAAAAACGAAAGCACATGGAAACACACTCCAAGAAGCAGAAGGAACCCGAAAGAAATCAGGTTGTTCCCCCCCCCCCATTCTTTCATAAATTGTAAACGGTAGAGTCTGTCATTTATAAATTTTGCTTGGGTCTGTGGGGCGCTAATTTTGCTCAAAATTTCAGACTCTTCTTTAGATAATCTACGGACTTCTTTAGTTTTGTTATATAGCTGGATAGTATGAAATCGCACAGGCCCTACGTTTGCCTTTATATCCTCACTAACCTCCCTAACTCGTATTCGCTGCACTTTTGCGTTGTACTCGTCCACCTGTTTCTTACTCTTGAATGGTGATTTGTCATGCTTCTCATTATTGCGCTTCTTATGAGAACCGGAACCTCCCATAGGTGACTCCTGACTGGTTAGAGCACTATCAGCCAAAGCCTCCTCTTTATGTCGCTTCTTTTCGGAAGCGCTTACCGCATGAGAACCGAGACTCTCCATAACTTGATCTGAATTTGTTGATTCTATTTCATCCTCAACTTGAAGCACACTAAATATATTTGGAGATAAAACATGAATAGAATTATTGTGAACCTCTCTCATTCTTTCTTGTATATCCTCGCCTATAACCTGATTTGTATCCGACTCATCTGAATATTCACCCTGTTCCAAATTAGCGAAGGTCAGCTTACAATTTGCTTGAGCTTGCTCTACTTCCCACTGTAACCGAACAGCGGAATCTGTACCTGCACCAATATTCAATATTTCTCTTATGCATCTTCGTGAAAACTTTTTGGGATATTGTAGGTACTTTATGTTGCTGAAAAAGTGTATGGATAATGGGGTTTCAATTTCAGACATTTGGTGGTTTTTTTTTGTTTGATAGATGGTGTTGATGAAGAAGATGCTAGGGGTATTTTGGGGTTCAATTTGCAGCAGGTGCATTGTTTGGGTAGCAGCTGGGAGAGTTGCAGTGGTTATGATTGGGTAAACTTTTTATGTCAGGTAGATTAGTAATGTTGCATCTTTGAATTTTGATTGTAAAAAAGTTGTAATGGCACTGGTAGCCTGTCGGGTGTTTATAAGTCGTATTATGTTTGCTTTTCCTTATTTAGATGTAATTAAACTAGTTGTGTTCTTCCTGTTGTTTGAATTTTCAGTAGTATTAAACTTGTGATGGATGTATGTTTGAAGGGTTTGAACATAATGTGTCAGTTTTTCTTGCTCTTTTTATTTCAGTAGTAATGGATTGAATACAGTAAATGTACAAACAAGCAATGTTCTTGGTGAATGATTCTAAAATTCCAATGATTGTTAAGTAGAGATGGGTAGGAATGACTGAATTAATGAATCAATATGGTATATAAATGTCGTTTAAGATGGTAGAAACTAGGGTATTACTCCAGTTTATAAGATGTTGTTGGAGTAAGATTAATTCAAAGACTATTTTAGGCCCAATTTCATAAAAAAAATCTATGTGCAAGCCTAGTACTATTACTACTAATCCCAACATGACAGAATATTAATTCAACAATCAGTATAACCAAATCCAAACTTATCCAATATTGCTAAAACCCATTTGCATACAAAACCCCACCATGATTTAAGAATCAATTTTTTTCAACAATCCATACATTCATTCTCTAGTTAACAGAGAAATACAAACTGCTAACATAAATTTGAACCAAATTCAGTACCACGATGATCATCATTACCAAAATAGTATAACCCAAAACCAAAAACAAAGGCTAAGAGAATATAATTTACACTAACCGGTTCCTTAAACAAAACCCAAAAAATGTTCCAACCTAATCATTCATCTATTAGCAAACACAAACAACTACATTCTATCATCTGGCTTGATTATCGCTTAGTCCTTGGAAATGGTTACTCAGATGCAGTCATTTGAGAATCAGGGACTGCTGTTGGTGCTGGTGCTTTCCTTGCAGTTCTACCCTTAATGTCGTCCCGATAGTAATCATCCCTGGATGTCCTTTGCAGGTCAAGTTTATCTACCTTTGGAAATTTATACTCATTCTGAAAAATAACTGCCATACTAAATTCCTCGCCGACTTCATCACCAGCATATTTCCAGATTTGGGTTGGTGCACCTAACATAATAGAATTTTTTTTATTTTCCTGGTCTGGAAAATAAAATACATGCTTAGCTTGTGAGGCTACAACGAAAGGATCATCCTGGAGTCCCAACTTATCAAGCTCAACCAAAATGTAGCCAAGTGTGTCTTTTGAGACCGCTGCTTTGTGATAGACACATTTTTGTGTCTAAATTGATCTTAATACTATATATTGTTGGCACTCGATTTCGTATTTATTATGGTGTTTTATGTGTTTATAGGTATTTTTGGGAAATAAATGGTTTTTGGAGAAATCGGCTCGAAAAGTTGCAAAAGGCACCTCCGGAGGACACATGTTATTCGGACCCCCATTTTGGATAAGGGGTACCTTAGTGGTAAGGGGAATCCATCACTATTTTCACCCTAGAGCTATTATTTCCACCCTACAGCTAAGTGCACCCCTACTCTGGTTAGGGGGCGCACCTTCTTCATTTTCAGAAAAACGGATTTTGGCGGTAAAAGTTTTGTGTTCATCTACCAAGTTTCCGGATCGAGGTTGTGAGAATTTATCAGATTTTTCTCGTCGGTATAGATTGGTTAGGGCCTGGTTCAGTAAAACAGGGAATGTATGGTGATTAGATTCGATAAAATTAGGATAAATCTTCAGTTTGAAGTAAACATGAAAGGATTAATATTACGGGATATTATTAGTTGTATTTTCGTAGAGAATGTGGTGAGATTGGGAAGATATATGCGCTGAAGTATTTACTTCTATAGTTAGAAGAGTTTGCACAAAATAGGGGTACGTATGGAGAAGAAAAAGGAAAGTTTCCCTTATGTATTTCACGTTAAAACAGGGAGATGGTTTATACTCGGGTTTCTGTCGATTAACTTAGGAAGGTAAGAAGAGTCCTGGGAGAGTTTGGAAAGTTTGGGAGAACTCAGAAGACGTGCAGAGAAATAAAAAATTAGAGAAGATAATTCTGCAACTTGCAGTGAAAGGAAAGACGAAGTATTTTCTAGATTTCATCGAGTTATGATCGAGTTGTTGGATATATAAAGGTTGAGAGGAGTTCCAAAAGGGGTGATCGGGAGTTTAGGGGACTGAACGGAGGGTTTGGAGGAACTGCAGAGAAAAAACCAGAAGTTACAGAGAAGCTTGTTGATGTTCCAAGGAAGAAGAAGAAAAACAGTACAAACTGCAGAAGAAAACAGTCGCAGAAACCGTTACCTAATATTTCAAATCCAATACATTTGTAATAGTTTTGTAATAATTAAGCTTGAGTTCGCAACACTTCTGCTAGGGTTTATCTGTAACAGTGGGTTTTGTAACAATTATCTATGTTACAAACTCGCTGCATTATATTTTTTTCTTCAATAAAAACACCTTTTGAGCCACGTTTATATCTTTTGGGTGTGTTTTCGACATGGGGAGCTAAATCCCAACACTAGGACGACGGAGGAAGCCATTCTTCACGCATGTGGTAATTCTTTTATGACTTATTGCATTGATTTTTTAATTGATTTATGATTTTTATTGAGTGATTGTTATTTCAATTGATGGGTCATGCTTTCTTAAGTGTTTTGATGTCTCATGCTTTAGATTTATAGTCATCACATTCAAAATCTACTTTCGGTAAGGAATTAGAGTCAATAAATTGTTATTATTTGAGCTATGAATGTCTAGAATTATTAGTTGAACCACATGAATGAGAATTGGTGGAGTCCTGAATCTCAGTACCTCTTGATCTTGTGACAAACTTTTGTATGTATTATCTTTATTTTTAGTGTTTTCTATTTTTAAGTCTTAAATCAAACCTTTACGAGTCCGAGTGAACGACATTCTTACTACCACTTTTCTACAACAACTAAAATCACATTAATTTTTGGCGCCGCCGACGCGGACTTGGTTTTAGGTTTTTTTTTTTTTTTTTAGGTTTTTTTTTATTTATTTTTGTTTCTTTTGTTAGATTTTACTCTGGGTATATTTTTTTTTTGGTGTGCAGGTTTTGCTGGAAGCTAAAGGTGGAAAGTTAGACTTGCCTAAAAAATCAGAAATCCCAAACTTTTATTCTTATTTTTTTAGATTTTTTTAGATTTTTTATTTTTTTGGAACTTTTATATTTTGTTTGCCTGATTGTATATATTTTATTTATATATATATATATATATATATATATAAAAAACACGAATGCACATGTGCCATATGCATATCGGTCATACGAGCAAGATTTTTATATTTCTCCTCAACTAGAAGAGGCACATAGGATACTTTAGTCTACACATAAGTTACATGAGTCGGCGGCATATAAGTCAGCTAAGACAAATAGCTTAGTTATGGACGAAAGAACTATAACAATGAGTGAACCTTCTTTAGAAGACACCCTCAAGAGGTTAAAAGAAAACTTATATCTAACATTAAGGGAACTTTATTTACAACAGACCGTTGAGAGGATAGCTGATTCGACACGTAGACTTGAGTTAGAAGCACAAGAAACAATTGCTCGAAATAATCTTAATTTCCAATATAGTGTTCCCAATAATACCCTTGAAAATAAGGATAGTTATTTTCATAATCAAGATGACGCGTTTAGAATTTGTAACACTACTTGTATAGATGAGGTTCAACCATTTTCATGTTATTATAATAATGATTATGATGAGGATAGTGCTGATGAAGAATCTGAAATATGTAGGCATAATGATCAGGAATTTGTTACTCCAATTGAGCTTTATAATGATAATGTTATTTCTAGTTCAAATCCAAATAATTTTAATAATTATTCACCTATTCAAAAGGATGAGGATTTGACTAGATATACCCCCGTTTTAGACAATATAGTGTTTCCTTTTTACGAAGCCGATAATGGTTTAGAGGAACGGGTTTATCTTGAGAATATTGTTTTAGAGTCCAAGAATTTATAAACAATAGTCTTAGACGAAGAAGATGAACTCGTGGAGCTTTTAAATATGTATGAGGATGCGTCACCTGAATATGACCTACAAGAAGCAATTGACCATTTTCAGGATTCTGATGATCTAGAAATTAGGAAAATTTTAGCTACTCTATCTAGAGACTCCCAAAACTCTAAGTTTGGGGGTGATTATCATTCTCCCTGTGCTTTACCTTTAGCACTTACAAAAATCCCTCACTTGGGACTCGAAATATGTGCCTCAACCATTTTAAAAGATTATATTCATACACATTTTCCTGAACCTAGTGATGTCCATAAAGAAGTTCGGTTGTTAGAAACACATCCCCTGGTTGATGTGGTTTATCCAGGCTATGATACCCATATTGACTTTGTTTTCCCACCAAATATTTTTCTACCACTTGTGGGAATGTTTGAATCCCAAATGTGTCAGTTATTAAGTTCTGAGACTAAACCTAATTATTTTAGGAAATAGAAAACACACATTTGATTAAGAATGACCGTCACTCTCATTGTGGTCAACTATGTGAGTCAAAACTGATTGACTTATAGGATCCTCAATTATTCAGGTTATTATTATGTGCTTCTAATTTTTTCCAGACCTTAAAACCCAATCTTTCGAATCTTACTTATGAGGAGGGGCAACCCATGAAAATATTTTATTTAGACCCCTTTATTGAAACTGAACCTGAACCACAACTAGATGTAGTTGTCTTAAACAGGAAACTAGGCAAAGGTATGCTATGTTTATTCTTGGTTTGTTGTAGTTTCCTTTTATCCGTGTTAACACTTTTTGATGCAGATGATCCACAGTTGTTTCAGATATTGCTATATGATTTGAGGTGATTAATTCTTTCATATGTCTGGCTGAAGACGTTAAACTTAGCACTTCTTGGGAGGTAACCCATGCTCATGGAACACGGTAATATATTTCCTTAACTCTTATGCTTCAAATGGTAACAATTTCTCCTTGTTCATGTTTTTTATTTTATCTTTAGAACATTGAGGACAATGTTAGATTTAAGTTTGGGGGTATGGGAGAAACTTTTTAGTTGCATTATTAAACTCCAGAGCCTAGAAATCTATGCCTATTAAGGATAGCACTAACCAATCTAAGTGGATGGAAGCATCTTGATTGTAGGAGTTGAGGAACCAATCTGATTAGATGGAAACATCTAAAGAGTCTATTCATAAAAGCACAGAGCCCAGTTGTTAGAAATAACATGGTAGTTTCGCCATATCTCGTTGAGGCCTTTTCACTTCTGTTTTTATTTTGTTTTCTTTTAAAAATATGTTTCTCTAGGTGATTAGGTGGGGTTTACAATTCAAGTTGTTACCATTGCTAGGATGAAATAGAGTGATTGAGATACAAAAAAAAAAAAAAGACTAGACCAGACCAGACCAGACCAGACCAATTAGACCAATCGGAAAAAATATTAACTCTTGGATAGCAATATGTGTGTGTTCTCCCTATCTCCGTCGCCTAAACAAGCGTGGAATGCAGGATCCACGGGAATTACCATGTAAATTGTTGACAAGAAGCATGCGCTTGGATCCGCAAGATCTAATCATGTTGTTCAAAAAAATAGAAAAAAAAATATTAAAGTTCTGTGAATAAATTAACCACTGGTTTCCTTGTATATGCCAGCTGAGTTGATCTAGAATTAGGATTGTCGACCACTGGTTCCCTTGTATATGCCAGTTTTGTTGATATTAGTCAGACCAGTATCTTAGTCCATTAGGATAGGTTTGTTTTGGCAGTAGCTTTCAGACATATATGAGAAACACCGTTCACCTAGTCAACATCAAAACCATCTATGTTTTTCTATATCCATCTCTTAATCTATCCATGTGATTTGTTGACTCCGGATATTGATGTCCATTGTGCGACTATCTGAGTAGAGCTTTGTCACTTATATATGAATTTTAGTATGCTTGAGTGCAAACTCATGTACATCAATTGGAATTCCGCATCAGGGTACTTCTTCCTGTAGTCAATAAGTATGCTAACCAAGGAGGTTCTTTAGTGTTATTCCAAGGTTCTGCGTAGATAGCTAGGGTTTGGAGTAAAGGTTTTGTGGGTATATCTCTATTAAGCCCTCCTGAGACTATAACTCGGCCACTGGGTCCACCCAGGGGTTTAAAGGATTATTGCATACGCTAAATACAATCGACGATGCATGCGATAGTGAGTTAGGATTTTATTTTCTAGATTTGATTTGCTCGAGACTAGCAAATAATAAGTTTGGGGGTATTTGATAGACACATTTTTGTGTCTAAATTGATCTCAATACTATATATTGTTGGCACTCGATTTCGTATTTATTATGGTGTTATATGTGTTTGTAGGTATTTTTGGGCAATAAACGTTTTTTGGAGAAATCGGCTCGAAAAGTTGCAAAAGGCACCTCCGGAGGACACATGCTATTCGGACCCCCATTTTGGATAAGGGGTACCTTAGTGATAAGGGGCATCCATCACTATTTTCACCCTGGTGCTACTATTTCCACCCTACAGCTAAATGCACCCCTACTCTTTTTTTTTTTTTGTTAAGTCCGTAAATATATTGATGAATAACAAAAGGAAGCAACAAAAATGATTAGGGGATAGAACCCCTAAAGAGAGTACACACTAAAATAAAACACTATTTTAATCTAAAATAAGATACATTATTATATTCCAACGTTCTTAAGAAGTAAGGTCTTTCGTCATAAGTCAAACCCCTCCCATTCCGAAGGAGGCAACCTCTCTTAGCCATCTTGTCTCTTTGAGAAATTAGCTTCCCGATAGGTGTGCACAAAGCGAATCGTTTCATACTCATTAGAAATCTTCCTCCATCTTTCCCTGGCAAACCAAGGAATGTTACTGTTTTGAAAAGCCCAAATTGTACTCAAAGAGTCTGAGCGGACCACCACCTTACTTACATTCCTGTTTAAAGCCCATTCCAGGCCCACTATCACTGCATAAACCTCTGCAAGAAAGTTATTTGTTGTGAATGCACCCCTACTCTGGTTAGGGGGCGCACCTTCTTCTTTTTCAGAAAAACAGATTTTGGCGGGAAAAGTTTTGTGTCCATCTGCCGAGTTTCTGGATCGAGGTTGGTGAGAATTTATCGGATTTTTCTCGTCGGTATAGATTGGTTAGGGCCTGGTTCGGTAAAACATGGAAGGTATGGTGATTAGATTCGAGAAAATTATGATGAATCTTAAGTTTGAAGTAAACATGGAAGGATTAATATTACGAGATATTATTGGTTGTATTTTCGGAGAGAATGTGGTGAGATTAGGAAGATATATGCGCTAAAGGATTTACTTCTATAGTTAGAAGAGTTTGCACCAAACATGGGTACGTATGGAGAAGAAAAAGGAAAGTTTCCCTTATGTATTTCACAGTAAAACAAGGAGATGGTTTATACTCGGGTTTCTGTTGATTAACTTAGGAAGGTTAGAAGAGTCCTGGGGGAGTTTGGAAAGTTTGGGAGAACTCAGAAGACGTGCAGAGAAAGAAAAAAATAGAGACGATAATTCTGCAACTTGCCGTGAAAGTAAAGACGAAATATTTTCTAGATTTCATTGAGTTATGATCGAGTTGTTGGCTATATAAAGGTTGAGAGGAGTTCCATAAGGGGTGATCGGGAGTTTGGGGGACCGAACGGAGGGTTTGGAGGAGCTGCAGAGCAAAAATTAGAAGTTGGAGGGAAGCTTGCTGCTGTTCCAGGGAAAAAGAAGAAGAACAGTACAAACTGCAGAAGAAAACAGTCGCAGAAACCGTTACATAATATTTTCAAATCCAATACCTTTCTAACAGTTTTGTAACAATTAAGATTGAGTTCGCAACACTTTTGCTAGGGTTTCTCTGTAACAGTGGGTTTTGTAACAATTATCTCCGTTACAAACTCGCTACGTTATATTATTTTTCAATAAAAACACCTTTTGAGCCACATTTATATCTGTTGGTAGTGTTTTCGACATGGGGAGCTAAGCCCCAACACTGGGACGATGGAGGAAGCCATTCTTCACGCATGTGATAATTCTATTAATTCTTTTATGACTTACTGCATTGATTTTTAATTGATTTATGATTTTTATTGAGTGATTGTTATTTCAATTGATGGGCCATTCTTTCTTAAGTGTTTTGATGTCTCATGCTTTAGATTTACAGTCATCACTTTCAAAATATACTTTCGGTAAGGAATTAGAGTCAATAAATTGTTATTATTTGAGATATGAATGTCTAGAATTATTAGTTGAACCACATAGGTGGAGTCTTGAATCTCAGTACCTCTTGATCTTGTGACAAACTTTTTTATATATTATCTTTATTTTTAGTGTTTTCTAATTTTAAGTCTTAAATCAAACCTTTACGAGTCCGAGTGAATGACATTTTTACTACCACTTTTCTACAACAACTAAAATCACATCACTTTGGTAACCCATTTACACCTGAAAAGTGGCACTTTCAGTGAATGATATGTCAGCACCCATATCTCTTGTAAAGCACCATAATAATCCACCAGATTAAGGGTAATACCCGCTTTTCTAATGTGTGTGTCAGTTGCCTCTACGTAAACCCCGCTATTCTGGTTAATGGAACCATCATGATATTTTATGCGAAACAGGTATCCATTGATGTGATATTCTTCGTATGTCTCTACTTGTGCATTTGGTGGGATTGATAGCCACCTTAAGTCCTGATTGAAGTTTTCCTTAGAGTCTGCCCACTCACTCTCAACTTGAAATACATTATAAGGATTAGCCTCCGTCTCAACGCAAAAGTTACATAGCAAGAGTGACATTTTCAGCAAACTCTTGCCACTTTTTGTAACCATTTGGCGAACTCTTCACGATGTTTTTGATCTATCTATATATCACCCATACAAGATATTTATCCTTCAAAAACTTCTGGTGTCAGCTGGACAGTGCAATGATTAATGTTATTATCTTTACAGAAATTCGGACACAGAATCAAAAACTAAATAAAAAATGAGGTTATTTGGTTAGATCTAGTTTTACTTATTCAACATAAGGAGCAACTTCATGTGAATTCCTGAATGCATATAAATACGCTTTATCAAACAGATCCTTATCAACACGAGGAAACTTTGGATTTGACATTGGTTTTCCCCTGAAAGAATAAGAATCTTCGCCAGTGTCAGATGTGTTGAGTTTGTCTGGTAGAATTCTGACTGTATCATTCACGCTTTGTTGGTGCTCACTGATAACCTCAATTGTCTCTTCCGCAAGGTTCCCTTCAGCAATGCTTCCTCCAGGTATGTTTCTGTTTCGTACATGCCCTTTAATGACCATCATGCACCTTTCAAACGGATGCATCCATCGAAAGAATACAGGACCACAAATTTTCACTTACCTAGTAAGATGTACAGTTAAATGAACCATGATGTCGAAAAAGGATGGAGGAAAGTATTACTCGAGCAAGCACAATGTCACAACGAGATCCGACTGCAATTTTTCTAGCTCTGCCACCTTGATTTCTTTGTTATATATTTACCTGAAAAGGAAACAAAACCTGATAATAGCATATCTTGTTGGCTGCAACATAATTGATTTAATCACAATGGGCAAAAAATGCTGCAATAGCATGTGATAATCATACGATTTTAGTCCGATAATCTTTCGATATTTTCGATTCACCGGGGTTGAAAAGTTTGAACAATACCCTTGTGGAATCTTTATCTAGGATAATATTGCACATAACTTATCATTTTCCTCCGGGCTTAATGAGTGACATGCTGCCTTTAGTATATATCCTTCTTTGCCATTTTCCCGAGGTTGCAACTTGTCTCTAAAACCCATCTCCTTCAGGTCCATTCGAGCATCAAGGTGGTCTTTCGATTTAAATTCATTGTTCAACAATGTTCCAACGATACTCTCGCATATATTCTTTTCGACGTGCATGAAATCTAGGCAATGGTGGAAAACATGATACCTCCAGTAGGGGAGGAGACCGAAACCATATATTGAACTTTTTATAGTAGGGCCTTTCGGCCTCCTTCTCCTTCCCCTTTTTTGGGTCGATGGTATTTTCGATTCTCTTCATCGTTTCACCTCTTCCAGGGTTATCCTGCACGATTTCTACCACAATGTTCTTCCGTCCCTTTCCCCGTTTATTCTTTATAGACTTTACCTCATTGTATATTTGTGACGGGGTCATAAGTTCCGGAGCCTTTTCAGTTTCATCTTTTCCGTTGAACCCCTTCTGACGCCTGAATGGATGATCGTATGGTAGGTATCTTTTATGACCGGTATAAACCTCTTTTATACAATGTTTTAGCCTGATATAGTAAGTATTTCTCCCATACACCTTACAAGAGTCTCGTCCCTGTTAGGGGAAGCCACACAGTGTACCGAGAGCAGGGTAATCATTTATTATCCATAAAACAACCGCACGTAGAGTAAACATCTCATGTTTCAGCGCATCAAAACATTGGACTCCCTTAAACAATTCTTTGAGATCCTTGACAAACGGTTGTAACATAACATCAATGTCCTTACAAGTCCCCCCATCAATAATTAATGACAACATGGTGAACTTTCTCTTCATACATAACTCTGGCGGTAGGTTGTAAATCACTGTCAGAATTGGCCACACACTGTGCTGTTTTTGCATGCCTTTGTTTACTCAACCCCGTCAGCTGAAATTCCTAGCCGCATATTTCGAGGATCATCACGAATTACGAGATATATTTCATCTATATTCTTCCATGCTGGTGAGTCCGCCGAATGCCATAAAATACCCTCTTGTTTCTTTCTGGTGTCGTTCCACACTAAATGTTCGACAATTCTCTTTTATTGAAACAGCCGTTTCAGTCTTGGGATAATTGGGAAATACCACAATACTTTTGCCAGAATATTTTCATAAACCTCTTGGGTAGTGTCGTCAACTTTCCATCTTGATTCCCCATAGGTGGGACACTTGATGTGATCCTTGTAATTCTTCCTATAGAAAATGCAGTTATTGATTCATACATGTATCTTTTCATTCATCATATGTACTTTTCATCATCTCATTTTCTAGGGGGAGCATGGATTTTAACAGCGGTAGAAGTTCATTAGATAACTTGTCGGAAGCTCTGTGCTTGCTTTTCAGGTTAAATAGTTCACACATTGTAGATATCTTTGTAAAATTGGCACATCCTTCGTATAGGGGTTTCCCAGCATCTTCGAGTATCCATTGCATCTTCTCATAATCCTTTGAAAAGTTGTCTCCTAAAAAAGCACTAACCATTTCTATAGTCTCTGCAGCATGTGTTGGTTCATCAGAGTGTGGACCGTCACTTCCATTACCATCTAGAAGTGTCCACCTTGATGACTCATCTCATTCTCCGTGCTTAGTCCATACCGCATAATTTTGAATGAACTCAGAAGAATATAAATGAAACTTAACTTAACTTGCCTTGTGCGCGTAGAGGTTGAGACATTTCACACATGGACATAGAAACTTAACTTTTCCCTTGTCGTATGGTTTCCGTTTCCCATTCGCAATATCCTGTTGGTATGTATGCGTAGTAAACTTTATAAATGCATCGACTCCATCTTGATAATGCGGTTTGGTTCTATCGGTATACGTCCAAGATTTATCCATTACTCTAGGATCCATTATGAATTCTCAGATACCTGGACGGAAAAAAAAACTTGTGAACATCTTGTGAAAATGTTATTGTGGTCCGAATAAAACTATGAATTATCATTGCAAAGAGTAATACGTACACAAAGAGTAATCACAAATCACAATATGAGTTCAGTTATCATATATGAATCATACAAATAATCAGAGGTTATCTACCTACATACAGTTGCATGTGAAGACAATATTTACCCTACTATGACCATTAGAGTTACAATCTCAGTTAACAAAGCAGTCTTGAAAGGAATTACTTACATTGTCGATCCGATTATTCCGCAAATCAAAAATGACAGGGGAATATATGGTTTATCCAGGAGATGAATCAGATGATCAAAGTAAACCACTTGTTTCGTGTTCTAGGGGGAGGTTAGTAGATTTAAGAGTAGAATCATGAAATGATTTAAGACGAGAGAGATGAACACAAAGGGTAAATGGAAATTTGGCAATACTTTTGCTAATAAATAATTTGGAAAAATATTTAAATGTATATCGTAAATAATTTAGTAAAATAGGAAGGTAAAGATCCTTCAATTTGCATGCTGCACGTTCTATGTTAAGAATTTTCTCAATCAAATCTTGTTATCCTTCTGCATAATTTTCTTCTTTGATGGCTCTAAAAGATTGGAGTGCAATGCGACTAATATTCATTCCATCTTAAAGATTTTTTTTGTTCATACCTGAATTCAGAAAATAAATCAAAATGATAGCTAAAAAGCAGAGTACGTGTTGTTGCAGTTGTTATAACGTAACTAAAGTAAAAAACTAACTTTTAAAAAGTGGAGTACGTGTTGGTACAGTTGAAAGATAAAATCGTAAGAACTGGAATAATCTATGGCCCCAATTAGAATTAAGTGAACTAAAACACATTACTCTAATTTTGTGTTCTGTCCAATTAGAATTGATATCTAAAACCAAAGCTTGATTCAACCAATTAACATAATAGGTTTGATCATTTATGGATTTCATTAAAGTCTCACAATCTGATTCATAGATAAATAAATTAAAGTTCTTAGAGGGTGCTAGCTGCCAGCATAGCCTTACATTCTAGCTCCTCAGCTTCAAATCCTATCTTCATTCCTCCATTGAAGCATTGTCCTTGCACCCGAAAGCAGCTACCTGCACAATTCCTCACTATTAGCCTTATTCCACCTTGTAATGAATCTGACTTAAAGAAGCATCAAAATGTAGAAGAAACAAGATTAGTTCCAGGAGACACAGGTTTATTAATGCCATCTATTGACCTTGTCATATTTGGAATTATGTTCTGAAAAATCTTTGAACATCAAATAATCCAAACTGATGCTAAAAAAAAATATGTCCAAACTAAAACTATTAGAAATTTATTAATCTCATGTTTAGTAATTCTTGCACCAAAGGTAATATTGATATTTAAAACCAACAAAATAGATCTAGCATAACCACATTCAAGGAATAGGTGATTACTGGATTCCACAGGATGATTACACAAACTGCAATGCAATGAAGTAAACGATTGCAATGCCAAATAAGAGTATAAAGTCTGATTCACCCACCATTGAGTTCTGTTGATACTTCGTAGCTGGTGGTACTCCAAAAATATGAATACTATGAAGTAAACGATTTTATCAAATGTCAATGCTTCCCCATTTTCCTCTAAGTAGCGCACTTTCACAGCTTCGTGCTACAAAAACTTATTTGGTTACATATAAGTTGAAAAAATTATTGTGCCGAATAAACCATAAAGATACGTACAAGTTATAGAGGGGACAAGCTATGGTGGCTTGCCTGCGATATCCAGCGTTTGATTTTAAAAAACCCAACTACCGCATCTAGGATTATGTTGTTCCTATCCTTGATTTGTTGAACACTTCTTCTTTTCGGGTTCCCATAATCTTGGAAAAAAAATTTATGTATCTTCGCCAAATAGGTCTCGGTCGAGCAGCGATCTAGAACTCGAATTTCGGATGCCCATGCTTTGGTAATTTCCAAATCTTCTGCGGAGTCAAACTATGTCATTTGTTGTATGTGGAGGTAGGGAATGAGTAGGTTCTCTAATAGGATAGAAGTGGAGTGCACGTTCTTTGTTGGTCGAACACTGAGTTTCAAATACGTCTTCTTCCCTGTTAAACCAGTTGCTTAGCATGATAGAACACCGTTGCGATGTGAAAAAAAAATTCGAGAAAATACAATAACAGATTCTCCTTTTCAGCTCTAAAACAATGTCGGCTTAGTCTACAATGCAACTTTTACTCCTTACAGCAACAGAAGCTAATTCCTAAATCCATAAAAAAATCACTAGTAACAAAATTCAACTCAACCTAAACCAAATTCCACAATTTCCGTCACAAAATTCACACAAAACATCAATTGTTTCAACCAATTAATACTGTCCAACAAAAATCAATAAGGAAATCATAAGGAAACGTGATCATCCATGTGAACCCAAACCCAAAATTACAATCTTATTATTATAATTTATCAGAGAATGCTCTAGATGAACTCTCTCTAAATTGGTTTATGATCATAAAAAAATTAAAGACCTGAACAAAACAAAAGAAACCCTAACAATATTGATGTCCTTCCACAATTTCCATCACATATAAGATATAGAATCACAGCCAAGATCATAAAAAACTCTTAAACTTGACAAAACCCTAGGTTTACAGAATATAGTAGAAAACGATTTTAGTTTTAGGAAATGTATATACCTGAAACTCTAACGATAGTAATTTCAAATTAAGAAAAACACCCCCCATTCATGAAATTAAACAAGTTTGAATTTAATATGATAAGAGAAGGAAAGAAAATTTTTGTCTATTTCCTTACCTAGGGTTTCTCTATTTCGCCTCTTCCAGTCTTTCTCCCGCGCGTGCAAGTAAGAGAAGGAAATAATCTTTTTTATTTTTAATTAACCAAAATGCCATTTTACCTAGGTTTACCACGTCATTATGACATAGTGGGTAAGGATAGATTCCAATTAGACTAGGGTACGTGTTGGATTAAAGCTTTCAGGGACCTGATTTGCATCTTATGTTCTCGGAGATATGGTTGAACTGATTTGTTTGACATTAGTTGATTAATTAGTTGTTGGTCAGGACTCAGGGACCAGGGTATTGAGATATGGCATGATGCCTGAGCCAAACCATGCTGCAATTCCAGATATTAAAATATAATTAAATAATATTTAATTACACCCATTAATCGAAATACATGATTAATACAATAATCTTGAACAAAAATAAATCCCAAACAAAATTTCTGTACTAAATGCATATAAACCGACAGGAGAATTGAAATCTTCTAATGGTTTATCACCATTTTGTTGGATACTCTCCGAGAACATAAGATGCTTCCATAAGAGAAGTAATATGCCCAAATTCTTCATCGAATTTTGTAATCATTGATCATCACGTCCATAGATGGTTGAATAAAAGATTGAACGAAACCGAAAGTCCTCCAGGAGGTATGAGAAACCGTAATGGCACAAACTTGCCATACGTTATCAGAAATAAAAAATATTTACAACACCAATTTCTATAATGCAATTTATTTATTTATATATATATATCAGATAGATAAATCTACCCGGATCTTAAATTAAATTAAAATCCGGGCAGAAAATGAGAAGATGGTTAAAATAATTCAATGGAGAAGATAAAATTAAAATTAAATAATATACACAATTATGCAGGGACCTATTATGTTTGACCATTTTTTGGGAATTATACGGATTCGGGGTACGGGTAGTAGTTCGGGAAGGCATACGTACAAGAATTATACGGATTCGGTCAAAAATCCGGTCAACGGTTCGTTGTTCGGACAGTAGTTCATAACGGCATACATACGTGCATATTCGTTTTATAAATGTGAGTTCGGCACTTAAAATTCGGCTAACATATATGATAAATTGATAAGTATTATGACCTTATTACAAGACTAATTTGATTTGTATATGATTTATAAGATGGAAAAAAAACATTTTAGCATGATTATTTAACAAGAAGTAAACAATTTAATCGCATAAATGTATTATAAAATAGTAAGTAGAAAAGGTAAAATTTCTAAATCATGAAATACAAGAGATGTATGAATGATTTGTTGGAAAAAAATTTAAAAAAGTATATTTTAACTCAATGAAAAAGATGAAATTGAAAAATCATATAAGAGCTGAAATGCAAAAAGAGAAAATCAAAGAATAATGACATATTAGAATGGGACGAACCTTTATGGCGTACACCCTAGTTCGCGGATAAAATTTCGCAAGAGGCAAATGTAAGACCTAAAGTACGTCATATAAGGGGTATCTCTTTGCATGGCTCGGGGATAAGGTTATACCATTCTTGGAACTGAGTCATGGATATTTGGGGTCAATGAAAGCCCATCCAAGAGAGGTACCTTGGATTTCCAACTATATATATATATATATATATATATTAAAAGTTGGACGACCGAGGGTCTCTCCTAAGGAGTGCAAAGTATGATCAAGGCGCCGAGGTACACGGTTGAGCCAAGGGTGCCCGGGGCGTATGAAACTACCCTGGCCATTCTTGGAAAGTCTTGACTATGATGCACTCGGCCCGAAGAAAACCCCACTTAGGGTGCGGTCTCGTAACCATAAGTCATATAGGCAAAAGGGATAAGAGCCTGAGAAAACAACTGGTTGTTGTTAAGACCGGATGGGAGGAGCTAGTCTTGTATGGCCAATGTACGCCTCCTTGAAGGGGAAACCAGGGGGAAGATAAGGGCGGAACCCTTCATTAGGGATCTGATAAGTGCCTTCATACGCAAATGTCATGAGGCTTTATATTCGAAATAATATTTAGGCTTGTCATATTTGTGCAACAATTATATAGAGGCAAAAAGCCATGAGGAAAAGATAAGATGAGATCAATGGGTTTTTACATGAAAGTGTAAAGACGTCCTGCGATTTCATCGCAAGACGACAATGTCATGGGGCTTTATTTTCGCAAGAAAACTTAGGCATGTCATATTGTCGCAACAAATTGACAAAATGAGGATAAGGCAAGATCAATGGGTTTTTATATGCGAATATAAGGACGTCCTGCGATTTTGTCGCCAAATCAAAACGTGGCAAAATAAGACCTTTAACTAGGAAGGCAAAATAAGACCACACAAGAGAGAAAGAAACGTCTACGAGATTATGGCCAAAATTTAAAAACAGATCTTATTCAGAAAGTAATCTGCTCAAGCTTTCATATTGCAGATGAATAACAGAGGCAAGTATGGGAATGAACAGAATGATAAAATTGTTATTCATCATTATATGGCAGATTTACACAGATAGTTAAAAATTAATAATCATATTGATTAACCATATTGCAAAAAAGAATTATTTTCTAATGTATGCAGATAGAAACAAAAGAAATCTATACACCAAGGAAGGTTAGAAGCTGGAGAAATTTGCAGGAATATCTTACAAGGAGAAGGAAATAAATGTACAAATATTACACAGAGATTAGAAAAGGAGATAAAACTATTTCTCATTAGATTCTTCATTATTTTCACCAGGTTTCCCCCCTTCACCTGCATCTTCATTATATTCTTCATCTTCTTCAGACTCTTCATCTTCACTGTCAGAGATGACAAGATTAGGAACGTTCTCTGGTATTTCATCCACGAGATAAGGATATGCAGAATGAGGAATTTTATGATCATTACAGACCATCTTAATGGAATCATTGTGAATACCAACAAGAACATTACTAAAATTTGTCAAGGTAATCTGTAGCTGCTTCTTGAACTTGGAACATTTCTTGTTGCCAGAAGATAGAAGTTTTGCGAGTTGTCCTTTTTCTTCTTCTAACTCTTCAACTCTTTGGCAAAAATTTCCTTCAGATGCTGCGAACAAATGACAACCTGTTAATAAAATAGTGGATATTCAGTTAAAAATGGATTAATTGAAAAACAAGAATAACCACCTTCTTTTTCAAAGATCATATCCTTAATCAAGGTAGAATGCTCAGCTTGAAGACTAACATCTACACCTAAATTATTTCTACCGTTATCAAGAATCTTCGTAGCCCAAGCAAACTCATCATCATTACTAATGAGAAGAACGGAGCGAACTTGGTTTTCTCTTTCAACAAGATCTTTATTCTCGCAGATAAGTCTATCTCTTTCAATTTGAACATCGAGAAACGTCTTATGAAAATATGCTAAAGCTTGAGCACCTTGGTTAGTGATACGGTCCTTATCATCTGAAAGCTTAATATTCTTGGCTTTTAAAGATTTGATTTATTTTTTAGAATCATGATAATGGCGCTTAAATTTGTTGGTTAAGCTCAAGTTGAATCTATGTTCAACCTCTAAGAGGCGAAATTTTGATCTGAGTTCATCTATGGAGAGGGATGTAATTTGGTCATTAGAAAAACTATTTAATGAATTGTTAAGACGTTCAAGAAGAGAGTTATCATCCATAGAAGTAGGGAAATAACGAAGGGTTGAAGCCTCATCAAAGACACCATAAACATCTGCAAGAATGATTAATCAAATAAGATAAAGTCATAGGACAGAGGGATAAAATAAAGAAGAGAAATTTCATACCATAAAGTTGATTATTCGCAGCTTGGAGACTAGAAACTTTGTCTGACTGAGAGGAGGCTTCAATTTCTAATTGCTTAACCTTTTCGCGAAGACTAGCAGACTCAAATTCTAATTTTTCATTCTTCTTGCGAAGAATAATATTCTTCTTTTCAAAGGAAGCACGTCTCCTCTCCAAGTCTGAGGCAACAGCAAAAGAAGCTCTTCCAGCCTGCGAAGGAAAACAAAAAATTGTCAAGACAAATACAAATTAAAACCTTGCGAGGAAATGAGAATACACAAATGTGACGAAGAAAAGAGAACATACCAGAGTGTTGAGTGAGTTTAAGAGGTTGGGACTCACAGATCTTGAAATTTCGTAAAGAGATTCATTGTCAACTAGTATAGGAGCATCGCAGACACTTATGAGAGCTTCAGATATGCTAGTGAGAGCATCATTCCCAATACCATACATAGCATCAGAGAATATGCTAGTCAGCTGAGACATAAAAGACTTAGGTTGGGAGGATTTCTTCGCGGAAGAGATATCAGCATCACCATCATCATCGTTATTATCAGTATCATCACTTGAACTTTCAATAGATTGAGGAGTTGAAGGAGATGGGGATTGCACTTTTCTTTTCTTTGAAAGAGGAGCAGCAGATTTCTCTCTGCGAGTAGCACCTTTGCCTTTCCCCTTAGTCTTCGCAACCTTAACGGGTTCACTTTCTTCAATAACCTTCAAACACAGATAAAGATAAGAAATAGAGAAAACAATGCTGCAACTCATTGCGGCTTCCTACGTACCCTTCCCTACTCTAAAGGGATCAAGCACAGACCGTAGTTCATCCACGAATGGGTAGAAACTTATGCCAACTCGTTTGCAAAGCCGTGGCTAAGCAATAATGGTAATGGCCTGGTCCGTATAGTCCATTCCGCAAAGATGCACAATGATTATGCATCATCGGGCTGGCATGATTTTCCATTGGCACAGAGGTGCGGCTAGCATGGTTGGCATGCTTTGGCGCGGTCGGTATGGCTGGCATGATTTTCTATTGGCACAGAGGTGCGGCTAGCATGGTTGAACAAAATTTCATCAATTGATTGGCAAAGGCTCATACTTGTGTAAAGTAATCACAAGGTTGAATATCTCACAAAAAAAAAACCTAGTTGTGAGAGAATTGAATAGGTATACTCCATAACTAAGTGACTCTAATTATCTAGGTAATTTCTTATCGTTTTTAGAAGGATCATAAAGGAATATTTTTTACTTCATCTGTGAGTGATTTAAGAGCTAATAAGGTACTGGGTTTTCCTAACTTCTTGTAGCTAGCTTTCAACCTTTTAATCTGATAAAATTGGAGTAGTCAGCGAGGGTATATATACAAGCATGAGGAAAATAATAATGGTAATTTAAGCAAAAAATTCGGGAATATACCTCTGTATTTCTTTCAGGCCAGCTGAACACTCATGGTTGGTACTCTGCGAGATTCGCAGGTAAAGCATGAGAACCAGAGATGTATGGGCCCTCTAAAAATAATGGGAAAATACACCATTTATCATCATTAGAGTAGCGAGGAGATGAATTGTTTCCCGGATGCCAGACAATGTCTAGCATAAGAACTTTGTCTTCAGAAACGTCATCCTTCTTCTGTAAGCGGACACCCCACCAAGTGATATCCTTCCTCATGGGGATTATTTTATAATTCGCGAAGAAATGTTCTACAGTATACTTCGCAGGAACAATTGGAACTTTAGCGAATTTATGGTTCTTTGCTTTAGAGATTCCTTACCGGCACCGCGAGTAGCAAACTCAAGCATCAAACGAATACAATCCCCATTCAATTGATATACAGCCCGCGAGAACTTCGCATGAGAAAGTATTTCATAGAATAAAGGAAGTTCAGGGTCATAAAGAGGAATGGGAAGGCCATCTTCAAGCTGACCTAGTGAGACTATAATCTTCTCGCGATTACATGGATGATCAGAAAATAATTTAACAGAGAGCTCAGCCCTAGGGTTTTGATCGGGAATGGTGGATAAAGTAAAACCTCTATCTTGAAGCTTCTTCTGCATTTTTCAAAGGCAATTAGATTTTTACGACCTGTTGGAGGCATTCTTAGTATGGGAATGAAGAAAAGAATAGAAGATCAAAAGAATAAGAGAAAAGTTACAACAGTAGCAGATGCGGAAGTTGCGGAAGAAAAGTGAAATTACAGAGAGAAGGAAAGAGAAAGTAAAAAAGAAGAAGAGAAGAAGAATGAAGAAGATATATATATAGAAGGTAAGAATTCTAGATAAGATAATGCGAAGAGAATACGTGAACGGTTGAAGTGTAGCGGTTGAAAAGTACGTGTCAGAAATTGAATGGAAGAATAGATACGTGTAATAAATCTGGCGAAGAATGCAGAAACTTGTCAGAACAGAAGAACCTGAAAAGATGAACAGCTGCAACGTTTTAAAAAGTTTCAATTCTCATGATCTTTTCCCCTTCGCAGAAAAGACATGAGAAGAGGCGAGATGTAGGATAAGAATATCGCCACAGTAATACTCTTGCGAAATTTATAAACAACATTTTTGTGAGTTCTTCAACAACACACTGCGAGTGTCTCAGAATGACTCGAAGAATGACATAACGGATGATGGTAACTGAAACACGAGAAGAGCATGACGAGCCTGCGAAGATTATATCATCTGCGAAAATAGACATTACAACTACTGTGAGAGTATCGCGAGTCAGATCTGAAATTAAAGGATAGCTTAGTTGTCATCCACTATGTAACTACCCTATATAAAGAGAACTAATATACTCAGAAAGGGGAGATCAATTTGAGAGTATTGAGAAAGTTTTAGGAGAGAGAAAGTTTAAGAGAGCGGTTGTATTCTTGATTTCTTTCATTTCTGGTAATATTTTTTAGAATTAATCAATAAAAGTGTTGTTCTTAATCTTCAAATATGTGTTGATTATTATGAATTCTTGTGAGGGGTGTAGTGTAGGAATTCCTACAACTACAATATTGATTGAGGACAATCATAGGTGAAGGAAAGAGACATAGAGGCAAGAAGGTGAACCATCATATTAAAGGGATTGTATTGATAGGAATCAACCATATTACATAGCAGAGTATGATTTATATACAACCATGGGAAAACCTTAACTACCTAGTTGGGCCGCACATCTATGGGCCATAGGCCCTACAACACCCCCCCTTGTGCGGTCCAATAGAACTTCATACGCAGTGCTTCACATATAGTGCTTCGAATGTGATTCTTCAAATGTCGTCCTCTCCTTGATGACTTGTGCCGAAATCAATTGCCTCATTAAAACTTTTACAAGGAAAAACCTAGTGGGACAAAACCTTGGTACAACTCTTCACATGTATTACTTCACATGTTGTCTCGTATTTTACATGTACTCCACATGTTATACGATCTTCAAGGACCCACTAGTCTAAGTTAATTGTCTCCTTAAAACTTTGTCAGGAAAACCCAGAAGGACAAAACCTGAACTAAACAAAAAAAGAGTACAATATTAAGCAATCTTAGAACATAGTTAGACACGAATATGTTGCCTCATTAAAACCTTGACAAGGAAAAACCCAGTGGGACAAAACCTTGACGAAGGGAAAAGAGTACAATGTGACAGATGCAAGTAAAGGTGATCTATTGTAGATGATCACTTTTCTCCATTGAAATTGACTAGTTGCTTCACAACTCTTAAGGTAGAAAATCCTCGTGTGAAAGACAATAGCCTTAGCTAGGAAATTATGTTCCTGGTGTTTGTTGTTGTCTTATTAAAAACCTTATCGAGTAACAAAACCATGTGGGAAAAAGAAACCTCGGTGAAGTAAAATAGTACAACACACCATTAGATGATCCCCCTGATGTCAGACAATTTTCATTAGTCAAATGCGGTCAAAAGGAGTTTATCACACTTTACTTTGATGACTTGAATGTTTATAAGACCATGTTGTTGATTCTTGAAGTTACGTTGCTTAACATACTATCACGTTTCATTTCTTTGATTCAGATATTTTCAGTTTTATCAACGCGATCTTTATGTCTTCAATGTTCAACATACTTGATTTTTTAGTGTTGTCTCACTAAAACCCTTGTCGAGTAACAAAACCCTTTGGGAAAAACTATTCTCGATCGATGGGAAAAAGAGTACAACACAACTTCAATTTCGAAGTAAAATATGTCGACATCATAGGCTTGGATCCTCCCCCTGATGTCGGCATCTTCCCTTGATTACTTTCAGAGTTATTCCAGATAATTCCTTTAGTCATGTATTTTTCAAAACTGAATATTAGTAATGACTTAAAAAATAGTCTACCATATTTCCCCCTGATTACTTTCGTTGGAGAAGAGATTATTGTTCCTTCATAATCAACAACTTCTGGATTGCACTTTCATTAGCATTCATTTTTAATGTTTTTGTAGGGATAAAACAAATTTATGTCAATGGTTACTTTTAAGTACATGATTACATTCATTATACCATTCCAATGACGTTGCGTTGGCGCTGAGCTATATCTAGCTAACAAGTTCCTTGAGGATGCAAAATTTTATCGAGTACATTATTATACTAAGTATAACAATGCGTCTATTGTACTTAGATATGGGAATTTCATCTCCCAACACATCTTCGCCATCTTCCTTTAGACGAAATGGTCACTTACTTACATTTGAACCTCGACTAATCATGGGAGTGCTATCAGGACGCATGTCTTTGTCAAATTTCCTGACAACTTTAGACATATAAAACCTGGTGGAATAATATACCGCAAGCTCAGTATTCGGTAGAGCTTTCCCCAGATTTTTCACCTCAAATTCGGATTTCAAATAACTTTTAAGGTCTCTTATTATATAAAGAGTACCCATCATATCTGTACCATCGACATAGATAGTTACAATCCAAATTAGGAACTTCATTTTGAATACACAAGCAAAAATAACTTACTTGTCTATCCCCTCCAAATAAAATAGTCACTTAGACGGGTATACCACGTCCGCTTGATTGCTTCAATCTATAAGTGAACGTTCTATCTAACTGTAAACGCACTTTGTGGTTTAGAGTCACTTGATTTGGGAAACAAAAGGGTATCAAGTACTTTTTTTAAATATCTGTTATATCTTGATTCTTTCAGAGATACGTAACAACCACATACATATGCTGCATTTCAAGTCCTTTTGAAATTACCAAGCTAACTAAGTAGTAGAACGCTATAATGTTCACTACAAGAGAACAATTCCAGGGATTTGTGAGAAACCTCACGCCACAATGCGAGTCTTTATCCTTTAAGACTACTTTCTTCTCATTACGCTTTGTGAAAAATTAATCATGTATGTCCAGTAGGCTTTACACTTGGTTGGTTAGCACTACCACACCAAATACCTGTACATTTTTCAAAGAACCAAGTTCTACCTGGATTGTATAGGCCAAATATGCTCTTCGTTGACATTTAGCAACAAGGAGCATGATTCGATCTCATGTTGCTTTATTTCCTTAAGCAAGTGTATATGAAATTAATCATCAATATGCTCGCATGATCTTTCCATTGACTTGTGCGCATTCTCATAATCCACTTGGGATTTCATTGTTCTCTGGAATCATTATAATTCGGAGCATCCTCTTGTTTGATTCATGCACATATTCAGAGATAATCTTATGAAATTATTTTTGATGATATAAATAAGTTGTGCCTTACTCACCTAATTCCTTTCTAGGTGAGCATTGATCGAACCTGGTGGTCTCTCCATCTTCCTTTATGGAGCCACGGCCTCAACCACACTTTCACTAAGTGTAGTTACAACATCTTAGTCTATGGTGTATGTCCCTTATTAAGGATTTGTAACCTTACAGGTAGGTTTTGCAGCTGGAATGCGTGATATCATCACTTTAGCGACATCAGTGAACATTCTGAAAATCGATTATTATTTTTCACTTCACATTTACATTTATGGAGTACTAGAATCAATATGAGACACAATAGGAACACACCACGAAAATTCCTGTCGTTCCCTTAGAAAATACTTTTTCTTATCTCCCCCTAACGACGGAAAGACTGTCTCATTAACATGATAACCCGCAAATCTAGCGGTAAGAGATCTCCCTCCAAAGTTTTTAAAAATGCGGATAATTATCAAAAATTCTTGTACAACATAGTCACTTAATCATTTTGATGACCCATCATAGTACGATGTGGAGTCGTAAGGGCACATATATATTGCAACCAAAATTGCGTAAGACCAAAAAAATGTCAGGCTTATATCCAGTTACCGACTGGTACGTAAAGAACGGTTGACCAATTATGGGTCTAAAACGAATAAGTGAAGATGCGTGTAATATTGCATATTCCCTAAGTAGTTAAAGGTAGGTTAGTACGCATAAGCATGCCTTAGGCACCATATGTAACCTTTGATTATAGCCTTTGCGAGACCATGGGGTATAGGATGCTCTACATTGATCTTATTAAACATGCAATAACCATCAAGTCCTTTTGATGTGCACTATCTAGCATTTTCAAGGGGGTGGTGAGCCCTTATATGTATAATATGTGCTGGTAGTTTTCCAAACGAAAAACTTCTTAGGAACTATAACTAGTTCAAAATTTCAAAACATTCACCAGAGCCATAAGTCACTTTAATGGTCCGCATTATGCATGAATATTTTTCTAAAATTTACCTCGTTTGCTTTCTAATATGTAATTTTTTTACCATTTGCATCTTAGGATGGTCCCGATCCTGTTTTACTGAAGACTTTGTAAAATAAGTGATATGCTTTCTTACTTAAAAGCATAATGGGAGGGTGGAGGGGTTAGTGCATCTAGTACTTTAGAAAACACATTGAGAGATATGTCATTACTTTGCATTATGTCAATATTGTTCCCATTTTTGTTCACTCAGATAAAGTGATGTTCGCATGAGTCCTTTCAAAAAAATCATCATGTCACAACCAAAGTTGCTTTATGGTTATGCCCAAAGCTTGTGTGAGTCAATTCCGAACATTTCATCGTCGTAGTCAATATGGATTCAATAGTCCAAATACTATAGTGATTTACGTAGATTGACTCATTAGTTTCTCTCAAATATATTTCCTTCCAAATATATTAAAGACTATAAAAGATGCAATCAATTAAATTTTCATCACTATGAGGTTCCACATGATATCCATTTGCATGGGTTTCTGTGGAATTCAATAAGGTATGATTATGTCTCGGTACATGTAGATATTTTGTGACGTCTTTGTTCTATCTCGAAAATAAATTTTGAGCAGTGTTGTGATGTAGTTTTGAAGTGGTAAGAAAGATTCGTTACTTGAACTCTTTTAAAGATTTGGTTTAAGATTAACTAAAGACAAATTAATTAAAATTGATTTTTTTAACCAAGGAGAGAAATTTCTAGGGTTTTGGATTCCACTACTTCCAATATTTGTAAACTCAATAATAGTTTGTTTGACAAATTACTCATATTCTACTCAAAACAATTTTTGAACTCAATCTCATGCTTTTGCAGATATATCACTACATGCCCTTTTTTTTATGACTTTCGTCGCTATTCTAAGGCCTAATCCTCCTTCACTTATAATAGAACGGTAGAAACTACCCAAAACAGTTTTTAGGAAGCATGTAAAGAAGAGAGAATTTTTAGACAAATTAAAACACAATTTTGGAGTAAATATGCCAAAGAAATTAATTACTAAATATTACCCATCAAAAATAGTTTCCTCCAAAACCCTAGAGAATAGATTTAGCTACTCATAGAATCAAAATTGAAGAAAATTTCATTAATCATTGTATTCAAAAAGATATAAATAAGCTTACAATGATTTTTGCGGTCGCTAAAGGTCTTTAGCTACTAAGCAGGAAACGATATAAGCCTTCTGCTGTTGATTAACAATATTGTACTGCGACTATTTCTGGCAGTTCAATATTCTTCGTGTTCTTGAGTTTTGCAGCAGCATAATACTTTCTGAAACTTGTGATTTTTCGATTCCTAGCTCTCTATTCTTCTCCAAAGTATTCGTATGACGACTCTGAATTAATCCAAGGCTATATATACACCTCTGAACCCTAAATTTCTTCGAGAAAATCTCTTCTTTTCCTTCACGGCAAGCTACGACTTGTTCTCCACCTCCCTGTTTTAGCACAACCACCAAATATGACAAGATCTTCTTCTTTTTTTAGCTCAAATACACGTCATTCTTCCTTGTTAATTAGGTAACAATGTAACCAGACCGTAGAGCCCGTGAAATTCTACATGAAACTTTCTAAACTCATAAACATAGAGCCGTGTATATATCTTCCCATGTTTACTCCAATCCGATGTTGTGGTTCAATTCAATCGAATCCAATACACGTACCACCCATGTTAAGTCAAAACAGGATAATCCCAATCCATTTCATCTATTTAATCTCCTTCGAAAACCTCCAAATCCAAAACAGAACTTCTCGGGTCAAAATAAACCCGAGAAATATATTTCTTCCAAGCCCATGATTACAGCCAATTTTGGTCGATTCAGAGGCCATTACCAGCTCTGTTTAGCCAAAAGGAACAAACCCAATGAATTTCAGGGGTTTAGTCTCATTAAAACTCGACCAAATATCAAACCCTAATTCTGGTTCATGAAGAAAACTTTCCCGCCAAAATCCGTGAGCTCTGATTCTTCTTCTGCCGATTATCTAGCCAATTATGGTCAAAACAAAGACCATTACCATCCATGTTTCGTCCTTAGGAACAAACCCATTAAGTTTCAGCCATTGAATCTCAGTATAACGCCTTCAAATCTTCAACCCTAATTTTGTTGTTATTTTTCAGCCAAAATTTAAATTTCAAATGGAGAAGATGACTTTCCCCTTATCCAGCAGCGGTGTCCCTTTAGCAATTTGGGCTACGTTTAGCAATTCTTGGGGGTGCGAATAGAAATTTGTGGGGGTACAAAGATGACTTTTGGGCTTTACATAGTGAAAAACTCCTGGGTGACTTTATCAACTCCTCTGAGACATTTCTGGGGTGCCTTTAACACTTTTCTGGGTGCCTTTTAATACTTTATCGAGCATCCATCTCTTACCTCTCATATTCACTTCTTTTCCTCAACACATCACTAAGGTTGTCATGCTTTTCAGATATAACTCGCATCACTAAAGCAGACATGCCTTTCAGATAGAAAGAAGTAAATAATGAGAAATAAGTCGCCTCCAATAGCAGTTGCACATGAAATGACACTTTAGCCCTTTTAAGCGACGTTTCCTCTTCTTTTGCTCCAAAGTACCTAAAACTCAAAATTAAACAAAAGATACATAATTTACAAGAAAACATAGCAAACAAAGTATAAACAATAGATAAATATCAAGGTGTTTTAGACACCTATCAAATTCCCCCACACTTAGACTTTGCTAGTCCTCGAGCAAATCAAACTAAACCAATTTTAAAACATACAACTCCCTGTCGTTGAGGATACGGTCACACTTAGCACGTATAACAAGCCTTTAAACCCCTAGGTGGACCTAATGTCCGAGTTATAATCTCGGGAAGGTTTACCATAGGCGTACCTACAAAACCTTTATTCCAAACCCTAGTTATCTGTGAAGAACTCAGGAGCGACAGTAAAGAGTCTCCTTGGTTGGCCTACTTTCATTGATCACAAGAGAAAGTACCCTGAGGCAAGTCATATTCATATATATAAGTGATTGAGTTCTATTCAGAAAGTCGCACTATGGACATCAGTAATCGGAATCACACAAATGAATAGATTAAGAAGATGGAATATAGAGATAGATAGTTCAAAACAATGTTGTCTAAGGTAAATGGTGTTTCCCATATCTGTCTGAAGGCCTCCGCCAAGATGAACTTATGAATCCTAATGGATTGAGATACTGGTCTGGATTAATATCAACACAGCTTGGCATATACAAGGGAACCATCGGTCGATAATCTTAATTCTAGATCAACTCACTGGCATATACAAGGAAACCAGCGGTCGATAATTTTATTGCACAATAATAAACTTTTTATTTTTCATTCATTTTTTTTTTGGACTGCATGATTTGATCTTTTGGATCCAAGCGCATGCTTCTTGTCAGCAGATTACATGATAGTTCCCATGGATCCTACGTTCCACGCTTGTTTAGGCGACGGAGAAAGGGAAAACACACACATATTGCTATCCAAGTGTCATTTTTTTAATTCCATTTGGTCTGATTGGCCTATTCTATTTATTATTTAGTAACTCAATCACTCTATTCCATCCGACATTGGTAACAATTCGATGTGTCGGGCCCCACCAAATTACTTAGAGAAACATATAATTCAAATAAAATAAAATAAAAACAGAACGTAGTGTGATGATTCCATTGTAACACTTGAACTCTGTCTTTTTATGAATAGACTCTGTTATTGGGTTCCTCAAATCCTACAACCACGATGTTTCCATCCACTTAGACTAGTTAGTGTCATCCTAAATTGGCACACATTTATAGGCTCTGGAGTTTTTTTTTTTATTTATTAAAAACTAACTAAAAGTTTTTCCCTCACCCCCAAACTTAAATCTAACATTGTCCTTAATTTTCAAATTAAAGTGCAATACCAAGAGGAATCAATAAATAGAGAAATCAGAGAGATAGTACCTGGATGAAGAGTAACAATCCTTCCATGGGGAGCAAGAAATAAAGAAAATAAAAACAAAAATAATGTACAGTAGTGTCCACCAGAGGGACCATAAAATCACCATGTATGGGTTGCCTCCCAATAAGAGCTAAGTTTAGTGTCTTCAACCAGACTTTGTTACCCGTTAAAATTAATCCTGGTAGACAGGATCTCTCAGCTCTGATTCTTCAATTGCATGACTGGGTAACTCCAAGAATGGTTTCAATCGTTGACTGTTAACCTTGAAAGTTTCTCCGTTCTTAGGATTTTCAACTTCAACTGCACCATGAGGAAAAACAATTTTAACAAAGTATGGTCCGGACCACCGAGACCTCAATTTACCAGGGAAAAGATGTAAACGAGAATTGTAAAGGAGAACTTTTTGACCTGGTTCAAATATCTTTCGAATAATCGATCTATCATGAAAATTTTTTGTTTTCTCCTTGTAAATTTTCGCACTCTGGTAAGAATCATTACGAATTTCGTCTAACTCACTGAGTTGCAGTCTACGGTGATCTCCAGCAGTAGATAGGTCAAAGTTTAGCCGTTTAATGGCCCAATAAGCTCGGTGTTCTAATTCTACAGGCAAGTGGCAGGCTTTACCAAAGACAAGTCTATATGGAGACATCCCAAGTAGAGTCTTAAAAGCGGTTCGGTAAGCCCACAATGCTTCCATTAAGCGTGAAGACCAATCCTTTCGGGTAGGGTTTACGGTATTATCTAAAATATGTTTAATTTTCCTATTAAACACTTCAACTTGGCCACAAGTTTGTGGGTGGTAAGGTGTAGAAACCTTATGGGTAATGGAGTATTTCTTCATGAGCGTCTCAAAAGACCGATTACAAAAATGGGAACCTCCATCACTAATGATTGCTCTAGGCATACCAAATCGAGAGAAAATATTGTCTCTAATAAACTTGATCACAACGTGGCGATCATTTGTCTTGGTAGCGATTGCTTCAACCTACTTAGACACGTAGTCAACAGCTAATACGATGTAAAAGTTTCCATAGGAATTGACAAAAGGACCCATAAAATCTATACCGCACACATCAAATATTTCTATTATTAGCATATGATTAAGTGGCATCATATTACGTCGGGTCATCTTTCCTAACTTTTGACATCTATCGCAACTTTGAAAAAATATATAGGAGTCCTTAAATAGTGTTGTCCAATAAAGACCGGGTTCCAAAACCTTCGCAGCTATTTTCTTAGAACTAAAGTGACCCCCCACAAGCTCCAGAATGACAAAAATTCAGGACACTGGAGATTTCGTTGTCAGGAATACAACGACGGATGATCTGATCAGGGAAATATTTGAATAAGTACTGATCATCCCAGAAAAAGTATTTAACCTCAGACAAGAATTTAGATCTATCCTGTTTAGACCAATGGTCGGGCATTTGACCAGTTACCAAATAATTAACAATGTCAGCAAACCAGGGTAACAACGAGATGGAAAATAATTGTTCGTCAGGGAACGTGTCAAGGATCGGTTTCTCATCATCTCTAGTATCATCAAGGATACGGGATAAATGGTCATCTACTACATTTTCGGACCCTTTCTTATCATGAATTTCTAGAATAAATTATTGGAACAACAATACCCATCTAATCAGCCGAGGTTTGGAGTCCTTCTTGGAAAGGAGATATTTGAGAGCAGCATGATCAGAATAAACTATGAGCTTAGACCTTAGGAGATATGATCTAAATTTCCCCAAAGCGAAAACGATGGCTAAAATTTCTTTCTCAGTGATTGTGTAGTTCAACTGGGCATCTTTTAGGGTCCTACTAGCAAAATAAATCACACTAGGTGCTTTATCACGTCGTTGGCCAAGGACAGCACCAACCGCATAATCGGACGCATCAGACATAAGTTCAAATGGGAGGTCCCAATCGGGTGGTTGGATGATAGGGGCAGAAGTCAACAATGATTTTAGCTTCTCAAAAGCTGCAACACAAGCTTCATCAAACACAAAGGCAGTATCTTTAGAAAGTAGGTTCAACAAAGGTAAAGCAATCTTACTAAAGTCTTTGATGAAACGACGATAAAATCCAGCATGGCCAAGAAAAGATCTAACATCTGTTACATTCTTAGGTGGTCTTAATTTTGAAATTAGTTCAACCTTGGCTCTATCAACTTCTATTCCCATAGAGGACACTACATGTCCTAACACTATTCCAGATTTAACCATAAAATGACACTTTTCCCAATTAAGGACTAAGTTCTTTTCTTTACAAAGTTCTAGAACTAGTGTAACGTGGTGCAAGCATTCATCGAAACAGGATCCAAAAACCGAAAAATCATCCATAAAGACCTCGAGAAATCGCTCAACCATGTCCGAAAAGATACTTAGCATGCAATGTTGGAATGCTGCGGGTGCATTACACAACCAAAAAGGCATACACATGTAAGCAAAAGTACCAAATGGACATGTGAAGGTTGTTTTATCTTGGTCTTATGGGGCTATAGGGGTTTGGTTATAACTACAGTATCCATCTAGGAAACAATAATGGCTGCGTCCAGCTAATCTTTCTAACATCTGGTCAATGAATGGTAGAGGAAAGTGGTCTTTCCTAGTTGCTGAGTTCAGATTACTAGTCTATTCAAACTCTCCACCCGGTAGTAACACGGGTAGGGATCAATTCATTGTTCTCATTCGCAACTACTGTAATCCCAGACTTATTTGGGACAACCTGGATAGGACTGACCCATTTACTATCAGATATGGGTTATATGATACCCGCATCTAATAACTTGAGCACCTCAGTGCGGAAAACTTCCTTCATATTAGGATTCAAACGTCTCTGCATTTCTCTTGAAGTTTGGCACCTTCTTCTAGGTAGATGGGGGGCATACAATCAACATGACTAATTCCTTTCAAATCTGTTATAGTCCACCCTATTGCATCCCTGTGCTCTCTAAGAATACTAACTAGTCTACTTTCCTGATCATGCTCTAAGTCAGAAGCAATTATGACAGGAAGAGTATTTTCATTACCAAGAAATACATATTTCAGTGTATCTGGTAGAGGATTTAATTCAAGGGTGGGTGCCTTAACTGATGATGGGAGGGGTTTATCTATGGTTGGTGGAAGAGGTTCTGGTTTAGGTTTCCATTTTCCATAATTCATTACTACTGCGGAATCTAATAACGCATTAACCTCTTAAAAATGTTTATCCTCATCATAGTAGGCTCCAAAGTGGGCTAAGCACGCCTCTAAAAAATCGCTAACACTATTAGTGGTAAAGGTACTCTCGACTAGAGAATCAATCATGCATATAGACTCATAGTGTTCAGGGTCCGGTGGGGCTTGTAACGCCTTAAAAACGTTCAATGAGATTTTCTGATCCCCATAAGAAAATTCTACTAGGCTGGCTTGACAATGTATGACTGCATTTGCAGTGGCTAGAAATGGACGACCTAGGATGATTGGGATATTGATATCTTGACTAGAGATAGGTTAGGTGTCCAAAATCACAAAGTCAACTGGATATATAAAGTTTTCTACCTGAACCAAAACGTCTTCAATAATTCCATGTGGGATTTTAACTGACCTATCGGCTAACTATAGTGTTATCCTAGTTGGTTTCATCTCACCTAGCCCAAGTTGTTCATATACCGAGAATGGTAAAAGATTCACACTAGCCCCAAGATCTATTAGAGCATTGTTTATCATTTGGGTACCTATGACACATGTGACATTAGGACAACCAGGATCTTTAAATTTGACCGGGTACTTTTGTGAGATTATGGAACTAACTTGTTGGGTTAAAAATGCCATTTTATGGACACTCGCGTCTCTCTTGACAGTGCACATTTCTTTTAGGAACTTGGCCATAGCCGGTACATGTTTTATTGCATCTAATAAAGGCAGGTTGATCTTAACTTGCTTAAAGATGTCTAGGATTTCAGCATATGTACTAGGCTTTTTCTTAGCGATTCTTTGAGGAAATGGTGCAGGTGGTATGTACACTCTCTCAGGTATATCTTCCTCACTTGGACTCTTAGCACACTCAGACCCATTTGGGTCTTTAGACGAAGTTTGGTCAACCTCAGTCTCTTCAGCTGGACAACTATCCTTAGGTGGTTCTACCGAGTTTTCTAGAGTTTTACCACTCCTAAGGGTGATAACTGCTTTGACATGTTCATTGTGGTTAGAACTACCCGACCCATTAACCTGGTTGAATCCTTTCGGATTTGGAGTTGTTTGGCTAGGAAATTTCCCATTCTCCATATCATTTAACCGGTTCGAAAGTTGACTTATTTGAGTCTCTAGGTTGGCAATAGCCTGGTCACTGTTTTGTTGGTTACGCTGACTCGTCAGGACAAAGTCATCGATCTTTTGACCTAAATGGTTGATAGTTTGGGTAGTCTCAGCATGGTTTATCACACTACAGTCAATAAAGAGCTTTAGACTTTCCTCTAGATATGACACCTTTTTATCAACTGGGTTCGGTTCTTGTACTTGAGCTTGGTTCCTAGAGAAACCTGGTGGTGGGTTGCTAGATGGGCCACCCTGTTGGGAACCTTTAGACCATGAAAAATTAGGGTTATGTCCCCAACCAGGGTTATACGTATTAGAATATGGATCAAACTTGGGTCTACCCTCAAATTTAGAGTTCATACCCCCATGTAGGACACTAACCTAGTCACGGGTAGTTTCAGTTGGGTAAAACAAGGGGCACTGAGGTCCAGTATGAATTTGGTCACCACAAATGGTACATGGATAAGTTCTGGGCTCACTGTTACAGCTCATAGTATGGGTAGATCTTTGGTTCATTTCTAAGGCCTCTATACGCCTAAGAATATCAGACCCACTATCAACTCTATTGACCCTATGGATAGGGTTCCTAGTTATTTCGGGCTCCCTCATTGAATTCCATTGATGAGTCTTATCAGCTAACTCAATGAGCTCGTCAGAATAATCATCTGGGTCTTGATGGGTAAATTCTCCACCACTCATTGTTTCTACCTGCATTCGGGTTTCACTATCAAGGCCTTTATATAAGATTTGGGCCATATGGGATTTGTCAAATCCATGGTGCGGGCATTGGTATAACAATTCATTAAACCTTTCTATGTAATCATGTAGGCTCTCACCTATTTTATTCTTAAAAGTTTGGATAGACTGCCTAACAACAGCAGTCTTGTGGTGTGGGTAAAACTTCTTAACAAAGGCATCTACAAGGCCATCCTAGGTGGTGATTGTTTTAGAAGGAATGATATGATACCACTCATTATCTCTCTCTTCTAGGGAAAAAGGAAACAAACGCAACCTAAGCACATCTTTTGTGACGTTCGGATAATTCATTGTGTCACAGATCATTTCAAAGTCCCTTACGCGGGTATACGGGTTTTCATTCTCTATTCCCCTAAATTTACGCAGCATGCCAAATTTCCCAGGTTTAATATCAAACTTAACGGTAGTGGCCGGTAAAACAACCCCAGGTTCACGTATTACTCTAGAAGGGTTCAAACGGTCCCTAAGAGTTTTGGTTGGTGGAACCTCACCATCATTTTCATTAACCATCTTGGCAAAAATCTAAGTACCACCTATATCCGTGTAACGAGTCGGAGTCAAATTAAAAAGGTCGTTTTCCTCAAGTCTATCTCCTACCCGTTTCCAAAGTCGCATACACAAGCAAGAATACTAGTGAAGCAAGAAAATCGTGCACATGCAAATGTAGGGTTTACTAAATTAGGTAAGCTTGGGAAACCTCAGCAAAATATACCAAAAGGTACGAGGCTGAGGCTTGTGGAATTTCGGCTGGTAACTCCCAAATGGCCCAAGGCATGGGTTCAGCGTACTTTTCCACGAGTTTCCTAAATTCGGTAATCTGACGATGCAATTGGTGTGTGCAACGTGTATTATTTTTTTATTTTTTTTATTAAATAAAAGAAAATATACAAAAAAGGAAATAAAATCTAAAAAATAATAAAATTTGGGTTTTGTTACTTACTTCTTTTGGTAGGCAATTCCACAATATAGAATATTACCTGCACAATAAAAACAAGAAAAATACCCAAGTAAATCAAAGAAAATAAAAAAAAAACTAAAAAAAAAACTAAAACTAAATAATCTAAAACCTAACCTAAAGGCAAGTCCGCGTCGGCGGCGCCAAAAACTGATGTAGTTTTGAAGTGGTAAGAAAGATTCATTGCTTGGACTCTTTTGAAGATTTGGTTTAAGATTAACTAAAGAAAAATACTAAGACAAATTAATTAAAATTGATTTTTTTAACCAAGGAGAGAAATTTCTAGGGTTTTGGATTCCAATACTTCCAATATTTGTAAACTGAATAATAGTTTCTTTGACAAATTACTCCTATTCTACTCAAACCAATTTTTGAACTCAATCTCATGCTTTGGAAGATATAACACACATGCTCATTTTTTTATGACTTTCGTCGCTATTCTAAGGCCTAATCCTCCTTCGCTTATAATAGAACGGTATAAACTACCCATAATAGTTTTTACGAAGCATGTAAAGAAGATAGAATTTTCAGACAAATTAAAACACAATTTTGGAGTAAATATGCCAAAGAAATTAATTACTAAATATTACCCATCAAAAATAGTTTCCTCCAAAACCCTAGAGAATAGATTTAGCTACTCATAGAATCAAAATTGAAGAAAATTTCATTAATCATTGTATTCAAAAAGATATAAATAAGCTTACAATGATTTTTGCTGCCGCTAAAGGTATTTAGCTACTAAGCAGGAAACGATATAAGCCCTCTGTTGTTGATTAACGATATTATACCTTCTGTTGTTGATTAACGATATTTTTCTGCTACTGTTTCTGGCAGTTCAATGTTCTTCGTGTTCTTGAGTTTTGCAGCAACAGAAAACTTTCTGAAACTTGTGATTTTTTGATTACTAGCTCTCTATTCTTCTCCAAAGTATCCGTATGACGACTCTGACTTAATCCAAGGCTATATATACACCTCTAAACCCTAAATTTCTTCGAGAAATCTCTTCTTTTCCTTCACGACAAGCTACGGCTTTTTCTCCACCTCCCTGTTTTAGCACAACCACCAAATATGACGAGATCTTTTTCTTCTTTTTAGCTCAAATACACGTCATTCTTCCTTGTTGATTAGGTAACAATGTAACCAGACCGTAGAGCCCGTGAAATTCTCCATGAAACTTTCTAAACTCATCAACGGAGAGCCGTGTATATATCTTCCCTTGTATACTCCAATCCGAAGTTGTGGTTCAATTCAATCGAATCCAATACACGTACCACCCCTGTTAAGTCAAAACAAGATAATCCCAATCCATTTCATCGATTTAATCTCCTTAGAAAACCTCCAAATCCAAAACATAATTTCTCGGGTCAAAATAAACCCGAGAAATATATTTCTTCCAAGCCCATGGTTACAACCAATTCTGTTTGATTCAGAGGCCATTACCAGCTCTGTTTAGACCAAAGGAACAAACCCAATAAATTTCAGGGGTTTAGTCTCATTAAAACTCGACCAAATATCAAACCCTAATTCTGGTTCATGAAGAAAACTTTCCCGCCAAAATCCGTGAGCTATGATTCTTCTTCTGCCGATTTTTATGCCAATTATGGTCAAAACAAAGACCATTACCATACCTGTTTCGTCCTTAGGAACAAACCCATTAAGTTTCAGCCATTGAATCTCAGTATAACGCCTTCAAATCTTCAACCCTAATTTTGTTGTTGTTTTCCCGTCAAAATTTGAATTTCAAATGGAGAAGATGACTTTCCCCTTATCCAGCAGCGGTGTCCCTTTAGAAATTTGGGCTACGTTTAGCAATTCTTAGGGGTGCGAATAGAAATTTGTGGGGGTACAAAGATGTCTTTTGGGCTGTACGTAGTGAAAAACTCCTGGGTGACTTTATCAACTCCTCCGGAACATTTCTGGGGTTCCTTTAACACTTTTCTGGGTGCCTTTTAGTACTTTCTCGAGCATCCATCTCTTACCTCTCATATTAACTTCTTTTCCTCAATACATCACTAAGGTTGTCATGCTTTTCAGACATAACTCGCACCACTAAAGCAGGCATGCCTTTTAGATAGAAAAGAAGTAAATAATGAGAAATAAGTCGCCTCCAATAGCAGTTGCACATGAAATGACACTTTAGCCTTTTTAAGCGACGTTTCCTCTTCTTTTGCTCCAAAGTACCTAAAATTCAAAATCAAACAAAAGATACATAATTTACAAGAAAACATAGCAAAGAAAGCATAAACAATAGATAAATATCAAGGTGTTTTAGACACCTATCATGCTTCTCTCGATGATTCAATCCTCGTAATTACATTATAAGGAAATAGTTCAACAACTACTTTAAATTCCTTAAGCTGGTGGGAGGGAAACCACTATTTATTAGACACTGAGTCTTGAGATATTAAATAAGTGGTGTGGCCTTATTAGTAACAAAACTAAGATTCAACTCAAGTACTTTAGAGTGAATATATGTTATGGGGGGTGGGGGTGGGGTATATTTTTCATCCGGATATATCTCAAGTACTATAGAGAATTTATGTCTCGTAAGATTGATGTACTTTTCATTCCATAAGCGCAGACATTGGATCTAGTTCAAATAAATAAGATAGTCAATTGGCCGGGCAAAGTTCTTATTTCCATTAAAGTTGATGTGAAAATTGGTTGCTATTATGATTTATACATTACATTGTATATACCAACATCTATGACCAGGTGCATTTCCAACTCTTTTATTTATGATGGGAGCTAGAATTACATCTTAATTTCATCCCATATTCAGCTGATACCTGTACTTTGGTGTCATTACTATTGGGAAAAAATACATCTTTATATCATGATATATATGTCCCTTTTCACATGCTTTATATGAGTCATTACGTCTAACACTCATTACTTCGAGGTTCTTTCCATTTTCAATTTTGCTACATTTAGCTTAATTTGAGAAATTTCTTTATCGCAACATGCTAAAAGAATCTTATTTTGAATGTCAACCATTTACTTTAGGTTGAATAGATTACTAAATATAGTGAATCTCTTGTTGATACTTTAAGATATACTGGTTCATTAGTTTTGATGAAGTAGAAAAAATGGAAGAGGGAAAAAAAATCTGACTCATATCACTTTTTGTGAGTTCTTCCACAAAAATTGGGATGTATGTGTTTAAAACACAAGGGCATATCTAGCTATACCTTTTAGATAGTGCATTGTCATTGACATAAAGTTGTATGAGGGAATATACTCCTTTTTCTTTTTCAAAGAAATGATTTCCACCTCAAATACACAATAATGATGCTTAAGTACTTCTGAGTCCAAAATGTCATTTTTGAGTCGAGTTGGGTCCAACTAGAAAAAATCTTACTAAAAAAAACATACCATAACCCGTTTAACGGCCAAATTACGATGATCTAGTTAGTAGTGTTAACTCGTTAAGGTCATAACGTGTTCAAGGCCTATGGAGAGTTACATGCCCATTTGAAAAGGCAGTAGTGCAGTTTAATGTTTTCGTTTCACAAGAAATAAAACAAACAATTAAATGGTATCAATTTTAAATAAGTGTGATATTTATATGAAATAATAATTATTATTATTCTAATCGTATATGTGCATGAATGTATTTGTGTAAACTAAAAGTTATCTCTATATTGAATTTGCATGAATGCATGAATATATTTTAATTGTATTTACATGTGCATGAATTTATTTGTGGAAACTAAATAATTGGTATCTCTGTATTTGACCTTGCATGGATGCATGTAGTATATGTTACTTATTTTTATTTTGATTATATTTGATGTGCATGTGCATGAATATATTTGTGGAAACTAAATTGACATGCATGAATGCATGAATATATTTTAATTATTATTATATTAATTTTGTTTGCATGTGCATGTCCATGAATGTATTCTTGAAACTAAATAGTTATTTCTATATTTGACTTTGCATGAATGCATGAATTTTTTTTAATTATCCTATTTATGAGTGGAAGATGATTATGGATATTATATATTGGTTACCATTAATTTATTTTTTTATTTTTTTCATTTTTAATAATAATAATAATTATTATAATTATTAAATAAGTGTAAGTTACATATTAATGACAACATCGGTGGTAGGCAATTGTTATATTATTATTATTATTATTATAAGTTATTATTATTATTTTTTATTATCAAAAATCAACATCAAAATCAATATTACAAGGAATGGTGGGCAACCTAGCAACAAGCTGGGCACCAACACCTTTCTGAATAACGACCCCCAACCTATGAAAAAGGGAATTTCCCATCCTGAAATTGGCATCATGACGAGCCATACAATTCCTGATTCGCTTCAGAAAAATTACGAAATCTTTACCCAACTCACCAAAAGTGGAGAAGGCCAACACACCAAAGCCATAACCAAGAGAAGCGCAAACGTTCAAATATTTATTGTTCTTGCGGGTGACAGCTGCTGAGATGGCGTGACCAGGGATGAAACCACTAGTTCTAGCGCTAGTAAATGGTGAGACACCAGTGACATCAAGACAAACATCTCTGCCATCTTCCCAATTATAAGCCATAATATCCGCATGCCGAAATTCTTTGCCGTTGATAATACCCAAAGAAATCTCTTTTCTGGCAACCACTCCAGCTCTATAACACATATCCGCTAGGATGTCTTTTACTAAATCATGTCTGAACTTAAGCCCAACCTCACTAGCACAATGAATGGCATGGTCACCAAAAATATCCATGGGCTTCCCACAACAAGAACATTTGCTACCTTCTTCAAAGAGTGGTATAGCAAGACGGTACTGCAGTACTGAACTAAACTGTCTAGGCCCAACAACTTGATTAAGACCATGTATTGGAATTGCCTTAAGGAAATCCATGGCGTGTTCAACTCTATTACATTGCCAAACCGCAACCTCCCGGGGAGAAAGAGTGAAACGAGAGGGTACCTGCTCAAGAATTGCACCAAAGTAAGATGATGCCAATGACTTCATGTAATGAGGGGCAGCATCACTAATGTTGAAATCCGTGGAGGATAACCCACAAGCTTTCTCGAAACTTCGTAAGGCGTCATGGAAACCAGGGCTAAGATCCGTGGCAGTAGGGGTCTTCAGGATGGCATGTTATTATTATTATAAGTTATTATTATTATTATATATTATTAAATTATAATATAATATGAAATATTATTACATGAAACTAGTTGGAAGCCTAACAAGCTAAGCTCCAACGACATACTACTACATTAATTGAACAGGTTGTTGTGCTAGCCTACCAGCGAGCCTCATGGGTAACCTTTCCAAGGGGAGCCGAAGCGGGAGGGGGGCGAGATTGTGTCACAAGGGGGGAAAACTAACACTACCTTCCATGTTAATTCCTGCAATATTACGCCATTGGGGACTTGAACCTGGGACCTCCTGGAACGCATTAAACTTCGGGGAACGGGGATGACCAGCTGAGCTAGGGCCCGTTCTTATATATTATTATTATTATTTTATTTTTTTTATCAAAAATTAATATTAGAAGGAATGGTGGGCAACCTAGCAACAAGCTGGGCACCAACACCTTTCTGAATAACGACCCCCAACCTATGAAAAAGGGAATTGCCCATCCTGAAATTGGCATCATGACGAGCCATACAATTTCTGAATAACGACCCCCAACCTATTATAATAACTATATTATTATTAAAAATCTTTTAATTACCATGTATATTATTAATTAACATTAATTCATTAATTAGTTCAAATTTTATATTAATTAACATTGATTTATTTTTGTGAAGCTAAAAAAATGTTTCATTATAATATCAATACAATTTTAATACATATAAAATAATAAAAATAATGTAACAACAAAAAGTGGTAACACATGAGATGGAAAAACACCAGTAAAGGAATAATAAGTCATCGAGAAGAGCATGTGAGACAAACAACATGTCAGACTAAAAGATGAACTTTCATAATCTATTCTTATTTTCTTTATTATTTATTGAAAATCAAAGCATTGGGAAATCATTTTTTCATATGTATACATAACCAAGAGGACAAAATATCATTTTCTCACGGATTAAAATAATAATAATAATAATAATAATAATAATAATAATAACATGGAATTAACATGTTATTATTTGAAAATAATAATAATAATAATAATAATAATAATAATAACATGGAAGTCCAAAGTTAGGAATTAACATTGCAGGAGGTCCCAAAGTTCAAGCCCCCAATGGCGTAATATTGCAGGAATTAACATGGAAGGTAGTGTTAGTTTACCCCCCTTGTGACACCACTCTAATAAGTGAAGCCCCCGTCATTACCATTCAAAGAGGCATCGAGGCGTTTCCTATTATTAATAAAAGCCTTTATTGGCCCTTTTCATAATAATAATAATAATAATAACATGGAATTAACATGTTATTATTCACTTGGCTAGGTTATCCATGAGGCTCGCTGGAAGGTTAACACATCAACTTGTTCAATTAATGTAATAGTATGTTGTTGGAGCTTAGCTTGTTAGGCTTCCAACTAGTTAATGTAATACTCTTTATCCAATAATAAAAAATATATAATAATAATAATAAATTATTTACAATCCAATCACAAGTTACTAACAATCAATTATTATTTTCTCATTAAAAAAAAAGGTAATCATGGATGGGCACACATCAAATACATGGCAGGCAACAAACACTTCCTCTGATTCACACCATGCGAGTAAAAGTAAAAGTTCGTATATATAGATCAGACAGACATGTGAAAAGAAAATGGCATAGAACTGACAAACAACGTATGATAGTACAACCAATACCAAAAGCATATTGAAACAAATATGGTTGAGATTTCAATCATCAATATAAAAATAACATATAAATATCAAACATTATAATATTATATAATACTAAGTAATTGAGGATGGAGTCAGAAATAAACATAGAAGGCATTAACTTTTTGTTCTAGATATAGAATGATATGTAAAGCATATGTCCAATCAAACATTATTAATCATATTAATTAAGCATACAAAGACAAGGATACATACAAAGACAGAGATGCCTCAGAAAGCATATTATATAAAAACAAAATGGGATTTGTTTAGGCATACTTCGAAAGTATCCCGATTGAAAGGAAAAAAAATATTGATATACGGATCCGATGATATCACGGCTGATTATGTCGTACTGTGAGTTGATATTAACCAAACGTAGGCGCTAGGAAGAGCTCATGCTTTCCGATTGATTGAAAACAGAAAAGAGCAAAACAGAGGTACCAAAATCCCAGATTATGATGGAGTTTTCTTCGACAGAAAACTTTATCTTTGATTTGATGGAGAAGTACAAGACTAATCTTTTAAAAAATTCTTAACAACAGGGTTAGAGCTCGTTGTTGATGACGTGATTGAGGACAATCATAGGTGAAGGAAAGAGACATAGAGGCAAGAAGGAGAACCATCATATTAGAGGGATTTTATTGATAGGCATCAACCATATTACATAGCAGAGTATATGTTTTATATACAACCATGGGAAAACCGAACTACCTAGTTGGGCCGCACATCTATGGGCCATATGCCCTACAATATATATATATATATATATTTATTTATTTATACAGTAAAAACTCCATATATTGATACTCCATATATTAATAAACTCTATATATTAATAAAAAATCATGGTCCCAACTTGGGCCAGTTATAAATAGTGATAAACTCCACATTTTAATATTAATATATTTTTATAGTCCCACCATAAGGAATTTACCTCCATATATTAATATAATAGACATAATCGGAAAATTATAGATCTTGTTACACCGAAATTTAAGATAAAGAAAAATATATATCTATAGTTGTTTGCGAAAATGATGTAATTTCTTAGGTTGTTAAAGCATCTTTGGATTTACATATGCTTAAGACCTCGTTACCATGTGCACCTTCTTGTTGAAGCTAAAATATTTCCATCTTGTCAAGCATGTTTAAAGCTTCTTGTCGACCAAATTTTTTTTTTTTGTATACCTCCCTATATTAATAAACTCGATATATTAATAATTTTGTGAAGTCCCAAATCTATTAATATATAGAGTTTTTACTGTAGTACTATTTTTCATCTTTGATTTTTTTTTCGTATCTTGTCTGGACTAAAAGTTGGTTTTGAAATTTGAAGAATCGGACTTGGTCTTATTTTGGGTAATAATGGTTGGTATTTTATGTAATGGAGATCGTTTGTGAAGAATCTAATTTGGGAATATTACTTCCCTTTTATGGAAGCATCTGATATATTTAATGGTCAAGAAACAAAATGGTTTGAAACCAATATTTCAATAGGCTGCAGAAGTTTAATACGATTTTCTTATCTCGTTTCTTTAAGTTTCGATTGTAAATCTTGTATTATCTGTATTGTCCTGTTTAATGATGTAATTGATCAATGTAATCCTTCAAAACCTCAATTTGAATGAGGTAGTCATAAATAAAATTTAGGGGCTATTAAAAGCGCCCATGTTTCCATCAAAAAAAGAAACAAACACAAAACCAGAACATAAATGGGAAAAACAAATTAGAGACATGTAACACATCGTTTTAATTTCCATAATTGTGTTATTACGTCTTTTTTATTAATAAATAACTAAGAAATATAATAAATACTTATTAACAAGAAACCTATTTTGTCAATCTAGTATCTTTTTGAATCATGAACTATAAAAGCCACGTCATAGTCGTTAATATCACGAAGCAATTATTCTTGAAACCGATCAACTCGTTCTTGAAGTATATTCACCTGTTGTTGGAGACCAAAAAAATCACGATCAAAGGGAAAACAACATCTACTTTCCCCATGCACCAATTCCACACAATGATCTTCAATAGCAAATGCATTAATCTCACGCAAACGCCAATAATATGCATGCTTCCTTATGCAGATTATGAACACGCCGAGTTTAGGCTGAAAAACTCGTACATCATAATCTGAGATCTTGAAATCATATTCTAGGGTTCTTCTTAATGAATTGTATCTAATAGTTTTACAACCCATAGAAATAAATTGGTAGCAATAGGAGGTGCAGTTCATTCTGATCAAAAAGGAAGAGCAATTCGCAGGAGAAGAAAAACTCCTTGTGTTGAAAATTAGATATGGTGGACGAATTTTTATTTATTTATTAAGTTATGTGTATTCATAAACTACATCCGATTAAAAAGGAAATTATATAAAGATCAAATATTCATTCCATCCCCATATATATATATATATCATTATCTATTTTTTTCCATATTTATAGTGATACGGAAACTGAAATATTTGATGTACTTGTAAAGAGGTAAGGAATACCAAACACCTAATTCGCTTAACCTAAAAATGTAGGGGTTATAACCGCTTAATAGTTATCCTTTAGATTTTGTTTCATTTTAAATAAAAATTCAGTTATAGGTTTAAGTTATAACCGCTTATATTAGATAAAACATGCAAATATGCGTTACTTGTCTGCTCATTAAAGACGCGACCTTTTAAATAATTCCTTCTCATCAAGGGCACGACCATTCGCCAACATGTGTATTGGATGTCTATATAAGCTTTACTCATATCTGCTTGTAGCATTCTACAATATTAAGAAAATCTTAAATGTTTTTTTTTTTAATAATCTTTCATCAGTATAATAGTGATGGATATGTTGTCGGAATTAACTACTGAGATACTACATCACCTCCAAACTGCAGAAAGCATTTTAGCAAGCAAATGTGTTTCCAAAGAGTGGAATACTATCCTCTGGGACAAAAGAATTGGACTCCTTTTTGGTGTCACACCAAGAATATGGAAAGAAGTTACTCAACTCTTTTATAGTGAGGAAGATTTCAGCCCGATCGTAACAGCCAACAATCACGACGCCCGGAATGATGGAACCCATGAAGATTTGACTAAGTTACACCCAATAGTTGGATCTTGCAATGGTCTGGTCTGTTTTTATGTTTCACACCACGGCATACAAGATCATGTATATGTTATGAACCCAGAAACTGGTGAGCACCTACATCTGCCACAACTATGCATCCCAATTATTGCACGAGATCAAGTACTTTCTTGGTATCCTGTAATTGGGGGTTTCGGATACTGTCAACGTATCGATGAGTACAAGTTAGTTCGAATTCACATGGATGGTAAAGTTCAAATACACACTCTAGGAGACAAGAGGGGATGGAGGAACATAGCATAGGAGATTCCTTATATTTTTCGGAGTTCAGGTGTGCACGCACATGGTTGTATTTTTTGGAAGGATTGTTGTCAGTGGGATAGTGGCATAGTTTCTTTCAATTTGGACACTGAGACATTTCATCAACATTTGCGACCCTCGTATCATATTCCTAGGAGTGAATTCCCATCAGTTGGGATGGTTATGTTTGGAGTTCACCTTTTATTTTACTACATCCATGAGGCATGTGATGAGGGGATTAATCATCCCCTGATAGATTTCTAGGCACCAATTTCCAAAAAAAATATTCATACATGGGCACCTGGCTGGGAATGGAATTGGAATCATAAGATAAGCATTTTCTTAGAAAAGGATGAGGATGAAGGGTGGCCGACCTATTACCCGATAGCTTTTGGAAAAAACAAGGACCTCCTATTGTGGCAGAATGAGCGTTTATTGCGTTACAATGCACTCACCAGAACTTGGACGGAAATTTGGGGGACACAATTGTGGGAAACAAGCAAGGTTGCAATTATTCCTCATATGAGGAGTGCTGTCTCGTTGAAGAATTTTGGTGGACAATCGGAAACATGTACTCATGATGTCCATGCCACTAACACATTTCTTGGGTTATCTATGTAGCTTTTTTTTTCTTGTAGTTGTGTTTTTTTTTTTTTTTTTTTTTTTCATTGAAGAATTTATTCCTTGGGTATTAGCCTTTTTTTATCTTGTAGTTGTGTTTTTTTTTTTGTGTATGGATTATTTTCTATGTTGAAATGTACAATTTAGTTTGGATCATTGTTTAACTAGCCAACCTTTTTTTGCGTTACACCTATGGTCCAGGCCACCCCAACCGACCAAGGTAATTAGTCGAAAAGTAGAAAAATTATTTGGGTATTTCCTAAGAGATCATGATTTATTTTAGTTTGTTATGTTCAGAATGTATATATTAGATTAAAAAGGAAATTAGATAAACTTGAAAATATTCATTCCATATCTCATTATAAACTTGAAAATATTCAATATTCAATGTAAATACCAAAGAATAGGTGATTTAAGATAATGATGGAAAACCTAAGAAATTAGGGTTTTCCTTAGAAATACATATATATTACACCAAGCATAGAAATAATTAACATAGAGTATTAAGAGAAAAATGAGTTCTGCTAAGAGGGACTGTAGAGATGAAACTGAAGAGAGGATCCAAACATTTCCTCGACTGATGGCTGGTCCTCGTAAATTGAGTTTTATCATTATTGTGGACGGAATAACTACTGTTCCTCTCGACGCTGTAATTAGTTCTGTTATCAGTAGTGTTGACAATGATGATGTTCTTATTTATGCTGATGTTACTCATGGTGTTCCTATGGATGCTGTAATCAGTAGCATTGAGGATGTTGATGTTCCTGCTTATGCTGATGTTCTTATTGTGAATGATGATGCTCCTGCTTATATTATTGAAATTATTGATGAAGATAGTCCCGATGTTCCAGATATGGCAGATAATCCAAAAGTTAACAAGCATGATCTCAACAAGCATGTAGAGCCTGATGAAGCAGAAAATGACAAATCTGAGGATGAAAAGGCGCCCAAGCCCGCTGGTTGGAGTGATCAGGTTCACCTCAGCATTGCGAGAAGAATTGTTTGAAGATGGGGATGGTTCATTTGATACGGTTTTTTTTTTTTTTTGATGATATGGTTTGATTTATCGATTTCTTTTTGTGGACGCTTTGAAAGTTGTTTTCATTTCTTGTTTCGTTTGCTAATTTTTTCATTTAGATGAGTGATGTTTATGAATTCTTTTATTATTTAGGTATTGGAATCATGAAATAAATCAGATAATTATTTACAAGCTCACATACTTTACAGAATGCAATATACTCTTGCAAATTTTATTTATGAGGTGTGCATTCTTTTGGAAAAATAAATATAATTAGCTGAAAGAACGGAAGAAATGTAGAAAAATACAGTTTTCCCCCCTGTAAACAATAAGAATCAATTTATCACTGTAGGTCTGATCTTATTATCTTATTGCCAATAATTTTAACAAAAATACGAGTTTGAACAAGTAAAGTGCTATTGAAAGTAAAGTAATGCTATACGACGATGTTAATGATAATGATCTTTGCGTGGAATTAGATGAGAATGAGGAACCAGACTAATCTGACAAAGAATCGACTCATCTAACAAGTTCTTTGCTTTTTAAACAGGGTTTTTGATGTGTGAACTTTTAGTTTACATATTTTTAAATATAAAGCATTTCGCCTGACCATTTTGTTTTCAGTGGTGGTTGTATTTATTTTTTAAGTACTGCACTAGATGCAAGCTTTTTATGCTGATAGATAGGTTGACATTTATGTGATGAGTTATTCACGTTGAACTTTTATGTTTTCTGGAAATGATGAACATGAAAATGGATGGGTTATCTTTATTAGCTTATTGTATGATTAGAATAATATGTTTCCTACATAGATGCCACTAATAATTCATACATTTCCTCCCTAAACCAAGAATAATACAAGAGACAACCCAGATAAAAATTATTAAGGTAAATATTATTCGAAATTGGAAAGTAATTTTTTTCTATAGCCTCTTCTCGAGTTGGTAAGAGATAGGAAAAAAATTTCGAAAATTTTGGGAAATAATTTTATCATAAATGTCTACGATATATTCTCTCATAAAACAAGGAAACTAACCATATTTGTTACACATCAAAAATTTGGAAATAAAAAAAGAAAAACACCAAAAATCTTTTTGTTTGTGGGAGAAAACTACTTCTGCCAGTTTAGGTAATTTTGGGTGTGTGTGGATGAGAAGTGAGTTTAAACCTTCAACAAATGTGATGCACGATGATCACTTTGATTCGAGAGATAATCTATACAATTCTGGCCTAAACCGAAGACACGGCCGTTCCAGATTTGTTTCGGTCACAGGTGAAGGATGTGAGGTTGATCTTAGGGAGGGAAGCGAAGAAGGTGTTGAGAGTATGAAGGTGAAGGCTATTTGATGACTTGTTAACAGAAGGTTGAGCAGGCTAGCAAATGTTGCAGGCAGGCTCTGGGTGTTGAATACGATTAACACTTGGTTTTATGTGTTGTTCGAACTTCTGTTTTTGGAAATAGGGAGGAGAAACTATTTATACAAGTCATTAAGCCTTCTTCACGCCTCTCGTGGGAAGTGGAGTGAGGGAAGAGTGGAGTTGTGTGTGAGTGTCACACGATAAGAACTTCCCACTTCTCCCATCTTGACTTAACCGCCCATATCTTCCTAACACGTTCTTGTGATGGCGCGTTGCACGCTGCACGCTGTAAACCGCCAGACCAATACCCCAGTTTGTATCCCCCAGTTGTGACGTGATTAATGTCTCGAGTGTGTGGATCGCGGGATCCACAGGAAATAGTGCAGGGTGAACCGTGAACTTGGTATAACATCGCATGCAGCCATCTTCAGGTGACCGTTTGGAGGCTGTATAGACAGGCCATGCCTTGGTCGGTTACCCTGTGAAGAAGAGTGACGGATGGTGGTCATAGTGATACCTTGTTTGCTGGTTGATTCGCACCCTAAGCCATTCGTCCAAGCTTTCAAAGCTGGAAGGACGAGATGACTCGTAGCCTTGCTTGCGACCGTTGGATGGGAGGCGCGCATGCTGCCTCTTTCTGCCCAAACGTTTGCATGCTTAGAGAGTTCAAATGGAGGAACCGATCATCCCTGCATGGAGGTAGTACAATGGTATTCACGCCCATGCCTGCTTGACTCGCAAAGATTTAATCTAAGCCACTCGACTCAGGTGGAAAAGACGAGTGGTCGAGATTAGAATTTATGGAGGGGCCGTGACATGTCACCTTTGGGCGCGCGTACCGAGGAGATTGAACACTCCCGGTCTTGGACGATCAGCTAGGCGTGAATCCGGGCCCACGGTGGTCATGCTAGCATGCTCGGTTCCTTCTAAGTCTCCATCTTGGCCTTCCGTCCAAGCCTGCGAAGATGGACGCTCGAGATGTTTCTGCGCCGCAAACCCTAATTAGGGTTTTGGACCGGCCACTTTGGGCGATCAGTTTTGGGGTGCGTGCGCCTCCTTTGGGGAGACCGACCATGTATGAAACATCTTGGGTCGACAGTGAGCATGTACATGCTTGCTCTTTGACCCTGGGCGCAATCTAAGCCATCCAACTATGCCAGCGAAGTCGGATGGTCGTGATCGTTTTGGATCTTCTCAACCTGCATAAGGCGTTAATCTAGCCTTGTTTGGGAAATCGTTTCTTGCACCACAGCTTGCCTATGAGGGAGTCGGTCATGTAGGTAGAAAATGGGCCCGCCAATGGTGTACCATCACTTCACTACTTGTTTTGGGGTATAATCTAAGCCGTCCTACTATGCCAGCGAAGTTGGACGCTCACGATTAAAAGGAACCCTAGCCGTGCGTCATGCTCACTTTGAGCGGACGTTTTGGAAGGACCAACCGTAGTTGGTCTTGACCGTTCGGTCATGTATGAAGGTGGGTCCGAGGTGATCATGGTAGCATGCTCAGGACCCCCTGAATCTATATCTACACCCTCCATCTATGCCTGCAAAGTTGGACGGATGAGATATATTTTTGGGTTTGTTTCAGCAAGCGAGACTAACATGGGTAGTCTTGCATGCGTTCAACGGGGCTAGTATAACCTGCCGTAGCCTACGGGTGTTTGCACGTCGAACATAAGGCTTTAATTAAAGCATTAATAGTAATGCTGCATACCTACAGAAAACCGGGATGGTTGCTACATTCTCCGTCGGGATGGTTGCCACATGCTCCGTTCTGGGTATGTTTTAATTCTCAGGGATGGTTGCACATGCTCCAATGAATTAATATGGAGAGAAGTATTCATCTCCTGAAGGCTTTATCCTTTGCAGGACGTCAGCTTACAAAATTGGCTTTTTACAATTTTGCCCTTTAAATAGAAATCCACCATCAACATTAAGTCCCCTGCCTAGCATGCAATGGTTACACTATTGTAGGGTAGGCATGAGATGGTGACAATTTGCATACAAAAATAATTAAAGCCAGAGTAGATACGTGTTTACCGCGTGGGAGAAGGTATGTCACGTGTGTTAAACTCCTTGGATCTGGTTGAGTTGATCATTCCAATGGTAAAGCTCGGCTGGGGAAGTACAGCTTGATGGGTCGACCTACCTCGGCATTCCTCTTTCGGTGTGCCATCTCATATGCCTATCAAGCATCGTGCATTCGATAAGCATTGTTGATCACAATCCCGATTCAAAAGCCTCAGAAAGCGGCAAGGCAGACTTCTTTTCTCCTGGGGATCTTGTTGGATCGTGAAGTATATAAAGAAGTTTTCTGTATTCTTCTCATTAGGCGATCTTCTTCAACATCTCAGATATTGCTTCACACGTTTATTTCTCGATCGGCGATAGTTGTGATTATAATATTTTTTATGTGCCGACGTAACTCATCTTCCTCTCTTTTTGCATATCATGAAAGGAGTTGGTGATGATAACTCTGCATCTTCTTCAGAAAAAAGTTTTGAAGTTGATAAACCAGAAGCTAACGCACATGAAGAGGTGATGGCTAAAATTGATTTTCCACTTCGTGAAGTCGGCCATGCTGTACAGGGAATGTCTGTCTTGCATTTAACCACTGTCAGGGGGCGGCTCCGTGCTCTTTCAGCTGTAATTGATATGGAGGAGAAACAAAGACATGAAGAAGCGTTGCGAGCGAAGTGAAAACGCGAGGCGTCACAAGCACCAGCAAGTTCGAGAACTGAAAGGTTTGCGGCTCGGTTGAAGAGACGGAGGGTTGAACACGAACGTCATGCGGGTGATGAGAAGTGTGATTACCCAATACGTGGTGGTGTGATAATCCTTTACCCTGATACTAATGAGACTGAACATCTGAAAGTGATTGGCAAGATTTCCACGGTTGCAATGGATTCTGTAGAAATTTCAGAGGATACGCATGCTGAAGATGTTGAGGCGGTATTTGCTGTGCCCGAAGAAGTCGAGGCGTCTCTGGAGAAAATGGCACAAGATGTGGATCCCAACAGTGATGAAGACGCAACCAGCAATTGAGTTTCCTTGTTATTCTTCTTTGTATTATTTTTTTTTATACTCAGTGGCGGCTGAGTTTGAAGTTTTCTTCTTTGCTTTTGCTTGCTTGTCTTGAACAAAGTTTTATTCAGTGCTGCTTTCGAAACATGCACATTTTCCTGCTTGTGCCCCTTGACGTGAGTCTGGCTTTGTTGAAGTAGATCACGTAGGATATATTCCTCCTCCCCTTTTACATGTTTTATTCCTCCCATATTACCAGGCTGGTATGAAGATTTGGTATGAGGGTTTAGGGTTTTCTTTCTGGGTAATGGTGGTTTGAAGGTGACTCATAACTTTGTGTGATTTTATGAGAAATTGTAAAAGGAATGAAATCTTGATTACTTGAAGAAATATTGAAACCCTAATAAGTATGAAGGCAAGCAGTGCCATCATTTTGAAGGAATTACAAATATTGTGAAAAGGAAAATTGTTGGAGGAATCCCCCGGGGGGATTAGAGAGGCGATGTCGTGTCTTCAAGTAAGGTAGGGCTTGAGCCATCATGAGTGAACAACCACACCTTCGAGTTTATCTGCATTGATGATCTTGTAGTAACCGCCCAAGATAACATCTTCCACTAAGAATATTTCCTCTTCCTTTGCAGGCATATCAGACTGGGCAGTTATCTTTACTGCCATGTTTCCAACTTGGAACGTGGTTATCTTTGCTACCATATCTCCGATTTGAAACGGATTCGGACTTGCCATACCAGCTTGCTTCTGACACGTGTCGTTCTTGATTGCTTCCAAGCTTTTGGTAAAGCGCTTAAAGGGGCCAGCACTCCATTCACATCTATTGGTGGTGGCCCGCCTGTCAGGTGAAACAGTCCCCGGTGGTCTAACAGGACAATCATCCACTACTTGCAAAGAGGGTCGTTCAATGAGACTTACTTGGGCTCAGAATCTTTTGACGCATGACGAAGGGATTTCACCAGGGAGTTGTGTTATGCCTGTGAGTTGTTGATATGGGGGCAACAGGAAGTCTTAGATTCTCCAAGGTTTGTTGGAAATCATCGGAGCTGGCTTGTTGGAGATTCTTTCAGGTACTGAGATTGGTAAGGAATGAGCCTTGTATACCCACGGGCGCCCCAGAATCATGTCGTAATCCGGATGTTCCTTAATTATATGGAATCTAGCTTGTGTTGGAGTGTTACCAATCTTGACATCAAGGTCAATGTATCCGTAGACATCCACAAATTCTCCTGCTGGGCTCTTGATCACAGTCGGACCACGGGTAGCCTCCTGCTTTGAGATTTTCGCAGCTTGCAGGGTCTTGATAGTAACGATGTTGAATTCAGAAGCTGCATCGATTAATGTGCTATCGAACTTGACATCTTACAGATGGGAGACGGTCAAAAGTCCCTAGTTTCCTTTGTTGGTTCCCTTTTCTAAGGAGGCTTGAGATGCTGGAACGACTTCCTTTTCTGGATACAAGCACCTGCTTGACACAATACGGTTGAGGGCCATGAATATATCTTGACGTTGTACCTTGGAAAGGTACAAGATTTCACACAGGTGTTTCATCATGGATTGTACAGTCTTGCGCACAGAGCTTCCAGAGATCATGCAACTTCGGACAGGAAGGGGGTCTGTGTGAACTCCTTCATTTCCCAATTGGAGCTCTCCTGATGCTATCTTTTCCCTGAAGATTTCCTTCAGCTTGTTGCAATCCTTAGTTGGGTGGTGGAAAAACCTATGATAACGACAGTACTTAGGGTCTGCCACGTCTTTCTCAGTTGGTGGACGTCTGATAGGAGGTAGTCTGATAGCATCATCCTGAATCCATGCCTCCAAGAGTTCTATTACTTAATTTATCGGAAATGGGAAGCTTGTATCTTCGGTGCTCTGCGCAGGATCTTTGCCTGTTCCCTTTCGAGGCGAAGCTTTATGCGTTTGAGCCGCACGTTTGGGTAGTTGTTCTGCCGCCGCTGGAGCTTTTCTCTTTCCTCCTTCGCTTACTACACTGACAGAAGGGCCAGTATTATATTTCTTGTTGATGAGGCGCCTATTTCCCCGATTATCTCGTGAATCGTCGCTCCGAACGATCCTGGTCCTTTCCAATAATGCTTGGGCGGTAGTGGCCGAACGTTTGGCTGCTTCATGGAGTTCTGAGAATGTCTGGAATCCCAAGTTTTCCAGCAGGGCGCGATATATGGGTATCATTCCATTGATGCATAATTCCACCAGCTGTCGTTCTGTGACATTTGGTCCATGGCAGTCCAACGCTTGTGTTCTGAACCTTTTGACAAAATCATTTGGATGTTAGTTGTTCCGTTGGGATATTCTCCCCAGGTCTGAGAAAGTAACTTGCTCAGATACAAAGAAGTACTTCTTGTAAAACGCGTTGACCATTTCACTCCAATTGGATATGCTGTCGGGTGCGATGTTGTTGTACCACGTATAGGCTCTCCCCGTAAGTGATTTGGAGAATTCCTTCAGGCGGAGAACGTGATTGTATTCATGTTCTCCTAAGGATTCTAAGAATCGAGAGATGTGTTCACGAGCATTACCGGTACCATCATAAAGGATGAATTGAGGTGAGGTGTATCCCCTGGGAAGAGGAATCCGCTGCACGTCTTGTGGATATGGGGGTTGGTGTCGATGCGCGTCCATCGGATTTTCTTTGCCACGATTTTGGAGGAGTCTCTCCAGATCTTCACGTGTAATAAAGTTGTACGATTGGCTCCTTTCCCTGAGACGCTCGTCCCTTTCTCTCGCGTGGTCAGCAACATAAGACTCTTCATCCAGGTAGGCTTGCGTAACTGAGGCACATGCTCCAGGTGTGCTAAACGTATTTCTTGCTGGCCCTTGAGGATATCTCGACTCTTGTGGTAATCGATCGGTTAATGTTTTAAGGAAGGTGAGTACCTCCTTCTGAGTGGTTGCCATGTCTGCCTGAGCTTTAGCGAGGGTTTCTTGTCTCTCCATCAAGTCCACCATGGTGATAGGAGGTTGTCCTCCTCTGGGTCCTCCAGATCCTCGTCTTGAAGGGGAAGTAACAGTTGTTCTGGTGACGGACGGAAGTGTCATGCTTGAGGAAATGCCTGGATTTGCGGCCGCTCTGGCTCTTGTAATGGGAGGTGTCATACCTGTTGGAATGTCTGCTCATGTTCCACTGGTACTGATGATAGAAGACGCGATTCCACGATACACATTGGTTGCACTGGCGGGTTGCACTGTAACACCAGTAATTGGAATATCAGCGCCACCAGAAGCGTTGTCGGTGCTAACTCCATCGTTGGTTGCTTCTCCAGACCTAAGATCCACCATTCTTGAAATCAAAGAGATTGAATTGGTATTGAAGAAATCGACTTCACAACCGAGAGATTAACCTCCCACCGTGGTCGCCAATTGTTTGTGGGAGAAAACTACTTCTGCCGGTTTAGGTAATTTTGGGTGTGTGTGGATGAGAAGTGAGTTTAAACCTTCAACAAATGTGCTGCACGATGAGCACTTTGATTCGAGAGATAATCTATACAATTCTGGCCTAAACCGAAGATACGGCCATTCCAGATTTGTTTCGGTCACAGGTGAAGGATGTGAGGTTGATCTTAGGGAGGGAAGCGAAGAAGGTGTTGAGAGTATGAAGGTGAAGGCTATTTGATGACTTGTTAACAGAAGGTTGAGCAGGCTATCAAATGTTGCAGGCAGGCTCTGGGTGTTGAATACGATTAACACTTGGTTTTCTGTGTTGTTCGAACTTCTGTTTTTGGAAATAGGGAGGAGAACCTATTTATACAAGTCATTAAGCCTTCTTCACACCTCTCGTGGGAAGTGGAGGAAGTGTAGTGAGGGAAGAGTGGAGTTGTGTGTGAGTGTCACACGATCATAACTGCCCACTTCTCCCATCTTGACTTAACCGCCCATGTCTTCCTAACACGTTCTTGTGATGGCGCGTTGCACGCTGCACGTTGTGAACCGCCAGACCAATACCCCAGTTTGTATCCCCCAGTTGTGACGTGATTAATGTCTCGAGTGTGTGGATCGCGGGATCCACAGGAAATAGTGCATGGTGAACCGTGAACTTGGTATAACATCGCATGCATCCATCTTCAGGTGACCGTTTGGAGGCTGTATAGACAGGCCATTCCTTGGTCGGTTACCCTGTAAAGAAGAGTGACGGATGGTGGTCATAGTGATACCTTGTTTGCTGGTTGATTCGCACCCTAAGCCATTCGTCCAAGCTTGCAAAGATGGACGGACGAGATGACTCGTAGCCTTGCTTGCGACCGTTGGATGGGAGGCGCGCATGCTGCCTCTTTCGGCCCAAACGTTTGCATGCTTAGAGAGTTCCAATGGAGGAACCGATCAGCCCTGCATGGAGGTAGTACAATGGTGTTCACGCCCATGCCTGCTTGACTCGCAAAGATTTAATCTAAGCCACTCGACTCAGGTGGAAAAGACGAGTGGTCGAGATTAGAATTTATGGAGGGGCCGTGATATGTCACCTTTGGGCGCGCGTACCGAGGATCTTGACCACTGCCGGTCTTGGCCGATCATCTAGGCGTGAAGCCGGGCCCACGGTGGTCATGCTAGCATGCTCGATTCCTTCTAAGTCTCCATCTTGGCCTTCCGTCCAAGCCTGCGAAGATGGACGCTCGAGATGTTTCTGCGCCGCAAACCCTAATTAGGGTTTTGGACCGGCCACTTTGGGCGATCGGTTTTGGGGTGCGTGCGCCTCCTTTGGGGAGACCGACCATGTATGCAACATCTTGGGTCAACAGTGAGCATGTACATGCTTGCTTTATGACCCTGGGCGCAATCTAAGCCATCCAACTATGCCAGCGAAGTCGGATGGTCGTGATCGTTTTGGATCTTCTCAACATGCATAAGGCGTTAATATAGCCTTGTTTGGGAAATCGTTTCTTGCACCACGGCTTGCCTATGAGGGAGTCGGTCATGTAGGTAGAAAGTGGGCCCGCCAATGGTGTACCATCACTTCACTACTTGTTTTAGGGTATAATCTAAGCCGTCCGACTATGCCAGCGAAGTTGGACGCTCACGATTAAAAGTAACCCTAGCCGTGCGTCATGCTCACTTTGAGCGCATGTTTTGGAAGGACCAACTGTAGTTGGTCTTGAATGTTCGGTCATGTATGAAGGCGGGTCCGAGGTGATCATGGTAGCATGCTCAGGACCCCTGAATTTATATCTACACCCTCCATCTATGCCTGCAAAGTTGGACGGATGAGATATATTTTTGGGTTTGTTTTCAGCAAGCGAGACTAACATGGGTAGTCTTGCATGCGTTCAACGGGGTTAGTATAACCTGCCGTAGCCTACGGGTGTTTGCACGTCAAACACAAGGCTTTAATTAAATCATTAATAGTAATGCTGCATACCTACAGAAAACCGGGATGGTTGCTACATGCTCCGTCGGGATGGTTGCCACATGCTCCGTTCTGGGTATGTTTTAATTCTCAGGGATGGTTAAACATGCTCCAATGAATTAATATGGCGAGAAGTATTCATTGCCTGAAGGCTTTAGCCTTTGCAGGACGTCAGCTTACAAAAATTGGTTTTTTATAATTTTGCCCTTTAAATAGAAATCCACCATCAACACTTTTGTTTGGCGGGTGATGAAAATGGATTTTACTGGCGGGATGATTTCAAAAGGAAAATCAATTCCCGCCTGACGATTTGGTTAAATTCCAAAAAGAAAAAGAAAGATGAGTTCGATCTACTTTTTCAGTTTTTATTACTCGATTCATTCTCTCTATGAAATCATAATTCTACTACTATATCTAATCTTTACAAGGAACCTACCTCTTCAGACTCGATCTTTGTTGTTGGTATTATTTCTACAACCCATTATCGAATGAATATTAAATTGATGTTAGATTTTTTGTTCGATCTCATGGAATCAGATGTTAGATCTTATAGGTTTACTAGTTAAAGCATGATTAGGGTTTTTATTCTATCACTTCTTATAGGTTTACTAGTTAAAGCATGAGTAGGGTTTTTATTCTATTACTATCTCTAATCTTTACAAGGAATCTACCTCTTTAAACTTGATCTTTGTTGCTGGTAATATTTCTACAACCCATTATCGAATGAATATTAAATTTATGTTAGATTTTTTGTTTGATGTCATGGAATCATATGTTAGATCTTATAGGTTTACTAGTTAAAGCATGATTAGGGTTTTTATTCGGCTGTATCAAAGAACAAGTTAATGACAATCACGGGTTGTACGATGAGATGTGATTTCATTTTGTTACAACAATAATATTTTAGGCTTAAGTTACATGCATGATCTATTATAAGATTTAGGTAAGGATTTTTCTTTCATGTTACTTAGTTAGGCTTTACTAGTTAGTTAGGTTTTACAAAAAAAAAAAAAAAAACTTAACGATGCTAATTTTTTTCTAGGGTTTTTGTTATTGTTTGGGTTGGATTTTTATTGAGAGTTAATAACTCTACTTTGATATTATAAGTTTTCTCAAGATTTAATCTTTTGAGTCTCTGTTACTTGACGAGCCTGTAACGTCTACATTTTAAGTTGCCACTTTTAATAATACCATGTTGCTGGTTGGCCAATTTGACTATATCTTCAAGCTAAAAATGGATAATCATTATCTGGTGCTTTAGTGCTCTTGCCTTTTGTAACAAAAAGTTATATAAGACCGTTTAATCGGTACCTTTCGCTTTGTGTATAACACAATAATCATGAGGAGATTTTGTGTGTTGCAGTAATATTTTTTCCTCAAGTTACATGCATAAATGACTTTATGTTTGTTTTATTTTCATATAATAGAAAATAGGTATAACACGTGTTGCCTATCTTGTTAGGTTTAGCTAATACTTTCCAAAATAAGCCCAAATTCCTAACTGAGATGCACGTACCTACACAGCTTTTTTCATGGGAGAAGATGATGATTACGACCAATGGAGGGAATCAGATGATGAGGTGGATTCTGATGAAGAAACGATGGATTTAGATGAGAGTCATGATGACACTATACAATCAGATGACGATAATGGTGAAGATATGGTCCACACTGCTAGATTTGAAGAATTAACAGGTAATGTGTGAAACCTTGTACTTATTTGTTTCTACTTAAACATCACATGGTTTCATTTCCTCAGTTATTTCCAGAGTCATAAGATTCTAAAAATGATGATTTAGAGGTGTTAGAAGAAAAAGAATTGGAAAATGCTCCAGAAGCAGAAAAGCAGCCACAACAAGAAGACTCTACAGAAGTGATCATAAAAGAGATGGGAATGACAAGAATGTTGAAGCTGCATAGATACTTCTCGAAAAAAATGCCAAAAGAAGGATATTTAATTTGACAAAATGCTTCGGCCTATTGGTGACCATATAATTGAATTCAGTAGTTACCTAGGCTATTTGGTCTGTGATATGGTTGGCATAAAACATTTATGTTGGAAGGAATTCCCTTCAACAACAAAAGAAAATATGTGGGAGAAAATTATGGTATGCATATGCGGTTATCAATTCGTCGTTTTTATTGTCTAACTGTGAGTCTGTGATTAACATACATTAGATGTTATTGCAGCTTCATTTTGAGGTGCCCCATGATCTAAAGCGAGTGGTCATGAAGTGTCTACCTGTTCAGCTGCAAGACTTCAGAAGGAAATTGTACAACAATCATGTAAAACCCTTCCTAGAATTGCCGCACAAACTAAGAACTTTCCGCAAAAAGTACGAAATGGTAATGGACCAAGCAAAATGGGAGAATTACCTTAATCATGTACTAAGATCGCCTATATTTAAGGTATGGAATACACATTGCTTTTTCTAATTTGTGTATCGTTCTTATTGTCTATCCCAGCATACTAATGAAATTATTTTTATTTCCCCTGCAATAAAAATTTGGAGAGGGGAAAAGAGGCAATATCACAATCCAAGTTCCCCCATCGGACGGGACGAGGAGGATACTCTAGATTAAAACTAAAATTAGTAAGTCTTTTGTCTTATTTATTATACACTGCATAGTAAAACCGGCCATATCAGATACTTCTATTTTGTATTTCGTGTTGCGTGTCTCATATATGCAGAAACTTATAACGGTATATGGATGTGTCCTCTTACACCAATCTGTAATTTTGTCACATTAGATGCTTTGGAATAGGTTTTCTATTTTACACAGTTAATATCTGTGCGGATGTAAATCCTTACTTGTTTCTGGTAACTACTAGGTCCAAAGCAGAAATGTTTCCAAAGAAGATCTTGAAGACCGGTGCTTTATGTGGGCAAGAGCACGCGAAAACAAAGACGAAATTGTTCCATACGAGTTTGTCAGGAACAAGACATCTGAAGTTGTGAGAAAAAAAAAACTTTACATTCCTCATATTTTTAACCAAAGTAAGTGCAAAGTAATTGCACAAGGTTTAAATCAAAATTTAACACATTATTTGAACAAGAAGATAAGCGGAAGATGATTCGAGAGGGAACTCTAACGGTTGGTCATAACGAGGACTCCCTAACAGTTGCGATCGGCCCATATAAGGGTGGACGTGTCAAGGGGCTGGATTTGGAGTGACGGCAACCCTTTACTTTCCAAATGGAAGAAAAAAAAACACTCGAAAGAGGACGATGAACTGCGTGAAAATCTGAAAGCTAAGGAGAAAGAATTAAAGTTTAATAAAAATGTGTATCAGAGATTAACAGATAACTTGTTATATCAAGGAGTCTATGTTGTGAAAATTGTGGGCAACAGTATCAACAAGTCTGGAGAAGAGGTAAGTGAACTGAGTTTTGATTAGATTATGTAATGTTTTTAAAAAGAATTGGCAGGTAGTATCTGATTTTTTCAAACAATGTGTTCAACTATAGTCACAAGATGCAGGACCTAGCAACGCCTCCAATCGATCTAAGAATAACATAGGTCCAGAATCAGTTAAGAAATTTCCAAAAAAACATGGGAAATCCGGTCCGCAGAAGTCATCTGAAGCACCAAAGGGTCCGCGAAGCGGGACTCTCCTTGTACTAAAACGTTGACCGTTTCTACTGAATCCCCGGCATTTTTAGTATAAAAAAAGAAGTCTTCGTCTCCTCCATCCACTGGGGAATATCATAATGTGCCATTTGAAAAAGTTACCATTGATGTATGGTTTTCCAACACGTTTAAATTTTTAATCTTCCATTTACTATCTCTCATGCGCCTTGTGTCTCTGCAGGGCATAGGATGCAAACTTTGGTTTGGAGAAAAGGACAACATTGTTGTCGTTGGTAGAGCTTACTCTTCAAAGAAGGTATCTTATAAAATGAAGTCATGAATGACGAATGAGGTTACATACAATAGCGTCCTGGTTAGTGAAGTACTAAATGAAACCATCTAATTACCCTTTGGCACATCTTCTGGGATAAAAACTTTAAAAGATGTTGGTGATGCTGAAATTAGTTGGCCATCAAATCAAATCAAACCATCTTGGATGAAAAGGTTGGTTGCTATGCTTGTTTGCTTTATTAACTCATTGGATATGTTTTTACACAAACCAGTTTTATAAATATATCTTGTTTGATATAAGAGACGAATATGTTATCAGCTATATGAATCACAGACGTTAGTGTATATTTTAGAGAACCTTATAGAACGAGATATGTGGTTAGCTATTTGATTGTGAGTCAGTTGTGCATTTTGCTTAAATGGTTTCACTGCAAAAAGAAAGTACAACTTTCATTTTAATTTTCTGAGGATATGAAATCACTGGATCTACTCAACGGAAGCCAATCTCGTATCGCAATATCTGAAAAAGTTCTGAAGGTATATGTTTTAAACCAGTTACATGATCTTAAGACCATATGAGTCTGAAAAATGCTATCAACTATATGAATCACGGACGCTAAGGTGCATTTTGGAGAACCTTGTATATTTGCTACCTATTCAATTCATCAGTGTCTTTGCATTCACGGTAGAATTTGGTATATTTGTTACCCGAATATGGAATATTACTCTACTGTTGTAGGTAACTCAACAAAATTCAGGGAAACATACTATGGATGTGACATCAAAAGCTACATCTAATCGGAGCAAATCTGAGATCATGACAACTGCATCAGTTCATACGATATCTGTTTTATTTTCACATGCATTTTAAATCTCAAACTTGCTTTGAAGTTTTCGCTTGAAGATGTTCATATGCTATATATTTCCACAGGGTAAAAAGGTGCTACCTTTTTGACGAGTTGTCTAAGGAGGATATCATTGCTAGAAGTAGAGCTTTTATGTTAGCAGGAAAACAACAATTACATTGAAAGGATTAGGTGGAGGTTGATTTCCACAAAATCCTGATTGAGGAAGTAATAAAACCAAATTTCTGTCTACTCGTATGATTTGATGGTATATAAACATTAGGAAAAACTCTTGGAAAAGTGATTCCTTGGCCAAAGTATCGTGTTAAGCTTACCGAGCCTGCTAAGAAGGTTAGTTGCTTGGCTTGTTTGATTTGTAAGTCGAATATACATAAACCAGTCTATCAATTATATGAATCACCAATACAAGTGTAAATTAGAAAACCTAGAAAAATAGAAATATGTGTAACTTTCAAAAGTAACTAATAACTCTTTTAATCTTATGCAGAACCCTACCAGTAATTCACAACCAATTAATTCTTTGTGGAAGTCTCCTTCACGTAGCAACCCTTCTGATGGATCTAAGAAGCAGTCTCCTAATCTTATGCAGAACTCTACCAGTAATTCCAAACCAAATCTTTCAATATCTCTAGAGAATTCGTGCACATCTACGGCAAAACCTATGGCTAAGACATCTAATGGAGTATTATTTTTTTATTTTTTTTTCTTCGTAAATCTATATTGCTAATTCTAGCATATTCTTTTTATATGATGTTCATATGTCGTATCTCCGCAGAAAGCAAAATATGACTTTTGGAATGGATCTATGGAAACGTCGTTGCTAGAGGCAGTATTTTACCTACGCTGCCTAACCAGAAAATACATGGACATATCTTCCTAAAAACTGTTATGTTGTCAATATTCAGGAGGTTATAGTTCTATTGTTCGTGTTAACCGAACCAAGTGGTGAGTTTAAGTTATTAGGGGAAGCTAAAGATGGTTTTGTGGCATGGCCGAAAGATAACTGTTCCATCCCTGATGACAAGGTTAGTTTCTTAGCTCTTTTGCTTTGTTAATCAAGTTTATAAATTGTTTTACATAAATTGTGTATTCAGTTTGATTAAAGAATAAGTACGAGATATAAATATTTTAACACCTAAATGGAACATGAATGCCAGTGTAAATTAGAAAATTGATATTTGGTTACAGATTTTATTATGGGCGTCAGCTGTGAAAAATACCGCGGCCTTCAGTGAAGTTGGCTTTATTACATTGTTGGAAAAATGATTTTTGTCTGTCTCTTGTTGAGAATTCACATGACAGATGAATTCGCCTTGGATTTAGAATATATATAATACATATAATTTCTTGCTGCAGGAAACTCCACGGCATGGAAAACCTCATAAGCAACCGTAACCAGTTTTAGATTCTGAGAAGAAATTGGACAGTGACCTAAGAACAACAAGCAGCCTTGCAGAAGATAAACTGAATGAGGAGCACCTAGCAGTCAATCCACATTCGGGGAGTCATGCAGCCTCTGAAAAGCTTCCAAAGAAGATTAAAAAGGCGCAGAGAAAGTTATATGTACAAAGTGTAAATCAGGCATACCAACTTCCAGAAGGGAAACGGAGGATGACAAGGTTTTCCGCGTCGAGAATGTCACAACCTGATCAATTGCTTGAAGAGACACCACCATCAAAAAAGTAGAAGAAAAACTGATGATTTTTGGATAAATGCTCTTTCATATTTTCTTTTGCAAATTGTTAAACCAAAGATCAACATTTTTTACTGTGTTATTAATAATAATATGAATTTTTGGCATATATGAATTTCATATTTAACCACAATTTATAAAGTATAAGAGAATTTGGATAGTTCCAGGTGGATGGTTTAGATGCGTCATATATGAATGTCTTAGAGGCGTCACATGCGTAATACACATTCTTCGAGATTAATTGGCGTGGCTAACATAACATAAAGACACATTAAGCAGATATAAACTGGCATGGATAAATATCACATAAAGGCACGCTATATGACGTGTCTATAGGTTCTCCGATAAATGACTCCCAACGTTACATGTGGACGGTTAATGTTACATCTGAATGGTCAATATTGCATCATCTTAAACGAGATCCAATGGTTCATAATACAACCACGTGGATGAAGGTAATTGTAAATTGGCATGAAAAAATATCACATATAGCCACGCTATATGGCGTGTCTATAGGTTCTTCAATGAACGGCTCACAACGTTACATGTGGACGGTGAAGGATGCATAACGGTCAATATTGCATCATCTTAAATGAGATCCAACGATTCCTAATACGGCCACATGGATCAAGGTAATTGGAAATTGGCGTGGCTAAATATCACATATAGCCACGCTCTATGGGGAGTATCTATAGGATATCCAATGAACGGCTCACAATGTTACATGTGGATGGTATTCAACGGTTCCTAATACATCCACGTGGATGAAGGTAAGTGAAATTGGCTTGGCTAAAACATGACATATAACCACATTTAACCTATATGGCGTGTCTATCGGATAACCAATGGCTACGCCAAAAAGCAATTTGCGTGTCTAAAGTGAACCAAATAGCCACGCCAAAAAGCAATTTGCATGTCTATAGAGAATCAAATAACCACTAAAAGAAATTTGTGTGTCTAAAGTGAACCAAATAGCCACACCAAAAAGCAAACTGCGTGTCTATAGTGAACCAAATAGCCACGCCAAAAATCAATTTGCGTGTCTAAAGTGAACCAAATAGCCACGCCAAAAATAAATTTGTGTGTCTATAGTGAACCAAAAAGCCACGACAAAAAAATAAATCGTGTGTCTATAGAGTACCAGTACTTAAGTTTTTGGGACACTATATAGCAATGCCTATATGGCTCTGGCGTGTCTATTTCATGCAGAAATAGACACGCAAGGCAAGCGTGGCTATAAGCTACCTAAAAACACGCAAGCAGAAGCCACGCCAAGTCCAAACCAAATTGGCGTGTCAAAACCCTATGGACACGCTAATTTGGCGTGGCAAAATGTTTGTACTAGTGCGAGATGATAACATGTTCACCGTCGACCCAACTCCTTCGTTGGTCGATTGACTTGCCCATAGCAATCTTTGAACGTATAGAATCGTTCACCCAAAGTAGGATGAACCCGCAACTTCGAAACCCTAATTGGCTTTTGCGACCGCATGTCACTGCCGCAAATCGATCATGAGCATCCGTGTTCGTCGGCCTATTTGAATGGCTTAGATATAATTCTAGATGGTCTAGAAGATATCAACGTGATCACTGTTGGCCCACCTTCATGCGTGACTGACCGACCTATTTGAGCTGATGATCGAAGCCTCGAATCGCTCGCCTAAAGAGGGTTGGCTGCGCACCCCCCTAAACCCTAAAGTCACGTCAATGGAAGTTTGAAACTGTTGCAAATGATCACGACCATCCAACTTCGCCATCCTAGTTGGATGGTATAGATCTATTTTTAAGAAACAATCAAAGCAACATTGTGAAGACCGGCCATCCTTCTTCCACGTGGGGCAATCGACCAAGTGATGACTTGACCATAGGGTCTTCAAACGGTCACCCAAAGGTGGTCGATCATGCTGCCTCCTTTAAGACGCCAATCCACGACTTATGTAATCAGGCTCTAAAATAATGATGCTTCATACGCATCGATTAGTTTGAGCATCTTAAATGTGATGCTTCACATGCATCGAATACATATAATATTTTATATTGGCCTCAGAAACAACTTAGTTGTTTCACCTAAAAGCACCATGATATTCTTCGCAGCGGGTCCCACGACATGACCCACTTATTCGAGACATCAAACATGTCACAAACTGGGGGATTCTTACTGGGTATTGGTCTGGCGATTTACAGCGTGCGACGTGCAACACGTCCATTACGAGAGTGTGTCAGGAAAGACGGGCAGTTATCAGTATTGAGAGTAGTGGGAGAATGTGTGATCAGTCATCCCTCATAACGGAGGAACGATAATCACTATCTTCTGCACAAAACCCACTTCTCCACTACTTCACTTCCTCCACTTCCTAAGAGATCAGGGTGCGCTCAATGACTTGTATAAATAAGTTTTCAACCTTTTCAAATAACAGAACACAAGTGTTATCTAAACAAGTAGCCAAAAACCATTTTCTGATTAGCAAGTCATAAACATCCACAACTTCATAATTCAACATCCGGATCTCAAACACCTTTTCCACTTCCCTCCCTAAGATCAACCCTTCTCCTTCACCTTATGACCGAATTGAATCTGGAATGGCCATTTCTTGGTTTAGGCCAGAGTCTTACAGATTGATTTCTCGAACCTAAAAGCATTTCCATGTAGTGTATTTGTTTAGGATTTGAATTCGTTTCTCATCAACACACCCCAAATTACCAAAAATAGCAGAATCAGTTTTTACCCCAAAACACTACCAAAGAATCCAGATGAGAGTACAATGATCCGAGGAATAAGCTGCCTAAGGGGAGGACCACGCCTTTCGCCAACTTAATAGCAAACATGATAAAATCTCGTCTTATGGTCTTCTTACCAGAGCCATCATCAAAGAGGTCTCTAGATAGCCACAAAGACAGGAATGCGAAAACGCTGAGTTCATCATCCAGTGCGTGGCCCGGCTTTGGTTTTGTAGGAAACCATTCAGACACCTACCAAGTATAAAAGCATTTCTCACCATTTTTATATTGGTTATATTCTTCCGCCTTCTGAAGTAAAGCATCGAGTGTGGGGCATTCCACTGTGGATCACTTATAATTGAAATTCCCCGCAATTGGGAGATTCAGCAACACGGCTACACTTACCAAAATAATGGTTATTTCTCCCCATCTTCATAGGGCCGTATGCGTGGAAGGACACCATCGAGAAATGAAAGTAATCTAACCCGCAGTGTCTTTCCTAATGTGAAGTGTTGCAGATGCCATGACAGCTTCAATGATTTACGCCTTAGTCAAGTCTTCTTTGATATGCTCATTACTCAACATATGCCTCATCCATCCTTCATAAGAGCTCAGCGGAGTGTGACAAACCTTGAAATCAATAGGAGAAGCTGGATATTCATTCTTCCGAAGACAAAACCTCATCACATATGCTGGAGAAACTGAAGGAGCAGCCTCTTTATTTCCGAGACTGTAAGCAGAATTATCTTATGGCCAGGATGAGTTCTAACATTCGAAAAAGGCACAGTAAACATCTCGTCATATATGTTTGGCATATCATTGGATTTGTTAATACCTCCCGATTTGGAAATAGCATCGCTTCCAGGTGACATCTTAACGAGAGCTTCTTTGTTCACTTTGAGTAACTACGATGAAGCGCAATAGAAAAAGAGTCACTACTTCGTACTAAGGGAGAAATCACGCAATATGGATGTTAGTGGTCAGAGCCGATGGATATAAAAAAACACATTTGTGGAATATACGCCCACGGCTAGTGAAGCATGATTATCCATGCTTGAATACTCCCTGGCCGTGGAACAAGCATGCACAGGGGCCCACATTTGTTCATAGCACGCATGCAAGCTGTACAAAGATCGGGTGATCACAGATAGTTTTCTATGAATGGTTGGACAAACAGATTTTCACTGGGAGTTATGTCTACGAAACCTAAGCAAGGGTCCTATCAAATTATAACCTAAGGCTAGGTTTTGCATGCAACGATGAAAAAGGAGCAAAAACAATATATTCATGGCTCGTTTTACTAGCAATCCTACTGCTGTTAATTTCATTGGTGGAGTTAATCATGATATGACTCGGAGAGAATTTTTCATCTACAACGGGATGATTTTCTCAACATCAAAGAGGATTCACTCATCATGGGATGATGTTACCGAGTTCAAAGAAGCTACACCTAAAATTAGGGTTTGCATCAAAAAAAAAAAAGAACGGTATGAAGGCAAAGAAGAGAAACGCATTACCTACCTCGTCGTTAGTAGACATAAAATAGCAGCAACAACCGGCGACGTCAGCAAGTCCGGCGATGGCATCAGCAGATCCGGCGACGTCGGCAAATCCGGTGGTGGCGTCAGCAACAGCGGCGAATGGGAGGAGCCAAAAAAAAAGGAGAGAAGTAGAAAGAAATATAGGGGTTAACACCCTTTTATACACGAATAATTGAAGAATCTTGGTAGAAGAAGGATTCCTTTGTTAGCTCGAACGCCCAAGGAAGGAATTCGGTCCCAACAAAGCTCCATGCTCACGTCGGCACACTCACATGGACAATTACTAGCGGTCGGTCAAAGTTCCTCTGGGTAAGCTTCCTTTATCTCGTCCTCTTACGTTGTATACGTCACCATCTAATACCTACCCCGCAATAGTGCAACCATTATGTACTAGGCAGGAGATTTAATGTTGATGGTTGATTTTAGTTCAGGGCTAAAATTGTAAAACCAGTATTTTAGGCGTTGTCACCCTGTAAAGGGAAAGGTCGTTTAAGAAGTGGCAGAGTGCAGAAAACCTCTTTACTTTAATTGAAGCAACTCAATATATACAGGAAATTCACCCAGAATGGCGCGTGCAACAACAATCCCAAATATTCTGTGAATTTTATTAGCATTAATAATTAAAGCATGGTTTGCCTGGTACTTTCCCGTGCTATGTTCCGAGTCGAACTCTCATTGTTGACATGACATGACGATGAAGTTTTCACTCTCAGCAGAGTAGCATGAATCTCCCGAAGTGCCAATATTGAGATACACATGAAATACCCACGCAAGCTACGTCACTCTCTGACAAAGTGGGTTTCGAATCGACGTGCTTTTAATTAAAGACAGCTCGATCGAACATGTTTAATTTCCTTAAGTAAAATCTAGACTGTCCATATCAGTCTCAGAAACGATCACGGCCACACAATTTGGCCGCACAAATTAACAAGCTTAGCCGAACCCTGGAAAGAATAGGTGATTGTCGTGATGACCACCGGCGGGCCCACTTATGCCCTATTCGGTCGGGCATCACACGAACATCTCCTAGCACCATCAAACGCCAACCCTAAGTATGGTGGCCGTGCTTCTTTGTAAAGATTCGATCGAACATAGACTGATCAGAGCAGTCTTAAAACGATCACGACCGTCCAAATTCTCCATCCTGGTTGGACATATTAGATCATCCCATGAATTATTAGGGAAGCGCTAACGCACACGTTGGCAGACCCACTCTACCCTTACCCGACCAGTTTGCTCACGGGATGGTCATGGAACAATATACAATTGCTTAAAACATGGCGGGCGTAATTCTTTCAAAGGTCACGGAAGTTCACTAGCGTCTTAAATCGATCACGACCATCCAACTTAGCCAGCCTATTTGGATGGCTTAGATCGCATTTAGGATCATCAGGAAGGTGCACATGCATTCACCTTCAGCCCAACATGGTCAATTTCTCCAAAGGAGGATCACGTCATGCCAAACCGCTTGGCCAAAGTCACGTGTGAGTGACTGATTCAAAACCCTAGTTAGGGTTTGCGGCAATGCACATCTGTCGTAGTTCGATCGTATCCATCCATCTTCGCCAGCCTAAACGAAGGGTGTAGATATAGACTCAAGATATCCCAAGGATGTCAACGTATTTACCGTGGGCCCACCTTTGAGCGTGACCGTCCGGCCTATGCAGACTAGGGCCCGAAACCTCGAAACGCGCACCCCAAAGTGGTATGCCACGCGGCCTTTAATCTCTTTGCGGCAACATGTTCCTGTCCCAAATCGATCACATCCGCTCATCTTTGCCGGTCAAATTGAGTGGCCAAGATCGAATATTTGTGGGACTGAGAGGGGAAAGCATGCACAACAGTGAGCCGTCTTCACGCACGCCCAATCGGCTCACTCAAAATCAACGACCATGTGTGGATTCGATCAAGCCAAAGGGGGATGGTTGCGCACCTCTAAAAACCTTAAAATTCCATCAATGACAGCATATATGTGCCGCAAATCATCTCGTTCGTCCAACTTTGCCAGCTTGGTCGGACGACTTGGATTAAAAGTTAGGCAATCAATGAAACGCCTTAATAATTACCGTCCACCACTCTGCTACAGGGATTGATCGACCAGATGGTGGCCCGCCAACGCAGCCTCCAAACGATCACTCGAAGATGGTTGGACGTGCTGACATTTTAAAACGCTTAATCCGCGACTTACTCGATTAAGCTTTAAAACAGCGATGCTTTATGCATATTGATTATTTTGAGCTGCTTGCTTTTAAAACGATACATTACATGCATCGAGCGTGCACGCTATTTCATGAATATCGAATCCTTAAATAACTTAGTTATTTAACCTAATAGCACCATATGATATTTCCTGCGGAGGATCCCACGACTCGAACCACTCATTCGAGACATCAAACATGTCACAAACTTGGGGATACTTATTGGGGTATTGGTCTGGCGGTTTACAGCGTGCGGCATGCAACGCGCCCATTATGAAAACGTGTCAGGAGGCATGGACGGTTAACGATGATGAGGGAATTGGCAAAGGCGTGATCATGTGACAATCACCTACACGACCCCACTACTCCATCACTCCACTTCCTACGAGATGAGGGTTGCGCACAATGACTTGTATAAATAGGTCCTACACCTATTTTCAAAAAACACAAAAAAACCAAGTGTAGTAACCAAGGTATCCTGAAATCACCATTTGTTTTGTGTTTAGATTCGTTTCTCATCCACACACACCCCAAATTACCAAAAATAGCAGAATCAGTTTTTACACTCAAACAAATGGATGTTTCTTGTTGTATCGATAGCTCCTCTCTAATACATTGTTTTCTCATATCATCTGAAAAATAACCTATTTCGAAAACATCTGAAAAAGAATTGTTTTTGTTCATATTTTTGATCATCTGAATCAATTTCAAGCCAATTCAACATTCTGATACAAGTCATAAATTGCCAACACCTTCATAATCTCAACACCTTCTTCGCTTCCCTCCCTAAGATCAACCCCATCTCCTTCACTTTGTGGCTTCCCCGGTTTAACCAAGTCTATAACGGAAAAAGAACTTTGAACCATGAATTTGGTTATTTCTTGGTTTAGGCTACAAAAAAATTCCAAAATTTTGTTCTTAAAAATTGTTGGTCATATTGATAACGATGATTCAGTGAAGAATGTTCAAAAATGGAAGCCAAAAAGAATCAAAGGAAGTGATGATGAAAATAAGAGTGATACTATAAATGGGTTGGTTTCATGTTGGTGATTGGAAATGGAGCTTGCAAAATTTGTTTTGAAGCTGAAGCTTTAGATCTTTCTCATCCAATCAAAAAATCTAATTTGAATTGTCAGGAAAGAATTCAACATTTGAGGGCTGCCACTTGTGATACAATTGGTTCCATGTTGAATTAATTACACTCAAAAACAAATGGAAAAAGCTGTTTTAATGGTTGGCACTTCAAAGAGTGAAAGGATTGATAAAGCATGTGATATCAAACTACTTTTTTTCTCCCACTAAACAGTCCAAGGTTAAAAAAGCTAGAACAAAGAAAGGTGATGATTTTGTGAAGGGTAAGCCGATTGGATGCATTTGTTTTTTATCTAGGATGAAAATGTGTTTAGATTCGTTTCTCATCCACACACACCCCAAATTACCAAAAATAGCAGAATCAGTTTTTACACTCAAACAAATGGATGTTTCTTGTTGTATATCATGTCGATGTGATGATTTTGATACTCCTCTCTAATTGTTTCTCCTTTCTATAGTTGTATCAGATAAGGATTGTTTCTCCATTACAAAAAAAGAATTAAGGTAATGGATGTTTGATCTGAACTGTAGGATTAATAGTATTGTTAAAGCCATTGGATTCTAAACCCACTTCAGAAATTTTTATCCAAGTACCAAATGCCAAGTTGGACAAATGTTAGACCAAACTCAAAAGCTGGACAAAACCTGAGTACCAAAAACAAAATAACCCAAGAAGAATTATGTGTTTTAGATTCTTCCACACTATTAACCTTAGAATGGTCATTAGTTTGTTGACTATCCTTAATTTCTCGTTTACGACAGTCTTATTTTATACGAAGATGACGATGTACACCTTCTCAGTCACAACATGCTTAAGTTTCTTCTTGTAATCATTCCAAAAAGGGAGGAGACGAGAAATAATAACCCCAAAAACAAAAACAAAAGCAGAAGAAAGTTTAATTCCAGCATCCTTAAGATGATTAACAATGAGCAAAATTTCACTGACCAGGGAAATAATAGACTTACTGTCAAACATTTTAAAGTCTATAAAGTTGGAAATCAGGAATTTCTTGTTGCTCGCTTTAGAAATTTTGTATTTTTAATCAAGCGTAGTCCATAATTCTTTGTAGACAAAATACTTCAATGGGAATTGTAAACTTTAGTCTCAAAGACATTCAAAATATGACCACGACACATGAAATCATCTTTCTGGCACTGCTTGTTCTTGGCCTTCAATTCATCATAATCCTCAGCTGTTGGAGAAAGAATATTGTCCAATCCATCTTCCAAAATGTACCACAACTTGATTGTGATCAGAAAGAATTTCATTTTTCATGCCAACGAGTAAAATTCTCACCATCAAAATGATCCAAGCGATTCAGAGTCTGGTTCATTACTTACAAGGATTGAGAGGTTACGTTTGAAGCTTGACCCTCCATTATAGAAAAATTATTTACTAAAAACTGTTGGAAATTGGGTATCATAGGACGAAAGTCTGGGAACGAAAAAAATGTTATATCACTGACTTCAAGGCCTTGCGATTCTTTTCAGCAATTATTTCGACCCTTCCCAAGAAATTATCAAGTACAACTAGTCAATAAAATATTTCTTTCAGAATAAAATGAAGCCCTAAAAACTTATTGGATTCAAGAATTGTACTCCCTTGACCCAACCAAGAACACATAGTATGAGATTCTGATGATGCTTAGAGAGAAAAGAAAACAGAGATTTTGATGTTGATTCAGATTATTTCAAAGAAAACAATCACCACTCAAGACGCATGTTCATCACCAACATATACCTTAAATCAGTATCAATGGTGGCTTTTGGGAAAGAACGTTTATGTTAGAATTCAAATCAAGTTCATTCGGATTATAAAAGAAATCGTTAGTAAAAAGGTTCAGCCATTTTATATAAGAAACTGCCAGGTAAGGTCCGGCCATTTTATATAAAAGATACGGCTGGGTAACTTCTTTTCCGTCGACCATAATGATGAGCTTGTTGTAGCTGGACTGAGCTCGATTTAGATGTTTTTTTTACTTTCTCTCAGTTCCCAAATTCAAGGCCTTTACTGCTGCAAACACTCCCCCCTCATCACTTATATGTATCCTGAGACTCTTTATTCTGATTTTCTTGCACAATGCCGGATGGTTTCTTAAAATAAGATTTATTTGGATCCAAAACAAGAAATATACATGTTAAAGGAACATTCCTTGTAAATGGAAAATAAATGATATTAAAGCATTAAAAAAATCATCTCATGAGGTACTAATACCCAAAATCAGCTTAGAAAATTTATGTTACATCTTAAACAAACCTAATACATTTATGTATTTAGAGCACACAATGTTATCAAAAACTGAACTACAAAGTTTGAATAAATCAAAGCCTTCACTAGCTTTAACAAATATTTTAGATAACAAAATATAACATGTACTAGTTAAAAGCGTTCATAAGCTGGGGGCTCAAAAGAACCACCAACTCTAATAGCTTTTCAGGTTATGAGCTAATTTGTGGGAGGTGCAAAGTTGAAGGGAAGCTAGTCGTCATGTGAACATATATGGACCCTATCAACCGAGGTTTTGGAAGATAACTTTCCAACTTATGCATGTGAAAATATCCATTACGGGCATGTAACAAATCAGGACATATTATTATACTCTTTTCGGCTTGATTTTTTCTAGTTTGTTATATCATCCAACTAATCTCTAAAATTTATATGAGTTATCCTGAAAATATGCATCTAATTTTTTACTAAATTTAGATGAATTTTTAGGACATGTGAATTGAATTTGTGAGTTGAACATGTTGGGTTAATCAATCTATCCATATATTTATGAAGGTAATCTGCATAAAATTTGTAACACCCCATATTTTCATATGACGCATACAGTGGGATGTGTTATTAAATGAGAAGAGGCTGAAAAAGAGAGGGTAAACTTTAATGAAAGATCAAAGAAGACAAGAAATATCTTAAGATGATCCTTAAAAGAAATTCTTGAATCACAAGGATGATTAACATACAACTTGCTTATACTTTTAATAATAAAAATACTACAATACAGTGGGAAAAATCAAAGTAAAACAAGACACCAGAAATTTTGTTAACGAGAATAACTACAAAGCAGAAAAACCTAGGGGCCTCATCTAGCTAGAGCACACACTGTATTAAGTTTCTACAAATACTATCCTATCATAATGACTTCGGTATGGATTGTAATTGAGACGGAATAAACCCTGCAAGCAACTATGTTACAGTTATAACCTTATATTTCACGATCCCTGCAGAAACCTGCACACTTGATTCCCTTAGGTGATGTCTTTTACGAGCATAGGAATTGCTCCACATTCTTTCATGTAGATTAACGCTGCCCTTCCCTAAACAAGACATCTGGTGATTTTCTTTTTGATTATGAATCACGGTGACATAAATCTTTTATTGGATTTAGAAAAATCTAGATCACATGATTATGTTTTATACTCTTAAAACTTATAGAACTACCTAATCAATGTATCTCATAAGAATACCAAACTAGATCTTTATCTAAGATGAATACTTATGGAAAACTTTAAAACTGGGTTTCAATAGATAAGTGCTATGCTTAGTCAAGGTTGAATTTTTCTATAAAAACTAGATTTGAATAGTAATTCTTGAATTAACTTACAACATACAAGAAAGATTTTAGAATAAAGAAGAATTATAAACAACTCAAATCGAGATTCAGGTTATGAAACATCTTAGAGACATGGGTGAGTCCGTTCTTCACAAATCCCCAAGTAAAGTCTTTTAAAGTATTACCTTAGTTATCGAAGAAACTATGTATTGGAGGACAAACTTTGCAACAAGATACATAATGTGTAGAGGATTGAGTTTACTGCATTTTTGATGTACAAAAAATATACTTCTCAGTGAGTTTGATTTACCTTTGAGATTATTTCCATAGTTCGAAGTAGTCGAGTAAATTCCATAAAAGATTCACTTCTAAAGATACAAACTATTAACAATATATAGTGTGCACATATTGTGGCAATTTCCTGAAACAAGATCTAAAACTTGGTTCACAAGCTAGATCAATTCTTAGAAGAACACAAAATCTTTCCTTGCAAAGGAATTAGCTAAGAATTAGCGATTCATGAGCATGTAAAAATTTTGTCTTAAAAAACGAAGAAGGAAAGTGCATAGACCTAAGAATAAAAATTGGTCGATTGCGTTATTGGGTTCGCAAACTCACCAAGATAGGTTCACGATCTCAAGTGAGTTAATAAATTTCAAAATCTCATTAGGTTTGAGAATCTACCAAGGTAGGTTCGTGAACTCAAAGTGATATTAGAGTTCGGGAACTGCGAAATATAACTATGTCGCGAACTCACCAAAGTAGGTTCGTGAACTCAAAGTGATTTTGGAGTTTATGAACTTCAAAGTTGTACCAGGTTCACGAAACCAAAATTTGGATTTTGAACTCAAATGAAGTTTGTAGTTCATGAACTTTCGACACTAGGTATGTTCACGAATTCACCAATTAGGCTTGCAAACATGCACAAGGTTCATAGAACTTTTCTTACTTGATTTTTTGTTTCGAAAAGTTTCGAACCAAGATTCAAATTGGAAACATCACTAGATATTTTCCATTGGCTTACGTATATTATTATCTTTTTTTTACAATTTGACCATATATTAAAGTCCCCGACTTTATTATGATGATTAGATAAATAAAAGAAAAAACAGTCTTCGTTCCTAACCTTTAATGAAATTCTTCAAAATGACGTCTTCATGTATTCAATCCTCAAGAGTAACTTGGATAATCCTAAGACTTTGGTACCTAATCTAATCTAGACCAAAGCAGACTTTAGCTGGTTATAAATCAAAAAATAGTTTTGGAATCTAAATTCTACAAACTTGGCATACCAACGCCTGTGGGTTCAATCGAGCATTTTCTCTAACAAAGGCATCATCTGAACTACTGTTACGTAATCTGGGATGCGTTATTGATCATAATGATGCATCATCTCGAAATTGTGATACGTACTTAGTAAAATTGATGCATCTTGACACGAATCCACCATTTGAAGAAGGTGCATACTCTATGACTATGATGTGTCATCGATTACAATGATGCATCATCTCGAACTTGCAATGCATACTTAGTAAGTGTTGCATCTTAATGGTATGTTGATTACCCAAGGACGTATGATCATGCAAATGCATCATTATGATATCTTGCTTCCTCATAGATACAACATTTCTTCATATTGCTTATAGCCAATGAAACATCATCATGATATGTTTCTTACTGGAGGATGAATCATGTGGACCTTGTGTACTTGGTATAATATTTCATTTAAAAGAACTGAAGGATGGTGATTGTTAAACTCAACCTGAATTTGCATATGTATAAATGCAAGTAAGACTTATATATAGAGCAATGTCGGATGAAAATACAATACTATTAAAGTAAAGCTTATCCGAGGAATCATATAGACTTTTGTGATTTTTACTTGATCAAATATTACATTTGAAGGAAGTATGAGATCATGAATGTCATACTCCTCTCGGATTTTTTGACGTAGAATTGTGAGTAAGACCTATATAATGAGGCGGTGTTCGTTGAAACTACATTATGATGAAAATGCATTATTTTCCCTATGAAGCTTGCCCAAGAATGCATCATGATGCGAATGTATTATTGTGCTATGGTTCTTACCCAAGGAAGTATCATAATGTGAATGTATTATTGTGCTATGGTTCTTACCCAAGGAAGCATCATAATGTGAACGCATCATTGAGTTTTGTTTATTATCCAGAAATGCATCATTATGCTACGTTGTTTAATCGAGAACGTAAGATTTTCTAATGATGTTATTAAAGGAACCTACCATTTTCAAAATAGTGGTACCATTTATGATATATCCTAATGTTGTTATTAAAGGAACCTATAATTTTAAAAGTAGTGGTACCATTTATGATCTATAAGTGCAATTATGCTGGCACAACCTTGTACACCATTACGGAAGTTACATGACCTACAGTAATTGGGAATCTGAAAAAGCGGGGGTCTAACAACCATACCCAATATTTCGATTAGCAATCTGTATGGACAACTCCGAGTTACTTTCTAGAGAATCAACTAGACAGTCAGACTCAATCAATAGAAAATATCTCAATCTCTTAATTTGATTTACTCAAGCAAATACAATATGCGAGTCTTAATCAAAGAAAGATAACTTGGATGGTACCAAAGACCAATATCCAAGTGTCAATCAATTTAAATCAACAACCAATAAGGTCGGATATTCTAATTGATTGAACAACGCACAACCTGTATTATTTCAATTATATAACAAAATATAATATAATAAAGAAATAACACAGACACCAGAATTTTGTTAACAAGGAAACCGCAAATGCAGAAAAATCCCGGGACCTAGTCCAGATTAAACATACATTGTATTAAGCCGCTACATACACTAGCCTACTCCAAGCTAACTTCGGTCTGGACTGTAGTTGAACCCCAACCAATCTCACACTGATCCAAGATACAGTTATGTTCCTACGCCTCTGATCCCAGCAGTATACTGCGCACTTGATTCCCTTAGCTGATCTCACCCACAACCAAGAGTTGCCACGACCCAAAGTCAAAGGCTTTAGTAAATAAATTTGTCTCACACAGAAAAGTCTACAAGATAGATAAATTTGTCTCCCACGAATAAACCTATGAGTTTTGTTCCGTCTTTTGATAAATCAAGGTGAACATGAACCAATCAATAAAACCAGACTTATATTCCCGAAGAACAGCTCAGTTTTATCAATCACCTCATAATAAACTTAATCGACGCAGCGAAGAAGATTATTGAGAAATCACAAACGATGAGACGAAGATGTTTGTGATTACTTTTATATCTTGCCTATTAGAGATAAATATCTCTAGCCAATTATTACAATTGTACTCGTATGATAGAAACAGCAAGATCAGATCACACAACTAGGATAAAAGTAGTATCGGTCTGGCTTCACAATCCCAATGAAGTCTTTAAGTCGTTAACCTGGTTTTAGAAGAAGAAAACCAAAGGTTAAAGTAGAATCGACTCTAGCTTAGCAAACTAGTATCACACAAAATGTGCGGGGCTTAGGTTTCCTAGTTGCTAGAGTTCTCCCTTATATAGTCTTTCAAATCAGGGTTTGCAATCAATGTTAGCTTAGTAACAAAGCATTCAATATTCACCGTGAGATGAAAACCTGATTAGATACAAGATAATATTTCTCAACCGTTAGATCAAAAACTTAGCTTGTCATACACACATGCACTTGACGATTTTTGGTTTGTGTAACCGTACCCAAACGTGTACAATAGTTGGTTCAATACTAGTTAACCAAATGGTTAGCCAAATGATAACTTTCATATCAACCATATTCTTAATCACCATAACTAGTCCAAATGACTCAAATGAACTAGTTAAAGAGTTGTTCAATTGCTTAGATCTTTATGTACTACACAAGATACAATTGAAGCAAAAACGATGTGATTCACTTGAATCGATTCATGAACTATAAAGCCACGGTTTGCAATAGCATTCCTTAGTTAATTAAGATAAGTTCACAAACATCGTTTTTAGACATAACCTACTCAAGTTCGCGGACTTAAGTTCCCGAATGGATTTCAAAAACTCCAGCAGAAATTCTCGGTCGAGAACTTTCGCCAGTTCGCAGACTGGGTTTGCGGACTGAAGCTCACGCACTTCTCCGATTTCACTTGATCAACAAAGTTCGCAAACTTCGGTTCAAGCACTAAGGAATTATACATATATGTGTTACCATAACAATGCTTATATCCTCCAATGATTATATTGTCTAAACTCTCATTTCAATCATTGAAACATTCTCAGAGGGCGTTATATAGTTGTTATTCACAAACTATTTTTCGTCAGAGCAATTTCCAAAATAATTGAAATATAACATGACTTTCGTCACTAGGTAAAGATGAACTTGGCTAAAGCGAAAGCTTTACCAACACACATTTCGAGAAATAGATAAGCGAGATATACTCAGCTCGAAATATCATATGTGTATATTATTAGTCTATATAGTAATATGACTTTTATCTCAAGATTGGAGATAGAATATACAGACTTTCGAGTGATAGATAAGTTCAAGTCTCCACATACCTTTTAGTCGATGAAGATCCACTGGTTCCTTGAGTAGTCCTTCGTATTGTATGATGATCGCCATGGAGTTCTTGAGCTCAACTACACTTTCTATCCTAGTCCGAGACCTTAGCTATAGTAGACTAGAAATCAAAGACTTAATAGTTTTGATCACTAATATTGACAGACATGCTTGAGATAGCAACGCATGCGAGTTCGACCGAGCAATTCTCTAACAATCTCCCTCTTTGTCAATTTTAGTGGCAAAACTATTAATACATATGTAATACAAAATATATAAATAAAATTTGTAGCTCATATTCCACATGTCGTCTAATCTTCAACAATATTCGAAATCTTCGTCACTTCCAAGTAATCCAATGATCCCAAAGGTTGTAAGTTTAGCACCGTCATTGTTGAATATCCGTAGCTATAACAATGATAAAAGCAATGGTTCTCAATCACGGTTATACAGCATCGCAGTATCATTACACAGCGTCAAAGTCCAATTGTATCACAACTTTAACAAAAATACTATGGTGATACTTCACTCCCCCTTAGTCAATACTCTATCTCACATGGAAACCACTCCCCCTTACATAATGATCCGAAAACCATATGTATTTGTAGTGTGAACTACATATTAATTCTCCTCCTTTTTGTCAATAAATTAGCAAAGGTACAAGAACGGGATCCTAATGAAATTTACGTAAGAGACATTTCATGACCAATGGTAAATGCATATCATCTTGTTTAGATGCAATCATTAAGGCGAAGCTAAATGCATTCATCAAGGAGTCTATAAAGATACAAGATAAACCCTATAATATTCCACAGCCTCACTCCCCACAAATATTTGGCAATTACGCACAAGTTCAAAAGAACTCTCCCCCATAAAATGCCATTCCCAAGGGAACAACAAGAGTGACCTTAATTTCAAAAAAAAAAAAAAAAGGGTTTCTTTAGACTCAACAAATAACATACAAGTATGAATTTGGAATCCAAAAAGAAATATTCAATCATATTAAGCAAGGAGAATCAAGATTGATTTGACTAAATATGCTCGACACAAGTAAACTTATGGAGACTTAAAACAATTAGATTAATCACAAGAAAACTCGTAAATAATCTAATTGTCATACTCAACCAAACTAATTACAAAAATAATCAATTTAATTGGTCACACTCGACATAAGAAAGATCTATAGAGCAATGACTAAGTTAATCATGAATAACCAACCCAGTCAAAGAAATGCTCAAACATTAGAAAACTTATGGAGTGCTAACTAAATAATCACACAAGATGATTAATTTAGTTCAATCATGTTCAACATAAAGTACCTTACGGAACAACAACTAAGCTTATCACAAGGCAATCAACTTTTGTTGTTTTAGTACTCAACATAAGACACTTCATGGAATAACACAGTATTTACACAAAATTTGTGGATCATAGAATCGACCTTATACCATTGAATAAGCAAGGATTCATTCTATGTTTCCATCACTATATGTACAATGACACACAATAGACATAATCCTTGAATCACAAAAGATTTTAACCTATCTTACATCAATAATTGACAATATAGGCTTAACTTTTGTGTTTTGTCAAAAGTTTATTCATTCTTTTATCAATACTTGCATGTCAATTCAAGAACGGCTTTACTTTTGACAAAATATGGGAAAATCAAGTTCACGGATGTAAACACACATATCCCATAACAATATTGCAATATATAAAATCAAAAAGATTAATACTGCAAAAATCATCTTCCAAACAAGTTTAGAATTTAAACCAATAAATCTAAAAAAAAGAAGATGAAAACTTTGGATATAGCTATGTGTAATCACAATAATGAATATTCCAAAACACTAGTTATTCTTCTAAATAAAACAATAAAAAATAGAAGATTTACTAGGCAATAAGACCTTTGAATAATTCTTTATCGTCCCCGAACTCCTTGTCATCAACAGCCATTGGAACATAAGGTTCATTAAGGTAGGAGTTTATATCAATAAACGTTTTAGGTTACTGTTGTCGAACCAGGGCCTTCTGAATCTCATGAGTCTTATACACAAAAGCTTTTATTTGTTGAATCTCCTTACGCCACTCCTACATCACTTCAAGAACATCATAAAACTTTTGAGAATTTGAAGGAATGGCTCTTGGCTTCCTCACATTCCTTCTTTTCCTTTTCAATGTTGGAGTCAATGGAGATTGTTCTTTTTCTTTCATGATTGATGGCTTATCAATCGTATTACCGTCATTTCCATCTGAAGACATCATTCTTGGAACGTCCATGAACGTATGGGTTTGTGGGAGGAATTCACAATTAACTCAACAAGTAGTCTTTAGATAAAAAGAGGTTTTAGAGAATGAAAAGGAATGTAGGGTTCGAAACCTTAAAAAAGGTTCGTAAACGATCAACTGTTAACCCTGTGGAGAGTAGAATTGTTGATAGTACCCTTTCTTTTGTTTGATAGACAAAAAACAAACCTAAAAAAAGAAAAGAAAAAACTTTTCTTAAAGCCTTAGAGGTACAAAATCATTGTCTCTTTTGATCAGGAACATGAGACAAGATTTTAAAAACAACACAATCAAGTTGTGTTGTGGTGAACAACAATTTATCCACCAATTTCCTCTTGGGAGGATTTCACAAACCTCTGTCTACCAAAACTATTTGACCATAATTTTTTCTCTAATGGTCTTAGTTTATCCTTGGAAACTAACTTATTAGACGAAGATAAAATCTTATATACCTCAGCGATCTTCTGAGCAAGTTTAAGCTTTCTTGCTAGATGATTTGCTCTTTGTTGAAGTTTGTTGGCATGCCTTTGTTGGTGTTTGAACTTGTAGCACCTTGAGAGTTCATGATCCTTTAATGAAAAATATGAGCACGACATACTTTGATAAAAATTAGGCTTCTGGAATGTGCAAGCAGCTAAGCACATGTTGGGACCTGAGACAATATAAGCAGTGTTTCCAAAGATTGGGTCAACTTTTTCTTCCAGAATTGTTGGATTTTCTTCTGAAAGAATATCAAGATTGATACGTGTATTGCTACAATTATCAAAATCAATATTATTCACCAAGAAGTGCAACACTGGATTTCTTGTCTTTATTGGAGTCATAATTGTCAGACATTTCATCAAGAGTTGTGGAAAGATCTTTGTTCCCATTGTATTTTATCCGATTTGGACACTCATTTGAAAAATGACCAAAACCTTTACACTTAAAGCACTAAGGCATATCCTCATCATCAGTTTCATCAATATCCCTATTTTTAGGAGGAACACGATTATAAGGTTTGACTGATGCCTTAGGCTTATCTCTGGAGAACCGTTTACTTCTCTTCAATAGAAGATCCCTAAACTGTCTTGTGATCATCGAGACTGATTTGTCAAGATATTCATCTGACGAATCTGTCTCAGACTGATCATCTTCAGAGATATACACTTTTTTACTTTTATCAAGTAATTTAGTGTCCTTTAGTGATTTGAACGCAATATCCTTAGATTTAGACGAATGTTCATGATCAAAGATCTTAAACTTTCCAACCAGCGTATTTCTGGGGAGAGTATCAAGGTTATTTCCCTCAACAATGGCATGCTTCTTAGAATCGTATCTAGATGGCAGCAATCTGAGAATTTTCAGCACAGTCCTTTTCAGCAATAGTCTTACCCAATGCAAAAGATGCATTAACAATTTCAGACACTTTGTGATTAAACTCATCAAATGTTTCTTCATCTACCATACGAAGGTTTTCCCAATCGGAATTAAGATCTTGAAGTCTAGCTTCCTTTTCGCTGGAATTACCTTTAAATACGGTTGCTAAGATATCCCAAGATTCTTGCGACTTAGTGCAATTACACACATGGTGCTGAAGATTTGGGGTAATGGCATGTATGATGACATTCAAACAGTCAGAGTTTTGCTTTGCAACAAGAATCTTGGCAGGAGTATATTCACCAATATTCTTAGGAACGTTTACACCTCCAACTGTCTCAACGGGAGCATCATATCCATTAAAAACATATATCCCATGATTAAAAATCACGTGCTTGAAGAAAAGCTCGCATAACAATTTTCCACCATAAGTAATTAGAGTCATCGAAAACTCATGGTACGTTAATTGAGATAGCACCGCGGTCCATAGAGTCAGATCGCTACAAACACATACTTGTGAGGTCTTGAACGTGTTTGCCTGCTTTGATACCAATTGAAAAAATGGGGGCCTAACAACCACACCCAATATTTCGATTAGCAATCTGTATGGACAACTCCGAGTTACTTTCTAGAGAATCAACTAGACAGTCATGCTCAATCAATAGAAAATATCTCAAGGAGTTATTATCTCAATCTCTCAATTTGATTTACTCAAGCAAATACAATCTGCGAGTCTTAATCAAAGAGAGATAACTTGGATGGTACCAAAGACCAATATCCAAGTGTCAATCAATTTAAATCAACAACCAATAAGGTCGGATATTCTAATTAATTGAACAACGCACAATCTGTATTATTTCAATTATATAACAAAATATAATACGGAAAAGAAATAACACAGACACCAGAATTTTGTTAACGAGGAAACCGCAAATGCATAAAAACCCTGGGACCTAGTCCAGATTAAACATACACTGTATTAAGCCGCTACAGACACTAGCCTACTCCAAGATAACTTCGGTCTGGACTGTAGTTGAACCCCAACCAATCTCACACTGGTCCAAGGTACAGTTATGTTCCTACGCCTCTGATCCCAGCAGGATAATGCGCACTTGATTCCCTTAGCTGATCTCACCCATAACCAAGAGTTGATACAACCCAAAGTCGAAGACTTTAATAAACAAATCTATCTCACACAGAAAAGTCTACATAAGGATAAATAAATTCGTCTCCCACGAATAAACCTATGAGTTTTGTTCAGTCTTTTGATAAATCAAGGTAAACATGAACCAATTGATAAAACCAGACTAATATTCCCGAAGAACAGCTCAGCTTTATCAACCACCTCACAATAAACTTAATCGACGCATTGAAGAAGATTATTTAGGAATCACAAACGATGAGACGAAGTGTTTGTTACTACTTTTATATCTTTCCTATCGGAGATAGAAATCTCAAGCTAATTATTACAATTGTACTCGTACGATAGAAGATGCAAGATCAGATCACACAACTACGATAAAAGTAGTATCGGTCTGGCTTCATAATCCCAATGAAGTCTTTAAATCGTTAACATACAGGGTCTCGAGAGAAACCTAAGGTTAAAGGAGAATCGACTCTAGCTTATAAAACTAGTATCACACAAGAGGTGTGGGGATTAGGTTTCCCATTTGCTAGAGTTCTCCTTTATATAGTCACCAAATCAGGGTTTGCAATCTAAGTTACCTTGGTAGCAAAGCATTCAATATTCACTGTTAGATGAAAACCTGATTAGATTCAAGCTAATATCTTTCAACTGTTAGATTGAACTTATCTTGTTACACAAAAATAAAATGTAACTTCATTTAGGTTTGAGTAACCGTACCTAAACGTGTACACCTAGTTGGTTCAACAACAATTAACCAAGTGGTTAGCCATATGAGCACTTTCATATCAACCTTATTCATCTTCACCATAACTAGTTCAAATGACTCAAATGATCTAGTTAGAGAGTTCTTCAATTACTTAGATATACAAGTCACAATCGAAGCAAAATCAGTTTTGATCCATCAACATTATAGCCACGGTTTGCAAAGATTGCATTCCTTAATATATATAAATATTTTAGTTCATGAACAAACCGATTTAAGAAAGTAACCTACCTAAGTATGCGAACAGGTACGCGTACTTAAGTAACCGATTAAGTTTTTTTTCACTTCTAAACTCCAGCAAAAATTCACGGACGTTAACTTTCCGCCAGTATGCGTACGGGTACGCATACTATCCCGGATTTCCAACAACCACCAGTACGCATACGGGTACGCATACTTTGGGTTCCCAGTTTTAGATTTGTACACAAATGTGAAAACACACTATGCTTATATCCAAAGATGGTTACATGTTCTAAACTCTCATTTCAATCACTGAAACGTTCTTAGAGGATGTTATATAGTTGTTATTCACAATCTATTTTTTATCAAAGCGATTTTCAAGATATTGAAATAATCAACATGACTTTCGTCACGAGTAAATATGAACTTGGCCAAAGCGAAAGCTTACCAACACATATTTAGAGAAATAGATAAGCGACATAATCTCGGATGGAAATATCAAATGTGTACAATCGAAGTCTATATATCAATATGACTTTTGTCTCAAGATAGGAGATAGAATAGATAAACTTTTGAGTGATAAATAAGTTCAAGTACCCACATACCTTTTTGTCGATAAAGTTCCACTAGTTCCTTGAGTAGTTCTTCGTCTTTGCATGATGAACGATGTGGAGTCTAGAGATCAACTACACTTACTATCCTAGTCCGAGACTTAGCTATGAGTAGACTAGAAATCAAGACTTATAGTTTTGGCAACTAAACTTGACAAACAAGCTTGAGATAGCAATGCTTGCGAATTTGACCGAACAATGCTATAACACTAACAAGTAATATCACCAAATAATTTATTCATTGGTTGATTTCTTTAACACTCACTTAATATAATTATTTTTAATTTATGCATCAACAAAAAAATGGGACAATCATAAGTACATAGTCTACTGCCTCGCAATATCTTCATGAAACTCGGGATTATGAATCCATAATATGCATTAGAACTATAAGTACCTGGAACTTTATGCCCCCCTTCACATACTTAAAAAGCTAAGGATGATAATCTGAATGAATGCTAGAAAGTGTGTTGTAAGAATATAACTACCAAAAAAATAAAAAATAAATCGTTGCACAAAACTCGATGTAACCTAGATTTAATGCGACGTCTACCTTTTATCCCATTGGTCCAAGTAACTCAGCCCCTTTAGTGGCCATATGATAAAACTCAAACGTAAAATTCAAAAAATTCCTCACAAGAAGATTTTTGCGGGAAGCATTACCGGACTTCTCACGAGCACCTAGAATCGCATTGAAACAACCAATAATTGACCAAGAACCCTTGTTATTTTGAATAAGGTCAGCAATATCTCATCACAAGGCATGTCTAGTTCAAGCAGAAGTATAAACCATGGATATGTAAGATAACCTCATTACCGAATGAAACTTCATAAGAGATTTATTATCTAATGCAAGATATAACTCTTAGAACTTAATCAAGTGACCAACAAACACCAAATATTGGGAGCTAAACTACTCTATTATGCACTGCCACAAGGTTTAAACCCAATTTTTTTTATCATTAATAGAATGTACAATGCTCATGATTTAGCTATAAGCAAACTCATTTTTTCGGCTCACATCCACTGCCATTGTGATATCAATAAAAACTTCTCATTAGGATGGAAGTGTTACCAACCCTTAATCGAAAAAGATACGGGTCTTCAAGTTGTATAATTGCCAGGCACTTATTTCGTTGTTCTAGCATGTTGTTTTGCCTTTTTTCTCTATAAATTAGACAATTCCAAATCCAACTTACCCTCTTCTTCCCCTACCATACTTTCCTAACTCCTTTCCTTGAAAATGATAGACATATCAGTAGCTGTAAATGGGGAACTTTCAACTCCATCTTGGCAGCTAGATGAGCGATTTTATTAATAATATCTAAATTAATTACGTTATCCCCGTCATTAACCACTTCACAAGAAATAATCATATTATCATTAATTCGTCGACAAATTCTTGTAGAAAGGTTCTTAATCTTGGATTTTTCAAGTGTTGTATAAACATTCAGAATAGTTGAATTCAAGCCAACTGCATGGTTGTCATTAATGTCAGACATTTTATACACCGTCAAGTATGTATTTAAAACAACCTACAAAGTCTTAGCTAAAATTTGATATTAAGTGTCATTATTACTCCTCAATCCTCATAACATCGTAAACTCGCCTCGTACCAACAGGTAAATTAGCCTTATCAGTCACGGTAATGGTATTTTTGATGAAGTACAATTAAAGTGATGTTTTCTTTCGTCTCCATAGGTTTAGGGGGATTCACTAAACATTGTAAAATATCATTTTTCTTATACAGTATATCTTTTAAACCTTATTAGTTCCAGCAGCAACGGGTTGTTATTTACACTTTCTTAGGTTATGTCAAATTACCTTATAGTAGGCACAAAAGGAGGAAGCAGTCTTCAAAGAAAAAAAATAAAGTGTGAATGTGAAACCACTAATCACATGGATCGTCATCTCTATTCATAATATATCACTTGCTTTTAAGTATTTCATTGATTTCTTGTTCTCCGCTAATCGCCATCATTATTTTAATTTTCATGGATTACAGATACCGTAAAAAAACAAAATTATGAAGAGCTTTGAAAAATCTATTTTTCTATCGATTAGAGTTTGGACTTTGGAATGTTTATAAATCTATCTTACAAAAACAAATGGTTTTTGAACCATATGATGGTTGTAAATGAACCTTTGTAACCCATCAACGGCTCTCACTGCTTTTAAAACACAGGAAAGTTGAGCAGATAAATCGCGGCTGAAAATCTTTCCATACTTTACGCCCTAATCCAACGACCTTGATTTCATTTACACATATTTGTGGGTTTTCTTCAAGTTATTCCTCCTTCAGTTTCATACGTTACGAACAACAAAGATCCTATTGATTCCATTTAGCATCATAATATATGTTATTCAAATCATATTGATTCTAGCTGCCAAAAGTAGGGTTCTTTCGTACGTTATGAGAGAAAAGAAAGATCCCAAGTAACAGCTCAGTAACAACTCACTAATTTCTTATAATCAATGCCTGAGATGTTCCACTACATAAACCTCAAACGATTTATCTTTCAATGGTTCTCAGTTTGTTTCTAAACCATACTCTGTCAGGATTACATGTAAGTTCAATTTTTGAGGTTTTTTATTTGTTAATCTTTCCTGAAATATTTCTTTAATTTAGTTGTTCATCTCGATTCTTAAATTTTTGCAGATATAATTTTTCTGAAAATGTTCCATTGATTTAGTTGTTGGAGATATATTTTTTTATACAATGTTAGCAGATTTATGTTGGTAGATATTGAGAAAATAGCTAGCATACATCTCCAGTGGTAAATGTCAATAGAATTTCACTTGATTTGATTTGTTTTGGGATGTTTTATGTTAGGTCTTGATTTGTTGATCAATCAGAAGGTTTAAGAATTAAACCTTTCACCAGAAAGACAGTGTTGATTTAATATGAGGATCGAATATGTAAGAGATAATGATATGTAGTTACCTTTTCAAACAGTCAATTACCATTTTTCTAATTTGGAATCGGCTTCAAATTCTATAAAAATTGTTTGAAGGATGAATGAGCTTTAGTTTGCATAACTCTTTGCTATTCATTGTATTAACTGCAATGGTGCCTTTGATCAGTTGAATACTCAAACTCGGGCAAAAGAGAAGTTGGAAGCTTGAAAAACATACATTAGAGATATTGTTCAAACGAACGGAGTGATCGACCATAGTCAAGAACTTCATAATAGTTTGGATTTAGTTTGGATGATTGATCTCTAACAGAAATTCATTTATATTCAGGTGTTTAGAAGGTCTGTCTGCACTCAAAGTGCTCAATATGATGTCTAATGACGGGCTCTTCAATCCTGGAGTACTGGGTTCCTAACATATCATTGCTACTCTACTCTACTTTACCTACTTATATTATACCAGTAACCACTCTACATGTATGACATCAAGATATTTTGCGAGAAAATGATAAGTGAAAAAACTACAGAACTTATACAGGACAATCGTAATAATTTTTTGAGGGAGTTTACTGCTTTTCGAGAATGTTCACTGAGTAGGTATGTGCAAAGCTAATAATTTTTTGTTGCATATAGAGTATGTTTTAGTTTTCTTGGTTTCTTTGGGTTAACATAGTAAGGTAGACCATCAAACCTCTATTGGGAATGATCAATATTCTAGGTGATGCGTTGCTGGAATCTGAACTCCTCTTCAAGTAGCCAATTAACAGTATATTTGACTTGCTCCCCTATCCAATATATCCATTAATCCTAGGTATGACTTCCTCTCTCTCATTTAAGTTTTATGAAATTAAGGCTCAATTCTTTCTTTCCCAGTTGCACAAATTGATGGAGAAGATTCGGTGTGGTAAACATTTAGAAAAATGTCAATTCAGTTGTAATTTTCATAATTACAATTTTTGGGTAGTCTTTAACTGGGCGAGGAAATAAACTTCTTAGGTTGAAATATCTGGAGTTGACATGAAAATTGGAAACGTCGGCAAGGTGTGGAAGCTAACGAGGTTATCAACATACGGTATTCAAAACTGTTTTTCTTTGTGTGTGTTGATATAACATATAAACTTACTTTTGATTTTCCTGTTAAAGCTAAATCAAACAAACTCATTGGTTTCAATTTTAATCTTTTGCTTTCCATTTTTTTTAACCCATTATGTGAAGTTCGGTTTTGATCCTTTGACTGGGTTTTGTATGCTTTCGATTATCTTATGAGAAGTGAATCAAGAAAGGGAAGTTTTCGTATTAAAGTAGTTGCAATGCCCACGGATTTGAAAATTTTATCTATTATAACGCTATTACTTTTTTGTTTTTCTTGTTAAAGCTAAATCACATAAATACTAGAAGATGAGTGCAGGGTGAGTGTTAAATTACTTTCAAGGATGTAAAAACCATTAATTTTGATTTATATAGTTATTGGAGTTTTGGGGTTTCTAAACTGGACTAGGGGTCTCTTTAGGCTGCTCTACTTTCTCTTTTCTTATCTTCTCATCCTTGGTTTTTGTTACGTTTTATCTATCAACCCTGTTAATTCAGTTATATGTTTCTTGTCTCTGCAAGTCTATTTACAGGGTGTAATGTAGATGGTGTCCCCTAGCTAAGGTTTTTGCTCGCTCTTCTTATATTATAGAAAGCGTTCGAGGAAGTGACAACTCTGAGATAAGGTACTAAGTACTACTCTCTAGCTTAAAGTAAAGATTACCCGATAGTGGTGTTTCTCACAACCATCTAATTGGCAGGTGGTTTCGAATCATTCTCTCTAAAAATATCCTTATATTGTCACCTGCGAATCATGTTTCCTTATGGCTATATTTTTTAATAAAAATCCACCATAAAAATAATGTCATGAATGGGTTAATGCACGTTGTTTATCACCTTTTAAAATGAACATATGAGCCCAACCTGAGAATCTGAGATTTGTTCCACTTGTTACAGTCCTAAGTAGAAGATGATTTTGTTTGCCAATAATTATAGACATGTAATGAAAATGGTTTTCTTTGTTGGTGCTTGAGAAGTGGTAAGCCACATCCTAGCCTTATTTTTGTCTAATCCGTTTCATTTTGTTAATCAAGTATTTATAGGAGTAAGACTTCTGAATTTTCCATCATATACCTCTAAGTTATAAATTTATCTAACATTCTCTTAGAATAAATTCTCTTTGAGTTGTTCAACTTTTGCTTATTTCTATAACCTATGTGCTATTTTGCAAGATGACACCTCATGATCGCAAGTGTAATTGGATAGTAGGCACCACTGTAATTGATTGTGATCTCAAATAGTATACCTAGTGGCTTTGTATTTAAATGGAAGCGCTGAGTGAAACAAACTGGATGTGCTACTTAGAATGTTGTTTCAATATTCTGTCAAGTTCTGTTATGCTACTTGACAATGACATATACACTAAAAAGTGCCTTTACATTTACTAATTTGATTTGTTGTACTATTGTGCCTCCTTGGCACTGTGTTATCAATTTTAACCTATCTTCAAAAAAAAAAGTGCCTCTACATTTCTTAGAGATATTTTTACCGTTGCAAAAATATAAAATTTTGGTTTTATTTTTTCAACTTTCAGTTAAATCTATAAAATGTTATGGATTGGTTTTCAGGGATTTTGTTTTTGTAGAAAATCATCAATGAAATTACTAGAATCCATATCTTAAGGAGGAAAAGCAATGAATATAAATCTAAAGAAGGACGTTGCAGATCATCTTGCTAACAGCCTTGCCTAAAAAAACACATAATATGCCGAAGTGTGAGTCAAAACTGACCAAGTGCATTCAATCTGTTTTACACTTAACCATCTATTACGTGAAGTATATGTTTAACATCAGCTTCATCTCCCATAAAAAGACAGAGTCAGTGTATATTAGTTATGGTTGGACTATGTTCCCAATTTTGTTCAACAATAATATATAAAATTTACCACTTTGTGTGAGTTCATTCCCTGTGGAAGTTCGCGCATTCATAGTTGCATTATTTGATACCCTCAGAGACCCAAACCTTTATTTTACCATTTCATTGATAGTTTAAAAGGTTTCTCTTAGAGCAGCTAAGAGACCCACCTTTCATCGCAGTGCAGAAACACAAGTTATATATAGAGGCTTTAAAAGTTCAAACATCTTGCTTGACTCAGTTTGCAATTCATAATGTAGATTCAGCTCTAATACCTATATTGATTAGTTTTGTGTTTTGATTCGTATAGAGATCTCTATATTGCAAAGTTAAAAGTCACAGGCTTACAACGTTAAAATTTAATATTTTGGGTGGAAAAAGATGGTCCTACTGGTGATAGAAGTCATGTGTATACAAGAGTCATGGGCACATGTGGAGTCATGTGTCTACAAGGGCCATATGTACTATTAACCTTCTATGAACTTCTTTTTACTTGGAAATTGAGCGTTTGAGCTCCTATTTGTATCAAAAATTGGCATATTAGTGATTCCAGAGCCCGATTTTTTGAAGATTTTGGATTCAACCGAACAAATAGGTTTTGCGTGGTACTATTTTTAGTAAGTATACTTTCTGAATTTTTTGTAAATTTGGCGGTATATGTTATTTCTGAGGTGTTTCGCTTTTACTACTATTTGTTCATTTCATTAGGAAATTGGGAATCCTAAGATTCATATGATTTATGTGCTTAATTATTGTATATGTTCCTGTAATGTAGAACCACCCTCTGAGTTCTGATCCTTAAATGTGGCACTGGAAGCTCTTTGTCATTAGTCCGCAACCCCGACTATAAACTTTCTAACCTTGCATGTGTGAATAGCTCGACTTAATCCCTTATAGGTCTTTTAGGTATATTTGTTATTTCAATCTGTACTTAACATGATCAACATCTGAAACTGGAGGTAAGTCGTGTTTTAGTTTGTGTTTGGTCGAGAAAACAAGGAAATTCTGAAACATTAAAAGGTGTAGTGAATGGTTAGGATTTACATGCAAACTATTACATTATCTATACTTTATCCATTGAAATTGGGTTATGCATGAGAGTAGTTTGGTATACATGTTTTAAAACTTTAACAATCAGATTTGGTTTACTTAATTACTTTATGGTTAAAGAATTTTTGTTGAAGGATTATTATGTCTTCTGAATAAGGTGTTGATTCATTCATATGTACCATTTACAGTAGTTTGAAGTACTACCTCCATCTTCAAGGAAATGCACGCTAATTATGTAATTTGCTTCTCTGTTGAGAACTGAAGAACCCAAAAGAAATCCTACGTGCCTCAGATGCGTGCGACATAAGTGGAATTCTACTTCTAACTGAACTTGGTCGGTGTTCATATGTCTAATCAAATATATTTTGACGAAAATTCTGCTTTTGATTGAACTAGGTATGCATGTCAAAAGAATCTGTCATCGGATATAGAGACTACTAATTGAATAATAAGAATAAGAAATAAAAAACTAATTGCCTCTCGACCACCCAATATGTAAATCCAATTTCAGATAAAATTTAAACATGACTATTTTTATCTGCTGGCGACAAGTTAATTTTTTGTTATAATCTTTCATTAGGTGAATTTAAACTTTAGTCTGTGTTCAGGAGAACGGTCTTTCTAATTGTTTTCCATATTTTCTCCCTTCACATGATACATATCTCCATGAAAATCATACACAAGGATTCTGAGTTATTAAGGATTACTCACTTGAATTTGTTGACAATTGCAATTTTCTTTTTTCTTTTCAAGGAGTAAAAATATATGATTGTATCAATGTCTAGTGATCTATTGAATTTGTAAGTGGGCTTGGTTTACTGTTGTAAATATTTATCCACATCATTAGAAGCACTTTCTCCGGTTATAGTTGTAGAGGAGAAACAATCTTTCTTTCCTTAAACCAAACATGGATTGAAGTCGGATGGCATACATAATTAGAGCGCAGGTATAAATTGGGAGTAACCAAGGGATATTCACACTTTCCCACGATGAAATACAAATAAAATTGACAATGATAAAATTTGCGTTTGCATGATGCCAATTCTAATTACACATAAATCTGTGGTACCTATTGTTAACATGGATGTATCTAGAACTAATACATGGATTTAAGTATCTTGAACATATATAACCTAAAAACGTACCATACAAAAAATAACATTACATGATAAACCTCAGCAAAAACACGAGTTATATAATCTAAGATCACATACATTCTCTGATAACAACAACCCAAAGCCCGGGCCGTTACGGCACGGGTCATATACTAGTTTGTTCTATAAAAAAATGTTAATAGATCTACTTGGGCCAAAACTATCGATCAGTTACAAAAAGAAAGGAAATGAAAATTTTAATCGGTTCATGTTATAATATAAGTGGAATTTCAGTTATTTTCTAGATTAAATGTGGGTTTTGTTTACCCGCATTAATGGTGGTTATAAAATAAAAAATCAGAACAAGTCATAAAAACCCAAGGTGACCAAACTTGTGGTACAAAAACCCCATTCAAATGTTGGGATCCATTAAAAACTCCATCTTAAGCAAAACTGATACAAAAACCCCAAATCTCAAAATTGGTTTCGTCAAATTTTATGATAAAATCAAAATTGGTTTCATCAAATTCTTTGGGGTTTTTGTGTTACTTTTGTTTTGATGGGGTTTTTGTATTACTTTTGTTTTGATTGTTTTTTTTTTATGGATAGAGACACCTTTGGGGTTATAACTCGCGGACCGATAAAAAATTGAATTAAAAAAAAGATTGTATTTAACCTCAAAGAAGGTTGTATCTAAAGACTTAAAGGCTTAGACAAAAAAAGCTCTCACGTTGAACGGTGAGGAAACCCTCTCTTCCTATTGGCCGAAATAGGCCTTTTTGAGTTTTGTGAAATGAGCGTTCTGGTGAGGACACTTGGCAGCTTATGGTTGGTATTAAAATATAGGAAAAGGAAACCAAATTCAGTTAGGAATCCAAGCCGTGAGAATTTAAAATTCCTTCCTGATGTGACATAAACCAAATCTAGCTTGCATCCCAATTTGGAATTCAAAAGACTGACTATGTTAGGAAACAAAATCTAGATAAAAATGGAAATCTAATAATGTATATAAAGGATCTAATACAACACCATCAAGTATTACATACCAGCTTAAAGTTCCATGGTAGAGCACAAAGTTCAGGAGGCTGGCGTATTTAGAATGAACGAATTGGTAAGATGATCTATGTTTCTCATGCAACCTAATCGAAAATCTGTCAAGTAGATATAGTAGATGATTTCTATTTGCACTCCTCTTACGAATCCATAAGCTTCAATTGCTGACAATGTGTTATTTTCCATTCTTTATTAGATTGGTGCTACAAAAGAATTGTGGAAGGGCAAGCCTAATAACATTAACAGGTAACCATTTGAACTTAACGGAATAATACCCTCCCACAAATAGATCTTATTTAAAATTAGTGATCAAAAGTTCCCTTCCCTTAATGTCGTTTTGTGCAAAGTTTAATCTTCATGGACGCTAACCTATGTTTGGAATGGATTTTCTATCTCTGGAGCTCAAATTCGGTAGGGTTTTAGTTTCGCTATAGTATTCAAATTTTACTAGCATGTAACTCGTTACTTGATTCCGCATAAATGTTTATGTACCCGCCATTATATTGTTAATTTCATTGGGTGCTAGGATACTATCATCTTAAAGATCAACCCGTAGAGAATATAAATAGTATTGCAACACCTATTGAGATGTCAACATATTATATAGACTGATGCTCAACTGTGTTACCTTCTTGCGTGTGGTTTTCGGTGTTCTTAATAATTCAATATATTTTCGTTGCACTTCCAACACAAACAATATTTATTGGTCCTGCCAAGTCTCCATAGTTCTCGCAAGGAAGTAGTGGCTCATGTTGAGGTAGCTATTCTAATATTTATTTTTTTCGTTCACAACACAATCCTTTGGTAGGATCTTTTGTTTACAAATTCTGAGGGCCTGGATACCAACCTCAGCAACGCATGCCTTATTGATAAAATGCCTTGACCTTGATTGCTTTACGACCCTTATGCGTGCATTAGTTGAAACAATCTAATGGCTAGCAGTATACGATGCTCTAACTGACTACTGACATACAAAACTTCAGGAAAACCACTTTGTTGATGGTCTAAACTTCAGCAGTACCAGGTCTGAATATCTTACCTTTTTGTTGATGGTCTATACAAGTTTGTTGAAGACAAACCACTCAAATATGGTAGTGGATGCAAACTGAAAATATAAGGTTGACCAAGTTATCGCAATTGACATGGACAAAGATTTCCTAAATAAGGTACATTTTCATCCACAACATTAGTTAGAATCTCTTTTGCTATATTTGTACTATTTTTTCTCTAATTCTCATATCCCCCGCTAAATAATAGGATATCGGCAATGTGTATTCATTTTGCATTATGATTAAGATTCGGAAGACAACCAACTTTGATATTTTTATGAAAGACTCTTTCCAATCAACAACACAGTACTACTACTGTCTTTGATATTTCATACAAATTCAATAATAATTACTTCGAGACTAATGAAATCAGTTGGGCATGTGGAATAAGAGCTAGGAAGCAATTCGGTCATGGATTAGTATTTTTGGACGAGTTATTTTGCGCTAAAATGATGCGATTAACAATATGTTTGGCTAAAATGCCTACAGGTGTTAAGATCATGCCCGCTTGGCTATTGACAATATGTTTGATGTAATGTCTATAAGTGTTAAGATCATTCCCACTTGGTGTATTGATCATATGTTTGATGTAGTAATATCATACTTTTACAATGATGGATCGATTTTCATATCAAATAATTACTCCATTGGTTTTATAAGAGTTACCAGTCTATATATAAAGATTAGTTGGGTCTTTTATTTTTCTTAAATACAGAGAATTTACATTGCAATTCCTTCCAGCTAATGGGTCCAACCCAAGAAATTCAAAGCATCCCCTGCCGGAAAGGAACGAGCGTTGGAGAAATTTGATAATGCACATGATAGTCTTATAATTCTTTAAAAGCGTTAAGCTAAAAAAAATCCTTTGTTAAGCTCATTTGGATATAAAATGTTAAATTATCATACTCATCGGGCACAAATCTAACAATATAATGTATACATATAGATAAAACAACAAGAGTAATAGATAAACAAAGGTTCAATTCTTATTATAAAGAAATTAGTTTGAATACGTTGCAGTAAATAGAATGAAACTACTTAGGAGGAAAAGTGAACCTTCAGAACCAAAAGAAGAAGGAAAAAAATCTGCACATATTCTCCTTAATGTATTTGCCCCGCCATACCAAATAAAATTAAAAATCGCTGCGGGACGGGTGTGCGCAGGGCTTCACCAAATAAAAAATGTATCAACACGGGGCGGGGCGAAGCCCCGTGCACTCAAATCAAAAATGCATCACCACGGGGCCACTCGCACGCCAAATTAGAAGAAAAAAATGCCTGATGCGTAGCACGAGCACACATCTAGTTTAGTCTTAAATACAATGAGAATTGTACGAATCCCCATGATATGTAATCTAGGGCGTAACTCCAGAAATACATATTTACAGCACGTTCGTTTCAAGTAATTGGATTCCAGGGAATCCACCCAAATCCTTGAACCGAACGGTGCAAATAAACTTTTTGTAATCAAGAATTTTGATTCCTAGGAATCCAATTCCCTCCAAAATAGTAGAATTTCATTGCATTGGTCTAGTAGTGCAATGGAATTGAATTCCGGTGTAAAACAAAGATAATTGAATTACCTCATCTGAACATGAATTTTTAGGATTTGAATTACATTTCTTGGAATTTCCAAGAATTGGATTACCCATAATTGAATTCTTTAGGTTTTCAATTCTCCCACCGGGCTATTATTTCCGATCTCAACGAATAGCCAGCCATCTAAAAAGACACTCTCACTTTTGCCCTGCATAGTCTACACTCTTTTCAGTCCTTCCTCCACTCTAAAATAAAATTTAGACAACTAACTTTCCGATCCTCGATTCACAAACTCAGATTGTTATCCGATTCACAAACTCAGACATCACCTGAAGAAGACCTGTCCAATAAATAGTCTTCAACCTTGAATCATCCCCAAAATAAATAAATAAATTCTTGATGCGTCTGTTATTGAATCTCATTCAAAACCCTAATTTCATTTCTTGTAGATTCGATCTTGTTACTAAACCCTATACTCGATCTTACTCTGGTAGTATAAGATTATTATTATCATCATCATCCGATAATAATAATAATAACTACTACCAGAACTATTTTAACTATAAGAAATCACACAATAACAATAATAATCAAAACAAGAAATTATTATCATTCTCGACATCATCATCATCATCGTTGAGATTGAATAATATGGGTGTTGTAACTAAAACAAGTGAAGATGAAGGAACAGCCAAAAAAATTTGGAATAAATATAAGAAAGAATCTGTTTATGCCATGTATACACCATTTGTTGTTTGTTTAACTTCTGGAGATTTGGATTTGAAAACTTTTCATCATTATATTGCTCAAGATGCTTATTTCCTTAAAGCTTTTTCACAAGCGTAAGTGAATTCTTGATTTTCTTCTTCTTGTTGTTGCTGAGATGACGAAGTGAATTTCATTGTGTTGTTTGTTTGCTTTTGTTTGATTTTGGTTTCCGTAGTTATGAGTTAGCGGAAGAATGTGCAGATGATGATGATGCTAAAGCCGCGATCTTAGAGTTGAGAAATAAAGTGGTTCATGAACTTCAAATGCACGAATCCTATGTTCGAGTAAGTGAATTTCACTTTGACTTGTCAATATTTTTGTATTCGATGATCTAGTGAATGATTTTGAAATAGTTGGATTATTGATGAATTCAACTCTTTTTTATTAAATCCTAAGTTAAGTTTTGATAGTTGTAAAATTGGTTCTGGAATTGTGAAATAAGGTTTAATAAATTTGAACGGCAAGTTTCATAACGCTAGTCGCTAGGATAATGATTTGTAGGGAGACAGCTAGTCATTTTTGTGTTCAGAAATGGTTTGTTGACGTGTTCTGTAAAAGGGATGGTTGATGTTCTGTGATAATAGTTACTGCACATGTTAGTTAAAGATGGCAAATGGGTTCCTTCTAAATCAAAATTCTGGAAGCTTGGAAAATCATGTTGGTTGAGAATTAGGTAGATTTCAACCTTTCTTTTGTTTGAAGAACGTTCTCTGTCCATAATTTTGAATAACCAAGTATCGGTTGGGAATATTATTTTTTTTTATATGACTCACAGTTTGATGCTCACTTTTAGTGGTTTTTAGCTGATGACATGTTTCGCTATTTGGAATTTGATCCTTATTGTACTTCTTTTGTTTTCATTTCATTTTGAAGCGACAAACTGAAGTAATGTTTCAAAACAAGTCACTTCTAACTACATTTTAAAGATTATTTTCGCGGTATTTTGTTTTTGGACTAGCAGGAAGCATGTTTGTAGATCCATGCTTTGATTATTTTACAAGTTTACATTCTGAAGACAACTACTTCATGCAGGAATGGGGTTTTAATCCTGCAGAAGAGATTGCTCCCAACTCTGCAACGGTGAAATACACTGAGTTCTTATTAGCAACAGCATCTGGTAAAGTTGAAGGAGAGAAAAGTCTTGGTAAAATTGCAACTCCATTTGAGAAGACGAAAATTGCTGCTTATGCGCTTGGTGCTATGACACCTTGTATGAGGCTCTATGCGTTTCTAGGGAAGGAGATCCTGGAACTAGTCAGTCCTGATGAACTCGATCACCCTTATAAGAAGTGGATTGATACCTATTCCTCTGATGATTTTGAGGTGTGTTGGTTGTTAATGATTTTCACTTTCAGTTTCTCACAGTTGAGCACTGATATATAAATAATTATTGATAGTTTCTTTACAAAATATATAAATAATAATTGATAGTTTCTTTACAAAATATCTGTAACTTTACGTTTTTGTTACTGCACAGGCTGATGCTTTGCAAACTGAGGAATTGCTTGATAAACTAAGCATTTCTTTAACCGGTGAAGAACTTGAAGTCATGGAAAAGCTTTATCATCAAGCTATGAACCTTGAAATTGACTTTTTTGATGCACAACCAGTTACTCAACAAATTCTCATCCCATTATCCAAAATGATTGACCCTAATGAGGAGCGTCTCATGCTATTTACTGATTTTGATTTGACATGCACGGTTGTGGATTCCTCTGCCATTCTAGCAGAGATAGCTAAATTAACTGCACCAAAAGCTGATCAGCAGCAGCAGCAGGATGAGGATGGAAATACACTTTCTCGGATGTCATCAACTGACTTGAGGAAGACTTGGGATGAACTTTCTGGGAGATATACTGAGGAGTATGAACAATGCATAGAAAGCATTTTGAACCATGAGAAAGGTATAGTAAGAGACTGTTAATTGTCAGAATGGTATAAATAAAAAAGGGTTAATTGTCTGATCAATTGCCTTATGTCTCATCAAGTTGTTTTTTGCAGCGGTGGGTTTGGATATCGATGGTCTACGCAATGCTCTTGGGCAGTTGTCTGAGTTTGAAAAACGGGCAAATATAAGGGTAATTGAGTCAGGCGTATTAAAGGGTATAAGCTTGGATGACATTAAACGAGCTGGCGAGCATATGATACTCCAAGATGGTTGTATAAATTTACTTCAGAAGGTGTTAGCGAATGACGGGTTGAATGCATCTGTCCATGTACTTTCATATTGTTGGTGTTCAGATCTCATGAGAGCAGCTTTTTCACCAGGTATAACTCTCATTTGTACATTGCTTGGTACAAACATTTTGTTGTGTGTGTTTTGTATTATGTGCTAACCCATCTTGCTTGTCTTACTAACTCGCTACTATACTTGGCTTGAAGTTCTATTGCAAATGTGCTGTTTAAACATAAGTTACATAACCCTGTGTGATTAGATCCAATTTTCCAGTTACAATGTAAGGTCAGAACTCACAAATAAAGTTTCTAGGTTTAATCGGTTGCATGTTCTCTTTCAGGCTTAGACATATGGCCTTCAGTCTGGTCCTTCATATGAGATCTGCATGATAATTATCCTGTCATATGTTCTGAGTATTTAGCCATACTAAATTATTATGCAAGTGAGTCTATATTTATATGTTTTATGCTTTCGGACAGGGGGTCTAGACAGCTTGTTGGATATACAAGCAAATGAGTTTGCTTATGAAGATGGGGTTTCGACAGGAGAAATTCTTAGGGCAGTGCAGTCTCCTATAGACAAAGTTGCATATTTCAAGCAAATATTTCAGCAGAACGAAAGTGAAAATGGTAAGCTAAATGTGACGGTTTATATTGGCGACTCAGTGGGCGACTTGCTGTGCCTGCTTGAAGCTGATATCGGAATTGTAATCGGGTCAAGTGAAAGCCTAAGAAAGGTAGGAAGTCAGTATGGTGTCAAGTTTGTTCCTCTCTTCCCTGGCGTCGTGAATAAGCAGAAGGAATTTGTCAAAAGCAACTTATCATCTGGCTGGGAGGGTCTATCTGGAGTTCTGTACACAGCCTCTAGTTGGTCTGAAATACATGCACTCATTCTGGGTCATCAATAGTAGAAAAATATGATTCTCTTCGGTATTTGTTTTTATTGTATTCTGTTGGGAAGTTGGCATTATGTTAAACAAAACTATGAAGGCTTCAACACAACAGGGGGAAGCACTCCCACCAAGGTCGTTATACAAAAGACCCTAGTTAGCAATCACTCGATTGTTTGCGAATTATTGCCTATTGCCTTTTTTCAGTATTTAAACACGCGTCCAGTTGAAATGTATGTAATAAGACGCATATTTTTGAAACAAAAAAAGTTATTATACACGATCTGCCGAATTGGATTAAAATTTTGGGGACACAACTGTTTACTTTTGCTGTTTCTTATGATGCTCTTTGCTAGAGGAAGGTCTTTAATTTCCAGAAATATGGTAGTATTGGAGACTGCTGGGTTCTAGAAGTCCACCCCCACAAAACAGAGACTCCCAAACATAGGGGCGGAGCCAAGAAATATTGATCGGGGGACAAATGTATGCGGCCAAAAGCCGCCCAAAATATTTGGACGTTTTTATTATTAAATTTCCGATATTCATCATATATCATCACTAAATTTGATATCCATAAGCAAATTTTAATACCAATCACATCTATTATTACCTTCTTTGAGACATTTTGTAAAATTTGTGTTTGTAAATTTACAATCTAGGCTTATATTACTTCATTTTGCTTAAAACTAAGGGGGGGCAAATTTTAAAAACAGCTAAAGACCAAAGGCTGATTATATGATTTTGGGATTCTAGGGAGGACAACTGTCCTCACTAGTCCTAAGGTGGCTCCGCCCCTGCCCAAACATCAGACCAAAAAAGCAATAGGAACTGGGACTTGAGCGAACTTGAAATAATTCGGACAGATGATGGATTTTTTTTCGTCAAGGATTTTGGGTTTGCTTTGGATTCGTTTGATTTTCTTGATAACAGACGAGGGGTGGGGGTAACCGCAGATAATAGAAAAACAAACCAATTTAAAAATACTAAGAAATAGTAGTGTCTTTCCGATGCACATCGATCAGCTGCCGTTATCAATGATCAATCTCATAATTTAGATAATAGTGACAGGAGAAAAGCAAGCACTGTCATCAACTATACAGTGAGGAATCGCGTTCATATAGTTGTACAATTCCCAGAAGTATGCCACTACACGCCCATTGGAGGTTGTGATTTACTGATTTAAAGTAATCAATAGAACAGAAGCGAAAGAAATAAAAGTCATAAAGTTCACCGTCAAACCCACCGTTGCAGCTGGGTTATGACACGCGAAAGTCAAGCGAAATAGTCAACTAAAGTCAACTATAGTCAAACCTTAATTCTTTCTTTTATTTTTTGATTCTGTTTCTTCTGATCTTTATCCTGGCATGTGAATCGGCCTTTTGATTCATATTCTGGTTTCCTTTTTCCTGTTCCATTGATTTTTTAGAACCCTAATTTCATCCTTATCTTTTAGGTCTTTATTTTCAATTGTTGTTAATTTCCCTTCTTTTTATGAGATATAAATTCCTTCTTATCCCGTTATTTTTTATGTTTCTTTAATCTTTCCATCATGTTTGATTCTTCGTTTATTTTTTGTATTAACCTTTTGTTTTTATCTTTCATTTTATGCAGTTTTAACAGCTTGTTGTCACCATCAGGGATTGCAGCAATGTCCCATCTCATCAGTTGGCTCTTGTTTCATTGGTTAAGCATTTGTTGGCTTCTCATAATTGCAGTGGTGCATCATAAGTATGATTCTATCCGGATATTACTCTCTGTGCTTCTCTGGTTCTTGCAGATTGGTTACAGTTACTTTAATTTTTATCATCACACCGTATATCTTGTAACCTTAACACATGTTCAATTTTTCCCTTATCCATTTTCAATACTCATCAACTATATACACTGTTTTTTGACACTCAACTACTTTAACCTCCCTTTAAATACCTTCCATGTTTATGTTTTCATTCTCACACCCAAATTTTCAACTGCTTTGTCCTGTCTTCCATTTATCATCATGTCTGACCACATCAAACATATTGCTTCTCAAATGGAAGATATAAACTTAGAGGATAACCCTGCTAGAGCTCGAGTTCTTACTCATTCTGTTACTGCTCTTTCACAAGCTATAAAGGATTGGAAAATTTGTCTTGCTGGTAAGCTTTTTTCTCCTGGTATCATGGTTTGGCAGGATGCTGAGAAAGCAGCGAAATTTATTTGGTCTCATCTTAAACGTAATAATCAGTGGCAACTCATGGTTAGATCTTTAGAACCCAATATTTTTTTTATACGGTTTACTACTGATGAAGATAAAAAGGATATTCTATTTGGAGGAGCCTGGAATTTTGATGGACATCTCATTGTTCTTTGTGACTGGCACCCTTCTTTTCCTTACCAAAAACTTAATTTCAACACCTCTCCTTTTTGTCTTGAGTTTAAATATCTTCTCCCTGAATTCACTTATCCAGAAATCCTCACCCTTTTTGGTAATATTGTTGGAGAAACAGTTGTTGTGGAACCTGATGGTGTAACTCCTACTACCTCTAATAAGTTTCGAGCTTTAGTTATGATTAGAGTAACTACTCCGCTGATTAAAGGAATTCATGTTATTAATGCTGCAGGGGTTTCTCGTTGGGTAGGTTTTTTCTTTGAAAAACAGCCTTACAATCTTTGTCCTGAATGCAAAGTTCCAGACCATGATTCTAATCTTTGTAACAATCGTAAGATCAGAAGGATTAATATGGAATCAACTGTTAGGAATTTTGGTCCTGAAGTTGAACCAGTGGCTCTGCCAGTAAGGAATCCCCAAGAGATTGCTAAGTTGTTTCTAGATCATGGCCATCAAAAAAGATCTAATTTACATCAACCCTCTACTTCGAAACAGCTTGTCCCTTATAATGGTATGCATGTCTCTTACTTTACATCTACTGATTCTCAATATGATTCCTTTTTAGCACCAGCAGACAGGGCTGCTCCCCATCCTTCCAAGTTTCTCTCCACTGCTAGCACTTCAGGTAGTAAAACCTTTGTTCGACGTAAAAGAACTAGATCTACCAACTTAGAAAATTTTGAAGACCAAATTGATGCAAATCAATCTTCTCCAACTCAGTCTTCGAATGCTTCAGCTCAAGCTTCCACTAGCCCACAGAATGACATTGAGCCAACTAATGGGGATATTGCGGCTGGAGCTATGGTTCTCCACCCTGATGTTGCTCAACAGGTATCTTCTTTTTTCTCTTTCAACTTTTATTCAAATTTCAATTTCTTTTCGCTCTTTTTTTGTCCGTGGTTGTGTTTTTCCTTTATTTTCAAATGAAAATCTTATCTTGCAATTGTCAGGGTTTTGGTAACCCTTATACTAGAGATTATTTGCATTACTGTATTAGATATTATGACCCTGACATTTTCTTTTTATCAGAAACCAAAACCATAAACTCAAAAATGCATTTTTATTTACAACAGTTTAGTTATCCGAATTTTTGCTATTTTCCCCATGTGGGTCTGTCTGGTGGTATTTCCTTGGCCTGGAAAATGGTGTTGACATTGAAATCATGCATACATCAAGACATAACATTCATGCTATTCTGCATACTCATTCGAATGATTCATATTTTCTCTTAAGTTGTATGTATGGCTCTAATAATCCTCTAGAGTGTCAAGAGCAATGACAATACTTGATTGATATGCAGCCTTTTGTTGATTTACCTTGGATTTTGTTGGGAGACTTAAACTTCACTATGTCGGACACTGAAACTCAAAGCTTTTCTCAGCATTCTCATCAACATTCTAGAATGATTAGACCTATTATTCAACAACTAGGTCTTTTGGATTTGGGTTTTTCTGGGTATGCTACAACTTGGTCTAATCATAGATCTGGAGATGACTATACAGCTGTAAGACTTGATAGAGCACTTGCAAATATTTCTTGGTTAAACAGTTACTCTAAAGCACATGTTCTTCATATACCACCGGTGGCGTCAGATCATTCTCCCATTCTTTTAACTACATCAACAAGTATGGAAAAGAAACATTTTCCTTTTTGGCTTCAAAGATATTGGTTTTCCATTGCTTCTTGTTCCGATATCATCAACACAAGATGGTCTCATCAGTTTTTAGGTTCTCCTTCTTTTCAACTTTCTTCTAAACTAAACTATACAAAACAACAACTTCAACTTTGGAAGAAAGCAACTTTTGGTAACATAGAAACTCAAATTCAAGCTATTCAAAGTCATCTTGATCACTGCTACAACACTAACATACCAACTTCTGATCCTGTTGTCATTTCTTTAAATCAGTCTCTTCATAAATGGTTATCTATTCAAAAAGATTTCTACATGCAGAAATTGGGCACTCACTCTTATGAAGAAGACAGAAACACTTCTTATTTTCACTCCAAGGCTAACTTTAACAAGAAAAGAAGTCATATTTTTGCTATTCAGGATTCTCTTGGTATTTGGCATGATTCAAAAACTGATATTGAGAATACTTTACTTCATCATTTTTTATCAATTACGAAATCAACTAAGCCTGTTTCAGATTTTTCTATTTTGTCAGAATTTCAAAGTTGTATTTCAGACGAAGAAAATAGTATGCTTCTGCAGCTTCCATCAGAACATGAAATCAAAGATGCAGTATTTCAAATCAAGCCATGGTCATCACCTGGAAGTGATGGTTTTCAAGCAGCCTTTTACCAACTATGTTGGTCTACAGTTGGTAATGAGGTAACTTCTATGGTTCAACACTTTTTTAATCATAAATTCCTGCTTAAATCCATTAATCATACTTACCAGGTCCTTATACCCAAAATCTTACATCCTCAAACTCCTAATGACTACAGGCCCATAAGTCTTTGTAACGTAAGTTATAAAATTATTTCTAAGCTCATCACAAATAGACTTAAACCTTTGCTATCTAAACTTATTTCTCATACTCAGTGTGCTTATGTCCCTGGTAGACACATCCAAAATAATATCATTATAGCACATGAGTTACTTCATTCAATGAAACAGAAAAGAAAAGGTAAAGTCTCTTATGTTGGACTGAAATTAGACATGTCCAAGGAATTTGATCACCTGGAATGGTCTTTTTTGTTTGATATTCTTGGTCGACTTGGTTTCCATCATGATTGGATACAACTGGTTCAGCAATGTGTCACTACTACAGAGGTGTCTCTCTTAATAAATGGTTGTCCTACTGCCTCTTTCATTCCTACTAGAGGAATTCGACAGGGTGATCCATTATCACCTTATCTTTTCCTTATAGTCATGGAAGCTTTTTCTAGGATAATTAAAAACAATCTTCTTGCAGGCAAGCTAAAAGGATTCAAAGTTGCTAAAAACAGTCCTGAAATCAATCACTTATTCTTCACAGGCGATTGCTTGTTGTTTTTAGAAGCTTTTCCTCATCATATTCGACAACTTCAAGCTATTCTTCGTCAATTTAGTACTGCTTCAGGTCAAGTTATCAACTTACAGAAGTCAACTTTATTTTTCAGTACTAATGTTCCTCCTTCTGCGAGAAATAACATTGCAAATATCCTACAAATGAAGGTTATGGGCTTGTGAGAGAAATATTTGGGTATTCCTTTGTTGATGCACAGATCAAGAATTAAAAAATTTCAGCCAATTTTGGACAACATGAATCTTAAATTGCAGGGTTGGGTAAGTAAATTAATTAACCAGGCTGGTAAGACTACGTAATTAAATTCAGTTCTAAGCACCATGGGTATGTATCATATGCAGGTTCTCAAGTTGCCAGATAGCATAATTCAACAAATGGATCAAATTCATAGGAACTACTGGTGGGGTAAAAAAATACATTTCATTGGCTGGAATAAGGTACGTCTGCCGAAAAGACATGGAGGTTTAGGTTTAAAACACTTGTCTCATTACAATTTTTCTTTTCTAGCAAAGCTAGCATAGGATATGATTCATTCTTCTTCAGAATTGTGGGTTCAACTTGTTAATAGTAAATATTTTTCTTTATATGATTTGAAGCATGAGCCACCCCCTTTTTGTGAAAACACAAGTTGGATTTGGCAAAGTATTCAGCATGGGTTACAAATTATTTACAGATTTGGTAAATGGAAAATAGGAAATGGTTTTACGGTAAACATTTGGAAACATAACTGGATACCCTGCGAGATAGAAGCTTTATATAAATGGAATGAATTAAATACCAATGAATTGCAATGGGTTTCTGATCTTATACATTTTGAGACAGGTGAATGGAATGTTGCTCTTTTGAGAAAGCTGTTTACTCCACAATAGGTAGATTCTATTTTAACAATTCCTTTAATGTTACAGACACAAGATACTCTCATCTGGCCTCTTACCTCAACTGGAATATTTACAAAAAAATCAACTTATCATCATCTCTGTGAAATGGATTTGAATAATTCAGGCTTATCTTCTTTTCGTACAACTTTCTGGTTGAAATTTTGGAAACTAAAGATACCCTACAAGTTACTGATCTTTTTATGGAAAGTTATTAACAATGCTCTACCTTTTAAGAGTAACTTGAGACATATTCCTGATATAAGTGACTTATCTTGTCCTCTCTGCAATACAGCCAATATAGAAGACATAAATCATCTTCTGTTTAATTGTCCTTTTGCTACTGCCATCTGGAAAGCTTCTCTTCCTCAGCATTTTCATCTTCTACAACAGTACAATACTCTTACTGATTGGATTTATACTTGGTCTTCAACTAATGCAGTGATTAATTTTGATTCAGATTTTCCTTCTATACATGGAATCGTTGCTACAATGTGGCACATATGGAGATACAGATGTCAAGTTACCTTTCAGCATGTTCGTATTAATCCTAACTCTGTTTTAATTCCTCTGTTCAAGTATGTTACATCTCATCAGCATACATCTCATCTTAGACATATTGTAGGACAATCACATCATTGGAACCCTCCTCCACCAGATTTCTTAAAACTAAATGTTGATGCTTCATTTCATAAAAGCTTTTATCTATCTGGTATTGGTGTGATAGTTAGAAATTCTGCAGGGAAATATGTTTCTTCCAAAGGAGTTCTTAGAAGAGTAGCCAATGCTTTCCAAGATGAAACATGGGCTCTGTTAGAGGCAATGAAATGGGATAAAGCTAAAGACTGGAATGATGTCATCTTTGAATCGGATAATAAGAGTTTAATGTTGTCTATAAATGCTGGCTTGCCTTTCCCGCCATGGAAATCTTCTTCTCTTTTATCTTTGTGTGTAGACTTTTGTAAAATAAACAACAACTGGAAATGTGTTTATGTACCTAGAGTGTGTAATAAAGTTGCTGACTGTTTGGCCAAATTAGTCCGCAAGTTTTGTAATATAGGAGAATGATGGAATGTACCACCAGCGGAAATCTCTGCACCTTTGGCTAATGATGTAACTGCTACTTAATCTTTAAAAAAAAAAAAAAAACCACCGTTGCCATGATTATGGGACCCAGGTCACGCCCAGAAGCATGCTTTAGCAACTTTTCGTGCCTTATGAAAAACTCTGAGGGTTCGATTCCTGAACATTGTATCGTGCAACATCTACGTGGCCATCCACAATGTATATAGTAAGCAGGATACGTAGATCATAAGCCGAATTCAAGAAATGATTTCTCCGTCTGCTTTAACTTGATTAACGCGCCATGATAGGCAGTATTGGTTGGTCCAAAACGAGAGTAGAGGGTATTCTTGAGTTGTTTCCAAGTCATCTAGACATCTACCATCTTTATTCATGCCTAACTCTACGTCGAAATCATCTTAAAACTTCACCTTCTAAATGTAACAAAGTTGTAGGATCGAGCAAGAGAGAGGAGAGCACAACGCGGAAGAAATAAAACGATTACATTGATAATTAGTTTGGTGTAATTCTCTCATGGCTTAATAGCCTACTTATAGTCTCACAAACTTGACAATCACTCAAAGTACTTTCCTAATAAAATCAAACTCTAAATAAAGCACACTTCTAGAAACACAAAGAAACTCTAAATATAATAAAACTCTAAAACAAGCAACCGACACAACTTGCTCTTCTAGTTAACTCCAACTTCCAAATATCGCACAGTGTGTCAACAACATATGTTGATCCAACTTGACTGTGTCAACTGCAGCTGTTGATCCATTCAGAGTGGATCAACATCATATGTTGATCCACGAACCAAATCAACATATCTTGGTTTAAATTCCAACAAAAGCTAATTGAACCCTTGGTCCTATGTTCAGACTCGAAGAACTCTTTGGCATCACAAATCCAATTTTCCAGGTCATGTTCTCCTTTGTAGATTGGAAAATTCACTGGCACCATTGACGTTTTTTTGAACTTATCTATGTTCTCACCGGCACCTTTGTTGTTAATAATTATTTCCATTCAAATCACCCTAAATTTGATTATTAATATCAGGTAGAAATACTAGAAAATCAATAGGATAGGACTGGTTACTAGGACTTTTGGCATTAATGTTCAGTAGAAATAATTGAAAATCTTTGAAGTGGACTTTTGATTCTATCAGCATTACTACATAAACGAGCTGCAATCTCCCAAAAATGCTTTTGGAAGAGATGGTGCATCTCATCATCAACAATTGGTGAAATCATCATGTAAAGACCAAGGGGCATAACCTTTTCATAACCACATGTTCAAAGAGTATATTTTTCTATTTGATAACAAGATTACTCAGTAAAAGAACAAATTGGGTTATGAACTGAACAAGTAAAAAACGTAGACTAACAATCTATAACCCAAATTTCAAATTAGATCTATCTTGAAGTCATCTCAACTAAGATGAAAATAGCTTTGTTAGTATTAGATTTCAAGTTAAAACCCTATTATCATCCCAATCCAATCCACATATATGCAACTAAAATTAAGCATACCTAGAAAAGCAAAATTGAGGAGAAATAAAACATAGAACCAAATCTTGATCTCATTAGATACTAATTGCTAAAATCATTCATCTTAGCCTTATAAACCTCCAGAACATTTACACAGAAACCCTAGTTTATTTCATTCTTCAAGCACGCTCACCTCTGATTCCCTAGAAAGTTGAATATCCTTAGGCATGATGGTAACCCTCTTAGCATGAATTGCACAGAGATTAGTATCTTCAAAGAGACCAACAAGATAAGCTTCAGCTGCTTCTTGAAGAGATGCAACTGCTGAACTTTGAAACCTTAAGTCAGTCATAAAATCCTGAGCAATCTTTCGAACCAAACGTTGAAATGGAAGTTTACGGATCAAAAGTTCAGTACTCTTTTGATACTTTCTGATTTCTCTTAAAGCTACAGTTCCTGGCCTGAATCTATGAAGTTTCTTCACTCCTCCTGTTGCTGGTGCTGATTTTCTAGCTGCCTTTGTTGCTAATTGCTTCCTTGGAGCTTTTCCTCCTATTGATTTCCTTGCCGTTTACTTAATATGATCCATTTGAGATTTATACAGAATGTAATTTAGGGTTTAAGATAGAATAATTGGATCTGAATTGTGATGAAAATGTGAAATTTTGGAATGCATATTTATAGAGAAGAAACTATTTAGGAACGAATCCCGATCTTTTGCTAGTCTATTGTTATCAACGGTGTTTTTTAATTTAAGATGTTTCAAACGGATCGTGCAATGTAATCAACGCACAGTATTTGTTGATACAAGATGTTTCATACGGATCTTGCAACGCTATCAACTGTATAAATTTTCTTATATATGGATCGTCTATTATGTTATCAACGGTTCGTGGCTGGTTTAAAGGGTTCATCCAGATTTATAATTTTAGCGAGCAAATATTTTTAGAGGGGGGATCGAGGTACAGTCTAAAAAGGACGACCTCGGACAAAGCATCCAAACCATAGATTTAATCATAAAGAATAGTTTAGATGATTAAATAAAATTAATAGAAACGACCCAGATTTAGTTTAGAAAAACGCGGGTTATCGGGTGACCCGTGACTAGGCCTGTCAATGGAAGAATATCCGTCGGATATTTAGAAATCCGATATCCGACAGGTTAAGCACTAGGATATTCGATATTCGATAATATCCTATAGGATATCAAAATCAGATATCAATTCCGATATGCTAAGCTATCGGATATCGGATATTTATCCGATAATATCCGGTTCTGAAAAAAAAAGTTAAAAACATGTTCATAATTGAAATTTAAGTTCAATTTTTCAAACATTTCAAATTGGATATCAGATATTTGTATCGGATATCGGATATTAGGGTAAATCACAAATATGGTTAGGGTAAATCACAAATAAATCCATGTTCTATCGGATATCAGATATTAACCAAATGGATAGAGCCTAATCCGATTCCGATAGGTTAAGGAAGAAATATCCGATAAATATCCGTATTTGATATCTGATATCCGATAAAACGGATAGTATCCTATAGGATATTGAATACTCGAAAACGGATTCCAAATATCGGACATATATTGACAGGCCTACCCGTGACCAATATTCACTTCCATTATTAAATCAGAAACTTAATGTCATTTCTTTAAATGAAAATTTGGATCCCCCGATCCCCCGTCATATCTTTAAATGAAAATTTGGAAATAGTCGAAGGGACTTCTTCAGGGCGGGACTTACTTATCCATGGGTCAGTTATACATACAGAAGAACAAGCAAATATATCGAATCAATCACTAATCAAAGAATAATAAACCATTAAACTACTAACATCATTTGCTACATGTTACTAAGAAATCATTAATCCATTACACCCTAAAATCAATTCTAAAAGATGATGATTGAAACCCTACTGATTCAAAAAGAAAAATGAAACCCTATAAAGATACCAAAAAACATCAGATGAACGAAAAACCCTAATCGAAAATAATATATAAATTGAAACCTTAATCAAAAATATCAGATAAAATTGAAACCCTAAACGAAAATCTCATATAAAATTGAAAATATAATTAACACATCAACACCTTAATGAAACTCTAATCGAAAAGAACAGATCGAAACCCAAATCGAAACACAAATTGAAAGTTTTAAACACTTACATCTTCAGTTTTAGATTGAAACCCTCAAACTGAAACCCAAACTTCACTTTCAGGTTGAAACCCTAACAGAAAGTGGAAGAGGTGAAAAAATAAAAGATTCAAACACAAATCAAAAAATAAATCGAACACAAATCACTTACATCTTTAGCTTCAGATCGAAATCCTCAAACTGAAACCCAACCTTCGCTTCTGCAGAGATGAGAAAAGTGGAAAGAGAAGTGGTTCGAGTGAAAAGAAATGAAGTGTGGTTAGAGTCATGTGTATGAGTCTATATGACCAAGTGACCATCTCGGCTAAGCTCATGTGCAACTGTGACCAAGGGATGAAATATCCCTAGTTATACGTTGCTTGGGTGGAAAAATATGGAGCTGTGACCACCCACGCACACGGTTGGCATGCATGGAATCATATCCAGTTACGAATTTGTAACTGCTCAAAGACAATTACGAAATCTGACAAGATTTGTAACAGCTTCGAGCTGTTACAACCAGTTTGTAACAGCAATTTCCTGTTACGAATTCATAACAGCTAGTAGGCTGTTACGAATATGTGTTACAAATCCAAGAAAATGGTGTAGTGTACGCTCTTCAGGGCTGGACTTATATGCTTTCATATTCTGGTGATTAGAACATATATCTCATATTTTCTTATAGGTTAAGCTCTTAACTCTTGTGAAAGAGGAGTAATTATTCTGAGAATGGCAGTATTGATCTCTCCACGATTACACTTTTTGTGAATATACTGCTACAGGATTCCGTAAGATGTTCACTAGGAATCTACTTACGTATTTGATTGCATAACCGTGAGGGAACAAATGGTGAACTTTAATCTCTATGTTCGCATATGACTAGAGAAGTTATAATTCTTATGTTGAGTCTTATCACACTAATTGTTCTCTTGTTCATAACTGGAGTAGAGAAATAGTTTTTTTCGATGATTATTTTTCTCACGAATATCTTGTATCTTAGTGGCTCTAACATTAAGATCGTTATTTTTAACTTATTTGTTCATAACTGGCGAGAAGAGAGAAAAATATTGGGATATAAATTCACTTTATTCGTAACTGGTGAGTTGATGCGTGTCGTAGTTACAAATAGTAATATAATGGAAGTCAAATTCGTTCCCAAGAAGAGCATGGATATTTAGTTGTCAAAATATCATAATGGGGGTTTTGTTTTCGATTAAAGCAAAGTAAGCAATAAATCAAGTAAAGTTGAGTTGTAAGCAATAGAGAGAGAGAGATGATCGCGGAATCCTTCTTCGTTATTAAACCGTCATCAAGTTATTATATTCATTTATTAATACCATTAATCACAGATTATTACCAACCGTGGAATAACATCTGGCTCAGTGCTATTCCAAAAATTCCTTATATCACTGAGTACGAAAGATCTCCAATACCATATTCTATATTCGTCTAAACCACCTAGTAGTAGCTCACTCAATGTGTAATTTGGTCGAATGCTTTATCTTTTGTGAATTAGGTTGATCCTAGTAGTTAAACTCTTAGCTCAAGATCTACTTTCTATTGTTGTTTATAAACACAATCGCTCCACAGAATCCCTCTGCAAGGTCTCGTGTTCTCTACTTTTGTAAAAGTTATACGACGATTACTTATCTCCCAACTCAATAATAGCATTAGATTAAACCAACAAATTAATTCAGTTGGCCACCTAAACATTTTATCAATACATCATAAACATTTTTAATAATATAAACAAGCAATGATCACGTGAATATTTTCAAAATAGATTCATATAATAACTTAAATATTGTCTAGAACTTAGAATTCATCCCCAATCAATTGGGTTTTTAGTTTCTCATGGATGTAGTAGCATCCATGTTATACACATGAGAAAAGTGAAAAGATATCGTTATGATTGATGAAAACAACTCCAAAACCCTAGCTTTTGATCCGTTGTGATGTTTCTCCTCTCAAAGACTTGCAAACTTGTGTAAAAGATCCCTTCTTAATGTTGTAGAATTCTTCTTATATAGTACTCGTGAAATCTAGGTCTTAGAATCCTTTTGGGACCATGTCTTCTTGATTTAGAAGTCAAAAACGTGTTGTGCGAGTGATACATATGTATCTTCCTCTCTCCGGGAACTAGTGATCCTTAAGATGGATTGAAGATAGAATTGTAATTTAGGAGGAATTACTGATTTAAGGAAGTATTCCTATAAAAGGAAAATAAATTCCTAAGAGGTTTGGAAACCAAACCAAAGTAAGGAAATATGCCAAGATAAGGAAATACTTCCTAGACAAGGTAATATCCTAGAAAGGGAATTATTCCTAGATTAGGAAATAGATTCCTATAAGGTTTTGGAAACGGTTAAAGCTATAAATAGAGATGTTTAGCTCATAGATAAGACAATCTAGAGAGTGTGGTTTGACACCTAGAAAATGAGGTTTAACACACACACCTAGAGAGAAGTTTGTGAGGCAATTAATTATTGTAAAAACAAACTTAGCAAATAGTTTAAGGTTATTTACCTAGAGAGACTGTGAACGTAACAAAGAGAGAATTATAATATTTTTCTTGTTCATAATCAAGAAAAGATATTTTTCTTCGAATTACTTTCTTGTGTCTCTGTTTTCTAAGTCTTTTCGTCTATTATTATTCTGAATTCCTCCTCTATAATAATACTCCCTCCGTTCCACTTTAGATGATGTTTTTGAAGTTTTCACGCAGATTAAGAAATGAAGAGAGATAAAAAGATTTTCCATCCATACTCTTAAGAAAAATCTACAAACATTAATTGATATTAGTGCATTTAAAAAGAAACTCATATTTCCAAGACAAAATGTTAGGGTGTTATTGGTAGTTTTGTGGGAAAATATGAAAACCTTCAAGTAGTGTGGAACAAAAAAATAACCCTAAAACATCATCTAAAATGGAACGGAGCGAGTATCTACCAAGGTAAAGGGATCATACATATCAAGTTGGTATCAGAGCAAGGTTCGTTTCTTTAGGGTAACACACACACCTAGAGAGATTGTGAGCGTAACAAAGAAATAATTGTAATATTTTTCTTATTCATAATCTAGAGAAGATATATTTCTTCGAATTACTACTTTATGTTCTGTTTTCTAGTTTTCGTCTATTATTATTCTGAATTCCGCCTCTATAATAATAGTCACCAAGGTACAGAGATCAATACGTATCATCAAGTGGCCCGTTCGAGATATAATCGATAGTCTCACTAATCCTCTTTCTACCAACTGTTGGTGTCCAAAAACATGAGTTCTGATGCCAAAAACGTTCATAATCGGTAGTCACGACACCCTCCTTATCTACCGATTACGAGAGCTCAAAATGTGAATTTTTCGGTGTCCAAAACATTCTATAATTGGTAGACTTGATTTCCCTAATATCTACCGATTGTTGTGGCTCAAAAACGAAGTTTTCCTATGTCCAAAATTTCCTATAGTCGGTAAATAATTTCCTTTGTTATCTCTCTATTATTTTGTTGTGTGTTTTCGTTATTTTCTTTCGGTTGTTTTTCCCATAACTTCTTTATCCGAACTCGGAATGACCTCATTCTTTCGATGTTCACTTCGCATTCAATTTTCTTCAAGATAGTGATAAGAAATTATGAATTTGGATTCTAGTCCTTCTTGTGTTTTCGACGTTTTTTGCCCCTTTTTTTGCACATATTCTATTTCTTTTGGCTCCACACACTTGGATCTTTGAAGAACTTCACTTTATATCTATTTTGTATGCATTTCCATTTACTTTGAGTGATTCACCTAAACAAACAAATAATATGGAAAACAAGAGTAATACAAAATTATATGCAAGAAATCTAACTAAAACCAACATGGAATCAACACTAAAATCATGTGAATTATGCACTTATAAAATCCCCCCACACTTGGATTTTGTTAGTCCTCGAGCAAAATACCTAAAATAAAATATAATAACTCTCTTTTGTTGAGGACACAATTACACTTAGCATGTGAAGCAAGCCTTTAAACCCTAGGTGTCCCTAGTGGATGAGTTATAGTCTCGTGAGGGCTTACAAGAGGTATACCCACAAAAGTTCTCCAACTTCAAAGCGTTTTAGAGTCCCAAACATTCAAAGAGCTAGGGGGACATAAAGATTCTCAATATAATGTCAAGAATTCAGAAGTACAAGAGAAAACCCAAATATAAAATACGATTAATCGAAGGAAGTGTGACCGGTCAACCTATGCCATATGAAAGAATTCAGGTTCGAGAGCGACCAATAAGCATTTCTCCTTGACCTCTGCCTCACCAATAGAGTTTTATGATAATTACACTCAATAAAATATCTTTTTTATGGGTCTCACATGTATGCAGGTATGAATGAAGAGAAAAATCCTACACACGTTGAATGGTGGGAAGGAAACCTTCCGAAATAATTTTTGGAGACCCCACAAGATCGTGGTAAATAAAAATATTTTTTCTGATGATCTCTAAGACAGGAAATCAACCACTATGAAAGGTGGGAGTACTCACTAACCAAAGAAGTGGACGAATATCTCATAGTACTTGATACCATGTTATAAGTCTTAAAACTGCTCTCGCCTCCCTGGGGACTTTCCTCAATATCCATGAAGTCAACATCATTCCGACGTCTTACGACATGCTCATCCTATAATAAAGGTTGATGGGATGGTTAAACTATAATTATCATACTCATTCAAAGGTAATATAAAAAAAAACTTACTTGCGAAGATCCTGGAAGTATTTTCCGTTTGTCACCACGTATTGGATTTAAACTCAATCGATTAGAAATCATCTCAGCAGTAGGATCTCCTCGTTCCAGTGGGCGAACTTCCAATACAAATTTGTGAAGATGCCCATGTTGCTCATCCTAAAAGTTTATATAACCCGGAGTCACATATGTTGCTCATTCTAAACGAGAAAAAATGATAATTCATGTTCACTCACATGTGTATGATCCTAGCAAGTGCGGAGTTGCTCGACTGGCGGCTTATCAATATGAACAGAAGGGACACATTGATCAAGACATATCTGTCGAGCTTCCCTGTTAATGTTATATTCTTTCATAAGATAATTCCCCCGTATCATAAATACTAAATAACCGGGAGTGCAACTCAACATAAAAGTTCTCTCACCATCATTAAGGTATGAACCAGATTGAATAATTATATTTTTTTTCGGCATTAAAGGTGATCAACTGAGAAATATAAGGGAAAACAGGCGCCCATGGATGAAAAATAAATTCCGACTTATTGTCTAGAAAATCAACGAGACATGATTTAGACCATGGAATCTTAGTAGATCAGCGCAAGATTCTAGCGGTATGTTCTTCAGAAAAAGCATGATGTGAATCATCACCTATCCTTTGCAAAATACTACGTTGAAAAATAATTGCTGAAGTGCTCCCAAAATAACGCGAAGAAACATTTAATTAATGTATGATTCAATTTTCATGAAGCCATTAGAAATACTGGTGTCAACAACTAAGGAGACCAAGTTAGAATTCAATGAACCCTGGAACAGACAGCCAATGAAAAGTTTCTCACCTTTTACTATTTTGATAGCAAGGGGAGCTACAAATGGCTTCAAAAAAAGTCCACCGTCTTCATGCACATCTCTGGACAACCACAAAGACAAGAAAACAATAATGGTCAATCTACTATCCGCATGTTTATTGGGATCCTTCTTTATTGACCACTAATACCTCAGCTATTGAGCATACAGTTTCCAAAAGCTTGATTAATTTCATGCATCTTAGTTGTCAAGACTTCAAACATCGCAATCTCCTCTGTTGAAGAACTTTCAGTAAGATTACCCGTAACAGGAAGATTCGACAAGACTGCCACATCCTCCAAAGTGATGGTGAACTCTCACAATATTCATATGAACGTGTGAGTAAGAATTCATCATCTAGCAAGCAGAGCTACGCACATCATGATTAATGAATAATTCTCCAGCCTCCTTGACAGCCTCAGTTATTTGTGCACTATCTAACATGGCTCGAATATGGTCATCACCTAGCATTTCCTCGTCTATCCTAAGAAGTCTTCTAAAGATGCTCGAGAAAGTTTGAAGTCTATCGACGAAGCACAATAATGTCCTCCGTGTAGGCATAATAGAATTATTACTTGAGGAGATACCAGCTTTCTTTGGGATTCACCAAAAGACAAAATGCATAACCTAGAGAATATTTTTCAGGTCTATACTGAACTATAAATAATTTATCATCCATGTTTGGTTTGTTCTTAATTACTGATCCTTCTTCTCAATCGCCTTCATTAGAGGCATCACCATAGCTATCGTCTGACATCTTTCCAAGGTATATGCAACATTCATGCAATACTTCTACTTCAGTATATCATTCATACAAGATGCAAATTTTAGCAAAGGAATGAAATTGGGGCGCAATAATATTGAATGATAGTTCTACTATAAAGATGCACACATCAGCTAAAGACGATATGCGTCTACAAAACGGTAACAATCCAAACTCTTACATGTTTATAATTTCACTAGAAACTAGTGATGGTAACACAATAGTTGATGCATTAAGGACTTGCTCGTTTCTTCATAAATACCTGCAAAGACGAGCAAAGCTCGTTTTGAAAATCAATACTTGATTTTTCAAAAAAAAAAAAAAAAAAGTGAGCAACTCTGTTGATGGTGGATTTTCGACAAAGGCTAAAATCATAAAATCATAATTATGCATATTTCTAACCTAGCTTCAGATACGTAGGTGAAATTCATATTTTAGGATTCAGACATGAAAGCTCATGTCACAATCTCTGGCTGAGTGTACAACCTCTCAGAGCAGGCATGAATATGTGATATTAAAGCCTCTCAGCTGAGCTTTCAATACTTCGCATATTTCATCAACACTTCTGTACATAATCGGTAGTGATTGGACGCCTCCTAGACATATTGCAAGCTAGTATAGAGCGTTAATGTCTTCGGGATGTCGTAATGTTCCCTGACTATACATAATAAATATTCAGAACGAGTATGATGCTTCTACCATCTCATACCTCTATTCTCGAATAAACATAATGCTCCTAGCATATTGCATGCTAGTATAGAGCCATTCATAGATTAATTCTAGCGCAATATTCATCAATTGAATTCCTAGAAAATAATCTATTTTATCTCATACTCCGTTTCATGGCTTTTATCAGCTGAATTCCATGGATTAGTAATAGATATTCAATCTATTTTATCTCATTACTCCATTTCATGGATTTTATCAACTGAATTCCATGGATTAGTAATAGATATTCACTTTTCGGGCATTTGGGCCACCATCAAGTAAGCCCCGAGAAAATGGTGCGAGTGTACTTAGCAATAATGCACGAACGAGTACCCAAATACATAAACGAGCATTCAAAAATATGGACAAACGAGGAAATATGGATACCTATACAAAATAGGAAAGGAAAATAATAAAAAAATAAAATAAACAAGAGGCGCGCACGGGACCGGGCCCGCCGGCCTGTCCCACGCCTCTCCCTTTTTTTTCACCTTTTTTTATTATTTTCCTCATCTCTTGAAAACTCCCTTGTTTGAGCAAAACTCTTGGTTTTCCATATCCCTTCACATAAGCTTGAAAATAATAATAAAAAATACGGAGCGTCACGGGACCGGGCCCACCGGCATTTTCACGGCCATGGCCGGTCCCACGCCTCTCCAATTCCTTATTTTATTATTTTTTCTTCTCTCATCTCTTGAAACTCCCCCGTTTAAACAAAAAACCTAATTTTTCCATATTGCTCAAATTCCCAAAAAAACCACAAAGTCAAATGGTTCCATGACCGTCCGAGCTTCTCACATAAAATATTGAAATATCATTATTTTAATATTTTTAATATATTGGTCACACGAGCAAAATCCTACTTTCTCGTTAAAGAAAAATTGAAAGTTTCAGGAAAATACAGAATATTGCTCAAACGAGCAACAAAATACCTAAAAATCTCATGAATGTGCGTGCACCACCATGACCAGATTTGGCCGGTCCTTTGGCCATCATGACCGGTCGGTCCCACGTATCTTCATTATTATTTCAATAATAATAATTCATATCTTTTATGATTCTCCAATGAATCCTCGTTCAGGGATATCTCTGCATGCTCGGACGTTCACTCACCACCAATGTCCGTCTCTTATGCCCAATGATTGGTCGATATTTCTTCACCCACATTGGACGACACTTCATCTCCAGGATCCAGAGTTCTCCAAAATTAGGGTTTCGAATTTACAATAATTCGATAACTTTTTTATTGATCCATCTATCAATGTTCTTTTTATATTTAATGTTCGGTCCTGCTGCCAACATTTTTGCTCGATTGAACAACATGGTTCGAACGGACGACCATTCATCGATTCCTACTTTTTCATTCTAAATCCATGATCAAGCAATCTCATCGGATGCGCATGAATCAGAATCATTAACAACATCAATATTACCTCAACTGGTAAAATGATATATCACAATTCATCAAGACTCAACGCCTGTCTATTATTCTGTCTCAGCAGACACCTTATGCTCAATCCATGAATCTCAGAACATACCACATTCGTTCATTATGCTTGAATCGTCAAGACTAAGACTGATGTCTAGTCATGTCAATAATTGACCAATTAATACACGTCTTCCAAGCAAACTTCACATTCATGAGATATCATTCATGTCACATGGGGGGATATTCACTAGGGTTTTGGTATGACGGCCTACGGCACGTGTGTACACCCACGATGAGAAATGTGAGTAAGTCGTGCAAGAAGTTGAAGGAGTTAGCAAAGTAGTGGATGGACAATCAACCAAGTATCCGCATGACATGGAACTGGTTTAACTACCATTTGCCACTTTCCCACTCTTTTACTCCATCAACCGTCACGCTTACTGGGATCAATGTGTCTAATGATCTTGCAATATAAATAAGTTCCTCATTCCATGATTGAAGGAGAAGAACTTATCTCAGAACTCAGTCGAACTTATCACAATTCACTGACATTTCACCAAAACTTGCAGAAGTCTACAACACATCCACAGTCCTTTGATCATCATTGATCTCACATATTTCTCAGCTTCCCTCCTACAGATCGACCCACATCTCTCTTTGTGACCGAATTGACTCTGGAATGGCCATTATCTTGGTTTATGCCGGAGTCCTACAGATTGATCTTTAGAACTCAAAGAACTCCCATGCAGTGCATTTGTTTGCTAAAGGTTTAGGCAATTTGATCGTTCAAGGAATCACTCGCTTCTCCAATTTTCCTCAAAAAACAGTGAATCATTTTCACCTATCGGAAGATTGGCGACCACAGTGGGAGATTAATCTCTCGGTTGCAATCTCAATTCGTCAAAATGGTTGATCTTAGGTCAGGCTCAGCTACAAATCCTAACCCTAACCCAAACAATGCTAGCACTAGCAATAGTGGTGGTACTCCAATCATTTTTCCTATTTCCAACAGCGGCGTTACTGATACTTCCCCTCGAACCAGCAACATCGGTGTCCATGCTAAAACTAATACCGGTGCAGGAAACAATCATATATATGGTCGAACTCCTGAAGCAAAGAATAATCCTCATACTAGAGACGATCTTATGGAGATGCAAGAAACCTTGGCCAGGACTCAAGGAGATATGGCAGTAGCACAAAAAAAAACTCCTTACTTATCTCAAGAATCTGATAGAGAAGATGTCTCCTGAACAAGCTCAGCCCCAACGCCAGTCATAGAAAATAAAAGCTAAGGAAATATCCTTAACTGCTGATCTTGAAATCTCTCCAATCCATATTGTAGAAGATGATGAAGTCCGCAATGCTGCAGATAACCCACTAATGAAGGATCCATCGAGTTTCATCACTCGTGAAGACTTGGAACACTTTATGGAGGATCATGGAAAAGACAAGACACCTTCCGTCCATCGTCATCAACCTCCATATCCTTCGGCTATCCAGAGAGTTCCTCTTCTGAAAGGTTACACTTATCCAACATTCACGCTTTATGATGGAACATGCAATGCTCGAGAATATGTTTCTTGATTTCTAGAATCATTGGGAGAACATGAGTACAACCATTTTGTCCATCTGAAGGAATGTTCAAAGTATCTGACAGACAGAGTATATACCTGGTATATTAACATCGCGCTAGAAAGCATCGACATTTGGGGGGAAATGATTAACGCTTTCTACCGAAAATATTTCTTCGTTTCGAAACAAGTTTCTCTCTGTGATCTGGGGAGGATGTTTCAGAAGAACAATGAACATCCGAACGATTATGTTAATAAATTCAGAGTCCAAGCTTTGGAATCTCATGATCCAAATGTCGCTGAATAATAACTTGTAGACTTGTGCATCAATGGAATGATCCCGGTCTACAGAGCTTTACCTAAAAATCTCTGATTCCAGACTTTATCAGAACTTCATGAAGCAGCCAAACGATCGGTAATTACTGCACTCTCCTTACTATAAAGAGCTAATACTACAAAAGTCGAGGAACCACGGGAAAATCGAGGTAGCAGTAGGCGCCTGATCAATAAGAAATAAAATCTCCAACCTTTCACTAATGTTGTTGCTAAAGTGATAAAAAGGAAATTCGAACACAATAATGCTTCTTCAACATCCCAGGCTCCTCCCAAGGCATCAAGGAAGGATAACCAAACCCGAAATGCACAAATGTCGACTCAGTGTCAACAAAATGATCAGACATACCCAGACTTTCTTCTTCTTATTGAAGAAGTGACCGAGTTACTAGAGGTCTGGATCCAAGATGGTGCAATCAAATTGCCATACATCAGAAAATAACCAACTGAAGAAGAAATGGAAAATCTTTGTTATTGCCGCTTTTATAGGTTCGCAGTCATCCAAAAAGCGACTGCAAGGTTCCGAAGCATATCTTCAAGGAAAGGTAGAATCAGGAAAACTTAACCTGGGGACTGAAGGGGTACACAGAGATCCTCTCCCGGTCAGGACTTTCACTCTCTCTTAATAACCGATCAAAGAAGTAGTTCAATTATTGGTTGAGAATATATGTGAGTTAATTTATCTGTCAAAGGCTCAAAAGAAAGACATGTTCACTGCGCTGAATCACATCGTGTCATAAAAGCATCTATCCATTCCGGAAACACTTCCTGAACCTACATTCATAGACAAATAGATATACGACTGGGGACTTCTCACTATAGTCATTCTCAAAGGAAATAAATTCAATAGAGCATTGACTGATATTGGTACTGCTGTCAATGTTATTCCGTTGAAAACCCTAGGAGCTGCAGGTATCACTTAACAAGAAGCTACTCATTCCCCCATCTCAATTAGGGATCATGAAGGAATGCTAAGGGATGCTTATGGTTACATTACTCTCAAGGTGAAAATAGATTCAACCTGGTCAAAAACCAAGTTTTACATAATCAAGGAGGATCAAGGATATGACATGATCCTCGGGCGAGCGTGGATCCATGCCGAAAAGGAGACTACCGAAAAATCTCCTCTAGTTGCACATCACTCTAACGAGGAAAGTTCCGGTCCAAAAGATTTAGTTAACACTCCATCATCAAGGCACTTGGAGGAACTCCAAACTCTAATAGGGGTGAAACAAGAACCCAGAGAAGATGCATTGAAATTCCTCAGGAGGTTCCGCACTCAGGAAAATCCTATTCCACCTATGTCTATGTCATTTATTCTCCCATATTCTCTGCTAGCATGGGGACTGAATTCCGCTGGTAACTCTGCTGTTGCAAGACACTATGAATGGGTAGCTTCACCACAGCAATATTTTACCAAATGGTTAAAAATGGAACATTTCTGAATCGAGTGTCTCACTGAAACATTCATTGCTTAAATGATGTCTAAGCATAAAGAATATCTTGGGTATTACCCCATAGCCTTGTACGAGTGTCCACATGTGCCACAAAATCAGAAAGCTTCGACGACTTCACATGCATGGAACTCTTCTGTAAAAGGAATACCGAACCAACAGAAGATATTCAGGGCAAGAACGATCAAGCCTAACAAGTTTCATTAAGGAGATTTAGTTCTCAAAACAGCTAAGCGTAATATTCATTATGAAAGGAACTCTAATTGGGAATGACCTTTTATGATTACCAATTATGTTGTTGGTGGCTACTACAAATTGGCTGACATGGACGGCAAAACAAGTGTTCCAATAATATAAGAAAATTGACTTAAATCGTTTGACATCTGAGACATTCGACATTTGAGGTATTAGACATTCGAGGCATGAACGCCATAAATATTTGAAGCTTGCATTTAAGATTTTCTTTTACTGTATTTTTAATTCCTCCAAAACATAAGTAATACTTGCATTCAGTATTTGAATCAGCAATTAATCAAAATTCATTTTACTTAAAGAAAATTTCTATCAAATCCAAAAGAAAATCCTCAATCATCTACTTATCCAAAATCAAAACCAAAATAAAACCTCATGTCACTCAGAAATTTAGAGTTCAAAAAATCATGGAAGGGAAACTAAAGGAAACCGACAAAACAAAATTTCTGCTCCTATGCGGTTTTCAAGTCTTGCAAAGCTCTCTTATTCAACTCCAACTCTTCAGTTAATTTGGCAATCTTGGCCTCCTTCTCCATCACAGCATCACTGGGAAAAGGTACATTCTTCTTACGTGTATCCTTGATGGCATCGATTCTCCGACGAAGCCACTTCACATTGAAACCAAGTCTCTCAGAATTGTCCAAGTTATATTCCTAATCAAAGAGTACATCTTTGGTAATAGTACTTCTATCCCTAGTTCATATATCATCTATAACAAGCAAGATAGATCCTACTTGCATTATCAAGAAGTAAACACGTTCAGGATCTTTTGTGGCGACGATGTTACCATACCTCTCCCATATTTTCTGACACAAGATAGCATATCTGGTAGAGATGATAAATCCGCCTACTAGTTCATGATACGGGAGTGGCTCGCTGAATGGAGGATCAAAAACAATCCATGCATTAGGGTATTCGTGAACTACCATGTGAGTCTCAACCATCTTGGGCTTCAATTTCTTTGGTAGCGGCATCCTCATGACCCTGAAATGCAGAGATAGTTGCATCACCACTTTGGTTAACGATATTGCTAGTGTGTAGACACCTCAATATTTCACGGTCACGAAAGTATGCCGCGAGATCATATTCGAATTGGTTTAGGTGTCGAGCCCAATCAAAATTTTGGTCATTGTTTACACTAAAATGATTACCTATATTTTGGCTTTTCTCTCGTTTAAGTGGGTTTAGCTCACATTAGTCCACCAAATTCAATCATTTCAAAATGTAGAAAATATCATTTAGTCGTAGAAAAAATATAATTAAGTTAGTTTGGTCCTGTTGACCAATTCAATTATCTGTTTGGTCCTTTTTTTAAATATATATTATTGTTTGGTCCTGAATATTACTGTTTGGTCCTAGGGTGGACAACACCCACGCGGGTTGACATCATTAATGATGTCATAGTCTTTTAATAGTGGCAGAAATGTCATTTTTCTCTTTTTTCTCTCTCTTAATAAAAATTAATAAATAAAAACTTCAAACTGAAATGTCTTTTGAACCACATGTCCAAAAATGATAAATTTCATATATTCAGAAAGCCCTCGACGAGAGATTTCCAGCGAGTACCGTTGTTGTTATGTTTTAGAGCTTTTAATTTTTACCTTATCCTTTAACTAAAAATTAACTATAAAATGAACTATTATACGGGTTCATTATTTCAAATGAACTACCATACTAGCTAGTTCATTATAAAAAGTGAATTGTTTGAAGAAAAATATCATGTAAGTTCATTATACATAATTAACTCTTATGACTAAGTAACACATACGAGTTCATTCTACAAAATGAACTGGTATAATGAACTACTACTACGAGTTCATTCTACTATATGAAATATCATTAGGAGTTCATTCGACAATATGAACACCTATCACGAGTTCATTCTACAATATGGACTACCATTTACGAGTTCATTTTATAATATGAACTACCATAATGAACAACTATACCGAGTTCATTCTACAATATGAACTACCATACTTAATTATCATTACGATTTTATTTTACAACATGAATTATCAATCCTACAATATGAACAACCATTATGAGTTCATTCGACAATAAGAAATATCTATCACGAGTTCATTCTATAATATGAACTATAATAATGAACTACCATTACGACTTCATAATGAACTACTTTTATGAGTTCATTCTACAAAACAAATTGCTAGCATATACGAGTTCATTCCATGAAATGAACTGCTAGAAGTAGAATGAACTATCATGTTCTAAAATAATGTTCATTCTCGGATATGAACTACTATCACGCCGAAAAAAATTAAAATTCCGAAACATAGTATAATGGGTACTCTTTGTGTAGATATCGTCGAGACCTTTCCGAATATATAAATGTTATTAATTTTCGAATTATATTTTGAGAGATATTTAATTTTTAAGTTTTTTTTTATTAAGAAGAGAGAGAAATTAATAGAGAGAAAATAAAGAAGAGAGAAAAAAAAATCATTATGTATCACGTGAGAAGAGAGAAAAGAAGAGAGAGAAATGGTACTTTAAATATTTTAATCTTTTTGACCAAACAGAATTCCTCTTTTATTGGTGGACCAAACTAACTTGGGACCACCTAAAATATGACCAAACAATTATTTTCTCTTAGTTTTATAGGTGTTCATTTGAAGGAATGAACCCCAGAGTTCATCAGACAGCAAACCAAATAAGTAAGTGATCGCTGTCGTAAGCGTCAAAAATAATTTCACTTTCTTACTCACAAAATATGAATGCAGTATAAAGTAAGGAAGAGTTCGTATCCACAGAGAGGCGATTGTAGTTATCAATTTCTAGTTTCTTAGTAACCAAGATGGGGGATTTCTGATTTTTGTAAAATAAAAGTTAAATAAAAGCAAAGTAAATAGTTGTAAGTAATCAATGAGAGAAAGATATTGGTCAAGGAATTCATCTTCAATCTTAAACATGTGCTTTCATATATGATTAGAATTACAATTTAATCTCTTTTATTATCAAAAGCCAAGAAAATCAAGAGAGCAAGATAATCTAATAATTTCCCAAGTTAATCAACACACACATTAGAGCTGCGTATGTGAATTCTACCTAAATAATAACCTAACGCCTTGCGCTAATCAAGTTCAATTCCCAGGAGCATTAAGTTTTGGAAATAGGATAATCAATGCAATTGTCATACATTGCGCATAACAATTCGGACAATGGTCAAACTCTACATATGATTATAAGAGTGTATCACTACAAACTATAAACATATCATGCTACTTGTATTTGGGGTTATCGCTCGATGAAAAACCCTAAAATAGCTATGGACAAGATGCAAGTTCAATTAATTGGCCACTTAACTAAACAAACATCAAAACCCTATCACAATACATCAATCATGTGATATTAAAAACAGTAGAGATATGAACGATAATCAAGAGAGAAAACTAATGCATTAATCAAGCACAAGTTATAGATATAGGACTACATCCTTAACCAATAATATAGAATTTAGCTACTCATAGCTATGGAGTTCATCATAATCAATAATAATGAATTGAAGAAGATGAAACAAAAGCAAACCCTAGAAGCGTAAGTTTCAGCGGCTATCTCCAGAACTCCCAGAATAATACGTCCTATCCAAAGTTGTCGAAGTCTTTCTTTTGTAGTCTTTTTCTCCTTCCAAAACTAGGTTTTGTCTTCAAAGTCCATTAGTTGGAAATTCACCCGGCCCACGAGTGAGAGAAACCCATGTAGAAATTATGTCCCAAAAACGTTCACCAGAAAACTGGGTTTTTGGCCGGAATCCGGTGCCGGAAAGTCGTCGTTGGCAACCTGAAAAGTCAAACGGTCAACGGGTCTAGACGGTCAATCTCAGCGAGTCAACTCGGAGTCAACTAAACCAGCTGACATGAGTTAGTCCAAGCCAAATGCTGCAGTTCACGGCCAAGATAGTTGTGCCTTCCCTGTTTCAGTCACGGCCAAGATAGCCCTCTTCCCTGAACTGCAGCTGCTTCATTTCTTTTCCTTCTCCATCTTCAGTTCAAATTCATATGACCCTGCAACACACCATTACAGCTGCACCAAGAACTCCATTCACTTCCCTTTGTCATAGCAACACTCCAGTCACAGTATCATGTTTAATAAACTGCACCTGCATCTCCATAACTAGCCACTAAGCCATGTAATTATTTCAGTTGCCCACCAGCTGCAATAACATACTCTTTATAACTCTACATCCAATTGCACATCAATGACCATCTGAACCTCACCTCCGTGCCAAACCTGCAATTCTGTAACTTCAACAAATCATGAGTACCAGTAATACTATTTCAGTCTCTTGTCTGTAACTCGTACACACTGCGACATCACAGTTCCCACTGCGACTGTAATTTCTGCTTCTTCCATGCTACATTTCAGCTGTGTATCTTGCAGCTGAACCTGCCTTAACAACAACAAAGCGCTAAGCCACATCTCAAATAGTTCAAAACCAACATTCTCCACATGGTAATTGCGACTCCTACAACTCTTTCCTTGGACCAAGAGCAACACCACCTTGTTCATTTCAGTTCAAGTACAGGACACAACCTCAAATTAACACCTCAGTGCATTTCATTTCGAACCCATACTATTATGCATCCAACTCCAGTTCAAGACCCACCATCAAATTCCATTCATTGCAGTTCACCTCAAGCTCCACTTGCAATTCAAAGCCACCAGCACTCATTCATGGCTATAGATGCACCATCTGTAACTACTACACCAGTTCTTAGATCCTGCAGTTGGACTCAACTGCCACTGCCATGCACAAATGCACAACAACAATATCATTCCATGTAGCTCATAACTTCTCATCACTTACCAATAGTTGCTCAACTTCAGAGATCTAAACATTCAACTGCACAGATTCAGCCAATCTCTGAATCTCCACTTCCACCAAATCAACAGTACCTCTCCAGTTTCACCACTCATTACTCCCTGCTGCTTCATAACCATCCCTGCTCAACAGCTCCAACTCAGCACCATTTGCTCTTCTCAGATCAACACCAACAGTACCCAAATCTCAGCATAAATTCCATGCTCAAATCCACCTCCTAATACTACCATCCCAGCCTACAAAACTCCTTTCCAGTGTTGTCTCATCTAGTTCATAACCTTCAAGCCACAAATCCATTCAAGCTTACATTCCCCTGCAACTCTTGTAGTTTCAGTAATTTCCAAGCCTCTATGGCACCTTATTTGCAACCAATACCACATTCAAACAACAACTTCTTTCCGGCTGCATTTCAGGCACACAAAACAGACCAACCAACAGCACCAGAAACCTCCCCTTGCATCATGGAACCCTAATTTCTTCTCTGATTTGACTATGGGAAAAAACCCATCTATAATTCATCTTTAGAAACCCATTACATACCTATTGCATCACACACACCTATCAGTTCTCATCACCAAAACCATAACTAGAACCCTGTTGTGATTTCCCGAGCAGCTACTGGTCTTATTCTTCAATTCACTCTCTAAATCTCAAGCCAATCCCATCGTTCATTCACTCACTCAAAACCCCAATTTACTTCAAACCCTAAATTTCATAAACCCATCTTCACAACAGCTTCAGATCCCCTTCTTTTATATTCTGCTCAAAAACCCCAGAACTGAATTTCCATCTTCAGTTGAAACATCTCAAATTCATCTCCACAGGAACCACAGATAATCACAACTTCTTTTTCTATTTCACGATCTCTGGCTCTCAATTTTCTCCCAATATTTATTCCTTCCAGTAGCAGCCGCATTTACATCTCTGAGTTAGAGATAAATGATTGAAAGAAATCATTTGCTCTGAAATTTAGGGCTGTGTAGGAATAGGAAGTGAACTGGATACATCCACCCTGGTGAGGTAGATAAGGGGTACCCAGGGCATGTAGAAAGGACACCAAATAATGACAGCCTCCTTTTCCTCCGTTATGCTCCCGATAGCGCTTGCCTGCGCAACGACGATTCTGCCCTCTTGCTCCAAATGAACGTGCTCTTCTTTTGATAATTCATCCACCAATAACAACCGTCCTTTACTTCTCATATCCACTTCCTTCCTTCAATTCTATTCATCACTAAAGCTGTCATGCTTTTCAGACAAAGAATATGCATCACTAAAGCCGACATACTTTTCAGATAGAGATGAAGAAATAAAATCAAAAAATAAGAAATAGTCCGCCTCCAACGCTTTTGCCATGTTTCCTCTTCTTTTGATCCAAATGACTCCAAAGTACCTAAATACTCAAAAACAAAACATAAGATATATAATTTACAAGAAAACTAGCAGAGAAAGCATAAAATAGATAAATATCAAGGTATTTTAGACACCTATCAAATTCCCCCACACTTAGACTTCGCTAGTCCTCGAGCAAATCAGACAAAACAATTATAAAGAATACATACAACCCCGTCTCGTTGAGGCTACGGTCACTTTAAGCATAAATAACAAGCCTTTAAACCCCTAGGTGTCCCTAGTGGACGAGTTTTAGTCTCGTGAAGGTTTACAATAGGTCTGCCTACAAAACCTATATTTCCAACTCCGTCTATTTGTGACAAATCAATGAACAAATTCAAAATGACTACAGGAGGAGATACCTTGTGCAAATTCATTTCATATATTAGTAAATAAATATTTAATTAGATAGTCGAACAAGCCACAATACTCGGAAACTAACAAACCACAATCACAATGAAAAGATAAAGAAGATGGATATAGATGTAGATGTTGGCGAATGTTCACAAGTGATCGATGTTTCCCATATCTGTCTGAAGGTCACCGCCAAGATGAACCTATTCCTATTGGATTGAGGTACTGGTTTGAATTCTACATCAACTCACTGGCATATACAAGGGACCAGAAGTGACGTTATTCAACCAAAATAATACTTTCTTTTCTTTTTCTTTTTCACTTTTTTTTCTTTTTTTTTTTTTTGACAGCATGATTCAATCTTTTGGATTCAAGCGCATGCTTCTTGTCAGCAAGTACATGATAGTTGCCTTGGATCCTGCATTCCATGCGTGTTTAGGCGACGGAGACAGGGACTACGTTTCACACATACTGCTATCCAAGTGTCATTTTTATTCCGTTTTGGTCTAATTGGTCGGTCTTTTTTTTTTTTTTTTTTTTCATTTTTTTTTCTAGTAACTCAATCACTCTATTTCATCGTAGCAATAATAACACGTCGATGTTTAGTGACCCACCGAAGCACTTAGAGAACAATAGATAAATATGGAAAAGTAAAAATAGAATGTGATATGGTGATATTCCGAGATATGGTAACAACTATCATATAATTGTGATTTCTGAGCTATGTTCGTCCTTTTTAGTTAATTGGTTCCTCAACTCCTGCATTCAAAATGGTTCCATCCACTAATGGTGTCATCCTAAAGGCACAAGTTTCTAGATTTCGGAGTTCAAAAAAAACAAAAAAAAAATTCTTGGTTTTTCTATTTTTTTTTTTTACTAAAGGCATAAAACAAACTAAAACAAACTAAAACAAACTATATGTTTTTTTTTTTTGGTAACATATAAATGCTCCCCCCCACCCCCATAAAACCACACTTAAACTTTACATTGTCCTCAATGTAAAATTGAATCGTCCAAAAAAAGTTCAAGGTGGGAAATTCCGCAAATGATATGCAAAAACAAGAAAATAAAGATAAAATGCTTAAAGAATAAAAAGATAAAGGTAAAGATACAAAATCTTGGACGGTGGGTTGCCTCCCACTTAGCGCTTGGTTTAAAGTCGGAACCAATTGTATCACAAGTGGCAGCCGCAAATGTTGAATTCTTTCCAGCGACGTTCTCCTTGTTTGCAAAGACTCCTCCTTCCTTTGCACCATCTTTGCACTTTTTGGCTTCCATTTTTGAACATTCTTCGAATTTTCTTGCTCTTCTTTCTACAATCGTTATCAATATGGAGCACTTCCACAAGGTTAACTCCTTCCACGACATCTTCAAAACTTGATAATGAAAAAACCCTTGTTCAAGAGAAGTTCCAATAAAGCTCTCATAATAAATCTAGCGGTTTCAAAAAAAATAGGGTTAGGTAAAGAGGCCAATTGTATTCGTGCCCATTAACTTTAAGTTCATTTCCTAAATAAAGATAAAATGCAAACTATAAAAAGATTTCAACTCCCACTTAGCACCATGAGAAAACACATTAGTCACAATAAAAGGTTCAATCCAACGTGACCTTAGTTTTCACCCATGAGAAAACACATTAAATAATTGCAAACGAGAATTAAACAAAAGAACTTTCTGCCCAATGCAAAATTGTTTCTTTGTAATTATATTATCATGAAATGCCTTCGTCTTTTCTTTGTAAATCCGTGAGCTTTCAAATGCATCATTGCGAATCTCTTCTAACTCTTGAAGTTGCAACTTCCTTTTCTTTCCAGCACCATCCAACTCCATATTGCATTGCTTAATAGCCCACAATGCCTTATGCTCAATTTCTACGGGTAAGTGACAAGGTTTACCATACACAAGCCTAAAGGGAGACATCCCAATAGGTGTCTTGTACGCGGTTCTATATGCCCACAAAGCATCATTGAGCCGCGAACTCCAATCCTTCCTTATTGGATTCACCGTCTTTTCTAGAATGGATTTCACCTCCCGGTTGGAAACCTCGGCTTGTCCATTTGTTTGTGGATGGTATGGTGTTGCAATCCTATGCGACACATTGTACTTCCTTAACAAGGTTTGCAAAAACCTGTTTTTGAAATGTGAACCTCCATCACTAATTATAGCCTTTGGAATTCCAAACCTTGCACAAAATCTGAAACAACTTTAGAATCATTAGTTGGGGTGGCCTTAGCTTCCACCCATTTCGAGACATAATCAACAGCAAGCAAGATATAATAATTTCCACTAGAATTGACAAAAGGACCCATAAAATCAATTCCCCATACATCAAAGACTTCAACAAATTGAATAATAGTTTGTGGCATTTGATTTCGGGCACCTAGATTGTCTGTTCTTTGGCACCTATCACATGTGATAAAAAATGCATGAGCATACTTAAACAAAGTTGGCCAATAGAAACCACATTCTAGTACCTTGAGAGCGGTTCTCTTGATCCCAAAGTGTCCTCCACATGCATAAGAGTGGCAAAAAGACAAGATAGAGTTAAATTCGGATTCGGGAACACACCTTCGTATTACTTGGTCACTACAATGTTTCCATAAGTATGGATCATCCCATATGTATTGGTTTCCTAATTTCTTAAGTTTGTCCCTCTTAGCACGAGACAAGTTCTTTGGGATTTGTTTAGACACTAAGTAATTAACAATATCAACGTACCATGGTTCTCCAAAAGCAATTGAGAATAGTTACTCATCCGGGAAACTTTCACGCAATGGGATAGCTTCCTTGTCCACAGCAAGACGTCTCAAGTGATCCGCAACGGTGTTCTCAATTCCTTTCTTGTCCTTGATCTCTATATCAAACTCTTGCAAGAGTAAAATCCATCGTATGAGCCTCGTTTCGCCTCTTTCTTTGTAAGCAAGTACCTAAGTGCTGCATGGTCAGAAAAGACAACAACTTTTGTACCAATTAGATAAGAGCGAAACTTTTCCAAAGCAAACACAATAGCTAATAACTCTTTTTCAGTGGTTGTGTAGTTTTGTTGGGCTTCATTTAACGTTCTAGAAGCATAATAAATAGCATGAGGTATCTTCCCCACACGCTGCCCAAGCACCGTACCAACCGCATAATCACTTGCATCACACATGAGCTCAAAAGGCTTGCTCCAATCCGGTGGTTTAATGATAGGGGCTGAAATCAAAAGTTCTTTCAAACGATTGAATGCCGCCATACACTTTTCATAAAAGTTAAAAACCACATCTTTTTGTAATAAGTTGCAAAGTGGTGATGCTATCTTGGAAAAATCCTTGATGAATATACGATAAAAACCTGCATGACCAAGAAAAGAACGTATCTCCCTCACCGTAGTGGGAGGGTTTAGAGAACGAATAAGGTCTATCTTAGATTTATCAACTTCCAATCCTTTAGAAGATATAATATGGCCTAAAACTATGCAATGAGTTACCATAAAATGGCACTTCTCCCAATTCAGCACAAGGTTTGTTTCAACACATCATTCAAGGATTAGTGACAAATTGTTCAAACAAAGGTCAAATGAATCACCAAAGACACTAAAGTCGTCCATGAACACTTCGATTATGTTTTCAACATATTCTGAAAAGATACTTACCATACACCTTTGAAAAGTAGCTGGAGCATTGCACAAGCCAAAAGGCATCCTTCTATAAGCAAAAGTACCAAAAGGACAAGTGAAAGTGGTTTTCTCTTGATCCTCCGGTGCTATCACAATCTGATTATAACCTGAATAGCCATCAAGAAAGCAATAATAAGCGTGTCCAACTAAACGTTCAAGCATTTGATCAATAAAAGGCAATGGAAAATGATCCTTCCTAGTAGTGGCATTCAATTTTCTATAATCTATACAAACCCTCCCACCGGTTTGCACACGAGTTGGGACAAGTTCGTTCTTATCATTCTCCACCACGATCACACCTGATTTTTTTGGTACAACTTGTACCGGTCTCACCCACTTGCTGTCGGATATGGGGTAGATAACACCCACTTCCAAAAGCTTGAGTATCTCCTTTTTCATAACTTCCATCATGGGAGGGTTCAAACGACGTTGCGCTTCCCTTGTAGGATTTGCATCGTCCTCCAAACGTATCTTGTGCATGCAAACGGCAGGGCTTATACCCTTGATATCAGCGATTGTCCATCATATGGCCGTCTTATTCTTCCTTAGCACCCTTAGAAGTTTTTGCTCCTGTAATTCACTAAGCTAGTTAGAAACAATCACAGGTAACTCTTCATTGTCACCCAAGTACAAGTACTTTAAGTGGCTTGGAAGAGGTTTCAATTCTAGCTTTGGAGATTTAATAATTGAAGGTTCCAGCTTTTCATCATTGCGAGGTAAAGAAACATATGAAATATTCTTAAGTGCAGATTTTTCCGGTAATGAGTTAAGAGAACCAATGGTTTCCTTAATCTCATCACCGTACTCCAAACCGTTATCAATAGGTGTAGTGAGCACGGTTTCCAAAGAATCAGCGCCATTCAACTCAAACATTTGTTGCGCCAATGTGTATATCACATCAACGGAGAAACAAGAGTGGACATCACTAGGATATCTCGTCGTCTAGAAAATGTTGAAACGTATTATTTCTCCATCAAACTCCATAGTCAGCGTTCCCTTGTCAACATCAATAATGGTTTTCGCCGTTTTCATGAAGGGACGCCCAAGTAGCAATGGAAGAGACGAGTCCGGTGAACCTTCATCCATCTCTAAAACACAAAAGTCAGCTGGAAATACAAGTTGATTAACCTGCACAAGAACATCCTCAACAATACCCATTGGGTAGATATTAGAGCGATCGGCTAATTGCAACACAATTCCAGCCTTTTTAAGAGGACCAAGATTAAGTGAATTATACATAGATGCAGGCATCACATTAACGGATGCACCTAAATCCAACATAGCTTTATTAAATGTAGTGTTACCAATTGTGACAGGAATGTAAAAGCTACTCGGGTCCTTGCATTTCAGTGGGAGTTTGTGTTGTAAGAGTGACGAGGCATTCTCCCCCACACTTAGAACTTCATTACCTTTAAGCCTTTTCTTATTGGTACACAAGTCCTTCAACACCTTTGCATACTTTGGAACTTGCTTTATAGCATCTATGAGTGGTATGTTCACATGGATCTTCTTGAGAACGTTTAAAATCTCCTTTTCTAGTGCCTCCTTCTTGGAACTTACAAATCTGCGAGGGAAAGGTAAAGGGGGAACATAAGTAAAAACCGGAGTTTTAGAGTTAGAAATAGGTACCTCAGAAGTTTGGGGAGAATCCTCATTCTTCTCCTCCAAAACAGGTTCCTTTGGTGTTTCCACCTTTCCCGAATCAGTAACTTCGGGTTTCACAAGTTGTGTACCACTTCTCAATGTAATAGCATTGACACCCTCTTTTGGGTTGATAGGTTGAGAAGGGAGTTTCCCACCAATTTGTGCCTTCACTTGGTTCAACTCAGTAGCCATGAAACCCATTTATGTCTGCAAATCCTTTATCGCACTCTTAGTCTCTTGTTAGCTGTCTTTAAACATAGTAGAAATGCCTTGCATCATTGTTTGAAGCTTTGAGTCGATATCGGAACCTTGATTTTGCATTGATTGTTGTGGTTGCTGAAATTGTTGTTGTTGCGCCTGGAATTGTTGTTGTTGTGGTTGAAATCCACTCGAACGGTTGAAAGTAGGTTGTTGGACCGCACCTTGCTTGTTGGCATAGCTAAAATTGGGGTGATCTCTCCATCCCGGATTGTAGGTATTTGAATAAGGATCATACCGTCTTTGCTGAATTGGAAAGACCACGTTAGCTTGTTCATTGGCTTCTTCATACCCTTGATGCGAATTTGGTATCACCGTGGCTGAAAATTGTTGCAGCATTGCTGTTATGTTACCCATTTGTTGACGAAGTTCCTCGATCTCGCTCACTTCATTTACTCTCCTAAGAAGCACATCCGAGCCACGATTCAAGAATTGTTGGGAGTTTGCTGCCATGTTTTCAATCAACTCTCTAGCTTGTGCCACCGTCTTGCTCACTAGTGCACCACCACCCGCAGCATCAATAAGATTCATATCACTTGATTGGAGTCCTTCATAGAAGTATTGGATAATCATAGCGTCGCTGAATTGGTGATGAGGACAGCTTGCCACCAACCTCTTGTATCGTTCCCAACAATCATATAAGGATTCTCCCACATTTTGCTTCATTCCGCAAAGCTCCTTGCGAATTTGAGTAGCCTTAGATGCAGGAAAATATCTCTCTAAAAAGAGTTTCTTCAACCCATTCCAAGTTGTGGCACTTCCGGGAGGAAAATAATATAACCAATCCTTAGCATTATCCATCAAAGAGAATCGAAACACTTTCAACATAGCCCCATCCGCCTCAACATCAGCTGGAAGCATGGCCGTGACAATAGTGTGGAAGTCCATAAGATGCTTGTTTGGATCTTCATTCACCATACCATGGAACTTAGGTAATTCTCTAAGCAACCCCAGCTTGATTTCAAAAGTAGAGTTTGTTTGAATACAACCCTGTTGAGTATCAAGCTTGTGCGAAGCCAAGTCCTTGAGTGTACGATTTGCAGTGTCACACATTGCTTCTTTTTCTTCTTCTTCAAAAGGTAGTTCTTGTTCAACCGGAACCTCTTGTTCTACAACTTCTTCTTCTACTTGCTGGAAGGTATCGTGTTCTACTTCCAAGTTTTATTCTTCCGTTGTGCCTTGCCTTGGTTGGAGTATTGTGCCTTTTCGAGTAGATATCCCGCACCTTGGATAATTCCAATCTTTAGAAGCTAGGGATTAGGTACCTAAAACACAATTCTCGCAAACAAGTGAGAAACAAGACAAGAAACGAAAAGCAAGTATGCAAGCAGAAATAATATAAAAAAACAACTAAGAACTTAATAACTATCCGAATACCTCCCCGGCAGCGGCGCCAAAATTTGATCGCTGTCGTAAGCGTCAAAAATAATTTCACTTTCTTACTCACAAAATATTAATGAAATATAAAGTAAGGAAGAGTTCGTATCCACAGAGAGGCGATTGTAGTTATCAATTTCTAGTTTCTTAGTAACCAAGATGGGGGATTTCTGATTTTTGTAAAATAAAAGTTAAATAAAAGCAAAGTAAATAGTTGGAAGTAATCAATGAGAGAAATATATTGGTCAAGGAATTCATCTTCAATCTTAAACATGTGCTTGCATATATGATTAGAATTACAATTTAATCTCTTTTATTATCAAAAGCCTAGAAAATCAAGAGAGCAAGATAATCTAATAATTTCCCAAGTTAATCAACACACACATTAGAGCTGCGTATGTGAATTCTACCTAAAGAATAACCTAACGCCTTGCGCTAATCAAGTTCAATTCCCAGGAGCATTAAGTTTTGGAAATAGGCTAATCAATGCAATTGTCATACATTGCGCATAACAATTCGGACAATGGTCAAACTCTACATATGATTATAAGAGTGTATCACTACAAACTATAAACATATCATGCTACTTGTATTTGGGGTTATCGCTCGATGAAAAACCCTAAAATAGCTATGGAAAAGATGCAAGTTCAATTAATTGGCCACTTAACTAAACAAACATCAAAACCCTATCACAATACATCAATCATGTGATATTAAAAACAGTAGAGATATGAACGATAAATAAGAGAGAAAACTAATGCATTAATCAAGCACAAGTTATAGATATAGGACTACATCCTTAACCAATAATATAGAATTTAGATATTCATAGCTATGGAGTTCATCATAATCAATAATAATGAATTGAAGAAGATGAAACAAAAGCAAACCCTAGAAGCGTAAGTTTCAACGTCTATCTCCAGAACTCCCAGAATAATACGTCATATCCAAAGTTGTCGAAATCTTTCTTTTGTAGTCTTTTTCTCCTTCCAAAACTAGGTTTTGTCTTCAAATTCCATTAGTTGGAAATTCACCCGGCCCACGAGTGAGAGAAACCCATGTAGAAATTATGTCCCAAAAACGTTCACCGGAAAACTGGGTTTTTGGCCGGAATCCGGCACCGGAAAGTCGTCGCTGGTAACCTGAAAAGTCAAACGGTCAACGGGTCTAGACGGTCAATCTCAGCGAGTCAACTCGGAGTCAACTAAACCAGTTGACATGAGTTAGTCCAAGCCAAATGCTGCAGTTCACGGCCAAGATAGTTGTGCCTTCCATGTTTCAGTCACGGCCAAGATGGCCCTCTTTCCTGAACTGCAGCTGCTTCATTTCTATTCCTTCTCCATCTTCAGTTCAAATTCATATGACCCTGCAACACACCATTACAGCTGCACCAAGAACTCTATTCACTGCCCTTTCTCATAGCAGCACTCCAGTCACAGCATCATGTTTAATAAACTGCACCTGCATCTCCATAACTAGCCACTAAGCCATGTAATTATTTCAGTTTCCCACCAGCTGCAATAACATACTCTTTAAAACTCTACATCCAATTGCACCTCAATGACCATCTGAGCCTCACCTCCGTGCCAAACCTGCAATTCTGTAACTTCAACATCTCATGAGTACCAGTAATACTATTTCAGTCTCTTGTCTGTAACTTGTACACACTGCGACTGTAATTTCTGCTTCTTCCATGCTATATTTCAGCTGTGTATCTTGCAGCTGAACCTGCCTTAACAAAAACAAAGCGCTAAGCCACATCTCAAATAGTTCAAAACCAACATTCTCCACATGGTAATTGCGACTCCTACAACTCTTTCCTTGGACCAAGAGCAACACCACCTTGTTCATTTCAGTTCAAGTACAGGACACAACCTCAAATTAACACCTCAGTGCATTTCATTTCGAACCCATATTGTTATGCATCCAACTCCAGTTCAAGACCCACCATCAAATTCCATTCATTGCAGTTCATCTCAAGCTCCACTTGCAATTCAAAGCCACCAGCATTCATTCATGGCTATAGCTGCACCATCTGTAACTACACCAGTTCTTAGCTCCTGCAGTTGGACTCAACTGCCACTGCAATGCACAAATGCACAGCAGCAATATCATTCCATGTAGCCCATAACTTCTCATCACTTACCAACAGCTGCTCAACTTCAGAGATCTAAACATTCAACTGCACAGATTCAGCCTATCTCTGAATCTCCACTTCCACCAAATTAACAGTACCTCTCCAGTTTCACCACTCATTACTCCCTGCTGCTTCATAACCATCCCTGCTCAACAGCTCCAACTCAGATCAATTTACTCTTCTCAGATCAACACCAACAGTACCCAAATCTCAGCATCACTTCCATGCTCAAATCCACCTCTTTATACTACCATCTCAGCCTACAAAACTCCTTTCCAGTGTTGTATCATCTAGTTCATAACCTTCAAGCCACAAATCCATTCAAGCTTACATTCCCCCTGCAACTCTTATAGTTTCAGTGATTTCCAAGCCTCTATGGCACCTTATTTGCAACCAATACCACATTCAAACAACAACTTCCTTCCGGCTGCATTTCAGGCACACAAAACAGACCAACCAACAGCACCAGAAACCTCCCCTTGCATCATGGAACCCTAATTTCTTCTCTGATTTGACTATGGGAAAAAACCCATCTATAATTCATCTTTAGAAACCCATTACATACCTATTGCATCACACTCACCTATCAGTTCTCATCACCAAAACCATAACTAGAACCCTGTTGTGATTTCTCGAGAAGCTAATGTTCTTATTCTTCAATTCACTCTCTAAATCTCAAACCAATCCCATCGTTCATTCACTCACTCAAAACCCCAATTTACTTCAAACCCTCAATTTCATAAACCCATCTTCACAACAGCTTCAGATCCCCTTCTTTTCTATTCTTCTCAAAAACCCCAGAACTGAATTTCCATCTTCAGTTGAAACATCTCAAATTCATCTCCACAGGAACCACAAATAATCACCAACTTCTTCTTCCATTTCACGATCTCTGGCTCTCAATTTTCTCCCAGTATTTATTCCTTCCAGTAGCAGCCGCATTTACATCTCTGAGTTAGAGATAAATGATTGAAAGAAATCCTTTGCTCTGAAATTTAGGGCTGTGTAGGAATAGGAAGTGAACTGGATACATCCACCCTGGTGAGTTAGATAAGGGGTACCCAGGGCATGTATAAAGGACACCAAATAATGACAGCCTCATTTTCCTCCGCTATGCTCCCGATAGCGCTTGCCTGCGCAACGACGATTCTGCCCTCTTGCTCCAAATGAACGTGCTCTTCTTTTGATAATTCATCCACCAACAGTAGCCGTCCTTTACTTCTCATATCCACTTCCTTCCTTCAATTATATTTATCACTAAAGCTGTCATGATTTTCAGACAAAGAATATGCATCACTAAAGCCGACATACTTTTCAGACAGAGATGAAGAAATAAAAGAAAATAATAAGAAATAGTCCGCCTCCAACGCTTTTTCCATGTTTCCTCTTCTTTTAATCCAAATGACTCCAAAGTACCTAAATACTCAAAAACAAAACATAAGATACATAATTTACAAGAAAACTAGCAGAGAAAGCATATAATAGATAAATATCAAGGTGCTTTAGACACCTATCAGTAATAATTAACACAGAAGGGTACTTTGGTCCATTTAATATTTTTAAATAATTATGGACCAAATGGAAAAGGTGATTTCCCAAAGGACCAAACTAACTTGGGACCACCTAAAAAATGACCAAACGATATTTCCCCCTTTCAAAATCAGGCACCTATTTCCCCCAAAGTTCGTGTCCAATTCCTTGACAATTAAGTTAGCCTTCACTACTAAGAGTAGTATATCGACACATTTCTAGCTTTGTTCGCAAGTCTTTCTATGTTAGACAAAATCAAAGGATTAAATGGTATATTTTGTAATTATAGTTGAAAAAGCGGGGGTCTAACAACCACACCCAATATTTCGTTCGGCAATCTGAATAGACTAACTCCAATATACTTTCAAGAGAATCAACTAGATAGCCAGACTCAATCTTTAGAAAAGTATATCAAAGAGTTATATCTCAATTTATAAATTCAATCCGCAATCAAACAAATAAGAATTTGCGAGCCCTATTGAATAAGAGAAATAACTTGGACAGTATCACAAACTAATATCCAAGTGTCAATCAATTCAATCAACAACCCAAAGGTCGGATTCAAGAACTGATTGAACTTAACGCACAACCTGTGATATTTCAATTATATAAGCAAATATAATGCGGAAAATAAATAACACAGATACCATAAATTTTGTTAACGAGGAAACCGCAAATGCAGAAAAACCCCGGTACCTAGTCCAGCTTTGAACACCACACTGTATTAAGCCGCTACAGACACTATCCTACAACCAATGAACTTCAGACTAGAATTTAGTTGAGCCCTAACCAATTTCACACTGATCAAGGTACAGTTGCGCTCCTTACGTCTCTAAACCCCAGCAGGATTCTACGCACTTGATTTCCTTAGATGATCTCACCCACAACTAATAGTTGCTACGACCCATAGTCGAAGACTTGATAAACCAATTTGTCTCACATAAAAAAGTCTATTGATATAGATAAATTTGTCTCCCATAGAAATACCTATGAGTTTTATTTCATCTTATGATGATTCAAGGTGCACAGGAACCAATTGATAAACCAGAATTATATTCCCGAAGAACAACCAAGTATTATCAATCACCTCAAAATAATCTTAATCGTAATGAAACGGAAAAAGATATTGTGGAATCACAAACGATGAGATGTAGAGGTTTGTGACTTCTTTTAATCTTACCTATCGGAGATAAATCTCAAGCAAATCTTAAAAAGATAATAGTCAATCACGGTAGAATAATTAAAATTAGAACACCCAACTACAGATAAAATTGGTGGGTCTGGATTCACAATCCCAATGAAGTCTTTAAGTCGTTAACCTACAGGGTTTTGGAATAAACCTAAGGTAAAAGAGAATCGACTCTAGTCGCAACTAGTATCACACATGAGGCGTGGGGATCCGTTTTCCCCAATTGCTAGATTTTTCCCTTACATAGTCTTCAAATCAGGGTTTGATAGCTTTGGAACAAAGAAATCAATATTCACCGTTAGATGAAACCTGATCTAAGAGCCAAGCTAAGTTTGCTTGAAACTAAAGCAATATCCCTCCACCATTAGATGATCTTAGCTTGTTACACACAAACGAAATGTACCTTCATTTTGATATGGATAACCGTACTTAAACGTGTACACTAGGTTGGCTCAACAATAGTTAACAAAAGTTAGCCATATGAGCACTTTCTTATCAACCTTATTTATCTTAACCACAACCAGTTCAAATGACTCAAATGAAACTAGTTATAAAGTTGTTCAATTGTTTATAGTCTCATAGAAGTATACAAGGCACAAATTGAAGCAAAATTGGTTTGATTCACTCGAATTAATTCATGAACATTATAGCCACGGTTTGCAAAAGATTGCATTCCTTATTATATAAATGTATTATTTCATGGCACAACCGATTCTAGAACTTAACCCACTTAAGTATGCAAACGTGTACGCATACTTAAGTAGCCGGACTTCGACTGTGTCCTATAGTACGCGAACGGGGACGCATACTATCACACATACAAAACATCAGTTGAATTCAGTACGCGTTAGGGTACGTATACAATATTTCCCAGACTTCAACTGAGTTCTCCAGTACGCGTACGGGTACGCATACCAAGTCTCTCGGACTTTACCAGACCTCTCCAGTACGCATACGGGTATCCATACTATACCGGTCTTGGATCAAAATATATGCAAGTATGCATACTACGTCTATAATCCAATTATAGTTAAGTGTTCTAAACTCTATTTCAATCATTGAAACATTCTTAGAGGATGACAATAGTTGTTTTCACAAACTATTAGCATCAAATCTATTTTCAAGTGATTGACATAATCAATACGAAATATTCCGAGTCTACATCAAATGAGATGTTACAAGGCGATTTTCATATGATCATCTTTTGACTTTTGTCAAGAGTTTAAGATGAAATTGGTTAAAGCGAAAGCTTACCAACACATATTTCGATAAATATGTAAGCGAGTTAAACTCAGCTTAAAATATCAAATGTGTATAATCGAATACTATATATCTATACGACTTTTGTCTCAATATAGGAGATAGAGTAGAAATAGACCTTCTGAGTGATAGATGAGTTCAGTCTCCACATACCTTTTGTTGATGAAGTTACACAAGCCCTCCTTAGTAGTTCTTCGTCTTCAATTGATGAACGCCGTGAAGTCTAAAGCTCAACTACACAATCTATCCTAGTCCGAGACATAGCTATAAGTAGACTAGAAATCAAGACTTATAGTTTTGATCACTAAACTTGAAAAACAAGCTTGAGATAGCAACGCTTGTGAGTTTGACCGAGCAGTGCTCTAACAATCTGTCACGTCCGTCAAAAATTCGGGATTCTATTGAGCCGGATTTGACCCAATGGATCACTTCCAACCCAACTAGAAAGAACGAATCCTTGAGGCATGACTATGGAACATGCTTCATTTTTTTTTTTTATAAAGAATGCTAATAAAACAAAGTACAACTACAAAATGAATAAAGACGATATTATTAAATGTCTTTTCCAACTCAAATTCCAAGTAAAAGTTCCCAAATAATAATAATCACTAATGATGTTCTAAAATTTATAAAATAAGAACAACAATTTAAAAAATATTTAACTAGAAATACTTGAAAACTCCAAAGTAATAAAAATGAGAATCAATAAAAGTACCCATTATCCCCATGATATCATATAGTAGTGTCTTGCGAGAATACTAACATCTGAGTATTATGCCGTAAGCTTCCAAGTCCGCTTACTATGCTAACTGCTCCTCAAACTCTGTTGGGAGAGAAAAAGGAATTTGGGGTGAGCAAACCACAGCCCAGTAGGAATTTCAAAAAAATAATATAGTGCAATGAAAATTAAACCATGCAGCCGATAAAAATAAATAAAATTCACATAAGTCAAAATCCTCTGAAATTACTTACTCATTTTGCTCACATAAGCCAACCTCTAATTGTAGGTCCTAATCTAGTGTCAGAGTTATTCCGGTTACAAACCATACTGTTCCCCGAACAGTATTCCCAGGGTAGCCACCAGTGGTGGGATGCCATAAAGGCCTGACATTTCAGCAGCATCAGAGAAATATATGTATCCGAAATTCATTTCTTACTAATACACTCAATTACGTACTAAACCCAAACACATCTGCAATCTGACAAATTTAATCAATGCATTTATATATAATATTTTTAGTAACTGACATAATGCATTTATACTTAAAAACAAAACGAAACCATCTACATGCCTGGACCGTTTACCGCGTCTCCAAACTTAACAGACAGCTTGCCGATGAAAGCCTCAAACATTACGAGTACAATACATCAATTTTCTGAACTTAAATCGGAAATAAATTAGATTTATTTAGTTTTGTTGACACGTAGAACGGGAAAAAGTTTTGACTCAGTAGAAGTATAGTAATGTCACACATTTAAAAGATCAAATTGATTAACAGATGAGTGGAGTAAAAGTACTTCAACTTGATATAAAAAAAAACAAGGTTACAGCCCACAAAAAGTATAAACTAAAGGAGTGGGGTTGTACTTAAAAATTCCAAAAAGTAGTTGAATCTTTTAGGGGTCAGTAACATGGGTTGGGTTCTTTTTTTATTTTTTTTGATTGATTAGACAAAACAAATGATTACTTTTGGTCTACAATAAAAGTGTAAAACGCAGATGTAGGTTGAGGTGTTCAAGGCAACATCGAAAATCAAAGAACTGCGGTACTTTTTAATTTTTTTTTTTTAAATATGACATTATGGATAGAAAACTAGGCAGAAACAGACGTACAAAATGAAATCCCTTCTCTTTTAAAATGATTTCTTCCAAAATTCGTTGGATAAAAGAAATTAACATTTAAAGATCTAAACTTCAGACTGACAGGGTTCATAAAACGAATAATTTATTTGTAAACCACGAGAAAATCAATCGACATCTGATATTTAAGTACATGGATAATGACATACTCAACACAGAAACATCGTGCATAACTAAGTGCAAAAACATGAAAATAGTTTAGTTTTTATAGTATTACGAGAAACCCCTACCTCTTACGCAAATCCAAATCCAAATCTGAAATTCTTGTCAAATCCAAGCCAATCAGTAATCCAATCAGGTACAATAATAAATCAGATTCCTTTTTTTTTTCTAGTAAAGTAGTAGATAAAAAAAGAGGAAGAAAGAGAAGGTTTCTTTTTCTTTTCTAGGGTTTTAGGAAAAAGACAAAACAATATATATATATTACTAACCCTAAAAGTAGATGCAAAAGATAGAAATACTTATTATTTTTCCCATACGTATTACTAGCCATAAAAAATCATGTGCTCTACTAGGTAGTGACCCCATCATTCCATATACTAACCAATTGGTTATTTGCACCCCAAATCACAAAGATTTATAATAATAAGATAGGATTTGTACACCTTCATATATACAAATCACTATGTCAACTCTTATGAGTTGAAACGGGCTTTAAGCCCGGGTTCAAAAATACCAGACGTTATACTATTAACCTCAGGAAAAAAAAAATCTCCGGAAATTCGAGGCGTAGCTAAGTTTAAGAATTACCTCTCAGTAATTCCGGATATTTGTTTCGTATCTCAGACTCTAGCTCCCAAGTTGCCTCTTCAGAACCATGATGTTTCCAGAGAACCTTCACGGTTTTGATGGTTTTCCTCCGAAGGACTTGTTCCTTTGAGTCGATTACTCGCAACGGTTTTTCTTCATACGAAACATTGTCATTCAGTTGCAAGTCTCGCCATTCGATGACGTGGGACGGATCAGCATTGTATTTACGAAGCATAGATACATGAAACACATTGTATATGTCTGCAAATTGTGTTGGTAAAGCTAGTCGATATGCTACTTCTCCAATCCGTTAAAGAATTTCAAATGACCCAATATAGCGTGGCGCCAATTTACTTTTCTTCCCAAACCGTTTAATGCCTGGTCTAAGACTAACTCTTAGAAACAAATTTTCCCCAACCTGGAATTCCAATGGTCTTCTTCTTACATCTGCATAACTCTTTTGACGACTTTGTGCCGTTCTCAAACGGGCTTGGATGATCCCTATCTTCTTTGTTGTCTCTTGAACCATTTGGGGCCCTATGATACTTCTTTCACTAACCTCAGCCCAACATAACGGTGTTCGACACGGTCTTCCGTACAATGCCACATAAGGTGCCATACCGATGCTGGACTGATAATTGTTGTTGTATACAAACTCAACAAGGGGTAAATGATTGCTCCAATTACCTTTGAAGTCAATCGCACATGCTCTTAACATATCCTCCAAAATCTGAATCGTTCGCTCGGACTGACCATCGGTCTGAGGGTGGTAAGCAGTACTCATATCCAATCTTGTTCCCATCAACTGGTGAAAACTCCCCCAAAACTTGGATGTAAAAAGAGGATCTCGGTCAGAAATGATCGATAGTGGAACTCCATGCAACCTAATTATCTCCTTGATGTACAAATTACATAAAATAGGTATAGTATCTGTCTGCTTCACCGGAAGAAAATGGTCCGATTTGGTGAGACGGTCTATGATCACCCATACGCCATCCTTCCCATGTTGGGTATTAGGTAATCCTCTAACGAAATCCATAGCAATGAAATCCCATTTCCACTCCGCTATTGGTAAAGGTTGAAGAGGTCCTGCTGGTCGCTGGTGTTCAGCCTTCACTTGCTGACAAGTAAGGCACCTGGAGACGAATAAAGCAACATCCCTTTTCAAACCTTTCCACCAGAACTGGCGCTTCAAGTCTTGATACATCTTTGTGCTTCTCGGATGTACTGTCAATACAGACTTATGAGCCATCGTCAAAATTTCCTTTCGCAATTCCTCAATATCTGGTACACACAACCGTACTTTATAGCATATAGCCCCATTGACTCCCAGTGTCCATCCTTCCTGTTGATCAATAGTACCCATCTTTCCTTTGATTTCTTGCAAACCGTCGTCTAACGTCTGCGCCTGAATGACCTTCTCCACAATCTCAGGTACTGCAACAACATGCGCCAGGTATGCCCTTTCATTGTTCCACTCAACAACAAAGTCATATTTTTCCACAACCTTGACCATCCTCAATAAAGCTATGGATCCAGATTCCTTTCTACTGAGTGCATCCGCTACAACATTTGCTTTCCCAGGATGGTACTCCAACTTAAACTCATAGTCTGTAAGAAGCTCGAGCCATCTTCTCTATCTCAAGTTCAAATCCTTCTGAGTGAAGATGTACTTTAGACTTTTGTGGTCCGAAAATACCATAAAGTTTTCTCCATAAAGATAATGCCTCCAAAGCTTTAGCACAAACACTACAGCTTCTAATTCCAGATCATGAGTTGGGTAGTTCTTTTCATGATTCTTTAACTGTCGAGAAGCATAACCTACTACTCTCCCTTTCTGCATAAGAACTCCACCCAAACCACTCCTTGAAGCATCACAATAAACCTCATAACCTAATCCTGGTTCTGGGGTAACCAAGATGGGTGCCGTAGTCAATCGCCGCTTCAACTCCTCGAATGCTTTATCACACTCAGTAGTCCATTCAAAATTCACACCCTTTTTGGTCAAACGAGTAAGAGGGACTGCTATCTTCGAGAAATTCTCAACAAATCTTCGATAATAGCCAGCCAAACCTAAGAAGCTGTGAATCTCAAAAACACTCTTTGGAGGTTGCCATTTCATTACGGCCGAAATCTTCTCGGGATCAATAGATATGCCATCCTTGGAAATAACATGTCCGAGAAATAATACTTTCGTCATCCAGAATTTACACTTGCTCCTCTTTGCATACAACTTGTGCTCTCTTAGAGTTTGTAAAACCATTCTCAGATGTTCCTCATGATATTCTTTAGTCTTGGAATAAATGAGAATGTCGTCAATGAACACTACTACAAACTTGTTTACAAAAGGTCGGAGAACTCGGTTCATCAGATCCATGAATACTGCAGGTGAATTTGTTAACCCGAACGGCATCACGATAAATTCATAATGACCGTAATAAGTTCCAAATGAGGTCTTGCGAATGTCCTCCTCTCTGACCCGCATCTGATGGTACCCAGATCGAAGATCAACCTTTGTTAAATAACACGCTCCCTTCAAATGGTCAAAAATATCATCAATTCTAGGCAAGGGGTACTTATTCTTGATTGTAATTCGGTTTAGTCGTCGGTAGTCAATACACATCCTCATTGATCCATCCTTTTTGAGCACAAACAGAACAGGAGCTCTCCACGGTGAGGTACTTGGTCGAATAAATCCCAGCTCTTCCAACTCATCAAGTTGTTTCCGTAACTCCTTAATCTCTTTGGGTGCCATGCGGTATGGGTGCATCGATATTGGCATGCTTCCCGGTTGCACTTCAATCTCAAAGTCAATCTCTTTCTTTGGTGGTAATCCAGGCAATTCCTCTAGAAATACATCCGGAAAATATCGAACTATCGGTAACTCTTCATCTACCACCTTGGTATCCTCTTCTTCACTCAAATTAGAAAGATAAGCTATGTGTTCTTCAGTTTCATCCCGGGTAAGGATGGATTTATAACTTTCCACTTTCCACCTTTCTCCTTGAACAGACACTCGACTTCCATCCGATGATTGGAAAGATACCTTCTTCTCAAATCATTCCAGTATAACTTGGTTTTGCGACAACCAGTTCATACCAATAATGACATCATAATCTTGGAGCCTCATCGGTATCAAATCTATTTTCACTCTATAGTCACCAAAAGTTATTTCACAATCCTTGCAAAATTTACTAAGGGGCACTACATTTCCTAGCGGTGAAGAGATGTTCAAAGTAAACCCCATGGGTATTGGTTTCAAACCAAGATAAGCAGCAAAATGCAAAGATATGAACGAATGGGTAGGTCCAGAATCAAACAAAACTTTAGCACGAGAACTAAAGATCAAGAAATTACCCTCAATCGCAGAGTTTTCTGTCATATTCTCAATAGTAGCAATATGGTTCAGCTGCCCCGGAACATTTGGCTGACGCCTTGGCTGGAAGGGTGGTGCATTGTTTCGCGGCTGGTATGGTTGTCGTGCTTGGAAATTCGGCCTTGGGGCATTCTGAAGCTGATTATGAGTTGGAGGCCTAGGTGGTGCAGGTAACGGACATTCCCTCACAAAATGATCTTCCTTCCCACAACGATAACACCCCGAGATTGCATTCAGTTGTCCAGGTGGCTTCGATTTAGGACAATCCCTAGCGAAGTGACCCACAACTCCACAATGAAAGAAAGGTTTTGGTGCAACTACCTTCCCAGGGTTATCCGTGCGCGGACGCTTCCGATGAGTCGATGAATCCGTCTTATGGTTTCTCTTGGGATCTCTCGGCTCCCTTTCCTTCTGGTTCTTGATCCAGTCCGCTTCTATGGCTAATGCAGTATCAAGGACATCCTCATAAGTAGTAAGGCGACATGGTACCAACCTAGCACGGATGGCAGGTTTTAGTGCATCCTGAAGTTTTCTTGCTCTTCGTAATGGCGTATTGACCAAGTTATCCCCAAAACGTTCCAATTCAACGAACCTCTTGTCTAGTTGAGAAACCGTCATGTCTCCCTGAGCTAAGGTTGCAAATTCAGCACACATCTGGGATTTAACCGTCTCAGGAAAATACTTGTCAAAAAACAGCGTTTCAAACTCTGCCCAAACGGTAACATTTCGAACTCGTTTTATCGAATCCTACCAAAAATCAGCAGCTCCAGTGAAAAGGTACGTATCAAAACGGATCTTGTCATTCTCTTCCACTCTCAAGGCTAAAAACTCCTTTTGTATCCCCATTAACCACCTTTCAGCCTCAAGAGGTTCTTCAGTCCCCTTAAATTCCTTTCTTCCAACCACCTTCAAGAATTTTTTTAAGTCCACTCTACCCTGGCATTGGGTTTCAACAACCTGTACCAGTGTTCCCAATGTCCCAACAACTCGGTCAAGGGTAGCTTCCATGCGTTCCCTTCTGTCCTCTCCTTCTTCTCCATTTGGTTGAGCACCGTTCGTAGCATCACGACGAGGCGGCATCTTCTAAATAAAGATAAATGTGCACTAATGTTAATATCTACGTCGAAAACCTAATTTAACTAATACACGCAACGTTTTATTTTATAAGGCTTTTAGTTATTTACCCAACCCCAAAGTAAATTAAATATGAAAAGAAAAACTTGATGAAAACTAAATAAATTTAATTTTCCAAAAAGAATAAGGAAAACATAACCTAACTCTCAAAATCATTTCAGATCATAAGTCGATAAATAAATAATAAGAAATAATAATCAGAGTGTAATTTTTTTTTTAAACCAACTTTCAAAAATAGTAAGTCCACACGCACGGTCCAAGTAAATCGGAACCATGCTCTTATACCAAACTGTCACGTCCGTCAAAAATTCGGGCTTCTAGTGACCGAGCAGTGCTCTGACAATCTCTCCCTTTGTCAATTTAGTGACAAAACTATCAATACATATGGATTACAAAATAAATAAACTTTGTAGCTTCTCATCCAAATGCTTGATCTGCTTGGTTCTTCAACATTAATCGAAATCTCCGTCACTTCCAAGTACTCTAATGATTCTGAACATGTTCAAATCAACATCATAGCTGTTGAAGATCCGTAGCCATAAAAATGAGAAAACAGTTGCTCTCAATCATTATTATACAGTGTCATAGTATTATTACACAGTATCAAAGTCCAATTGTATCACAACTTTGACAATAATACTATGGTGATATGTATCACTCCCTCTTAGTCAATACTTCATCTCATAATGAAAACCACTCCCCCTTACATAATGATCAGTAAACCATACGTATTTGTAGTGGGAACTACACATTAGTTCTCCCAATTTTTGTCAATATAAATTGGCAAAGGTACGAAAACTAGTGGGATCCTAATGAAATTTTCATAGAGATACTTCATGACCAAAAGAGAATATATCAACTTTGTTTCGATGATTTCACATAGTCAAAACTTAGTGTATTCATCAAGGAGTTTATAAAGATACAAGAAAACTCCTACAATATTCCATAGCCACACTCCCCACAAAGATATGGCAATTAAGCACAAGTTCAATTAAGAACTCTCCCCCATAAAATGTCATTCCCGAAAGAACAACAAGAGCGACCTTACTTTTACAAGAAAAGAAGGATTTCTTTGGACATTAACAAATAATCATGAAACATGAATTTGTATCCAAAAACTCAATTAAATTAACCACAAGAGAACCCATGATTAATTTAATCAGAAATGCTCAACATAAGAAAACTTACGGATCCACACAATACTTACACAAAGATGTGGATCAGGGAAAGACCTATACCGCGGAATATTTCAAAGATTCATTCTATTTTTTATCAATATTTGCATAATGACATATAATTGACTTAATCTTTGAGCATCAAAAATTCATTCTATCTTTCATCTACCATAACAATTTGCAATATATAAAACCATAAAGATTAACAATGCAAAATCATCTACCAAAATCTACAAATGATCTTAGAAGATAAGTACTCCAAGAATCCAAGTGCCCAAGTCCAAGAAAAGTGGAACAAGTGCGACGAAACAGAGCAAAACACTCAAAAACAAGAGTCGGGACAAAGACCAATCTTAACTCATACAAATCCAAAACTTCTCATCTCCAATTTGAAGATAATTCAAAGAGGAAGATAATGAAAAATGAATGAGGTCATTCCGAGTTAGGACGAATAAGTTACGGCCAAAACAAGTTTACCAAATATCGACGTCTATAGGCCAGTATCCATACCGATTTGCAAACGAATTTTCGTGACCTGAAGCAGTATGCAAATGGGTTTGCGTACTAAAACCCCTGGATTTTGATTTTAAATGATGGTATGCATACCTGGTATGTGTACCATGAAGGCCAAACATCTCGGACTACTATTTTCAAGCCTAAACATTTAAGAACCTTAAACACATATCAAGTTAGGTAGAAATGAAAGATAAGCAATGTACATGGATTGTAGGAGCAGAATCTCGCAACATTATTATGCTTGCGAACAATTAACGATGCAACAATAATATTTCGCAGAAGTGTATTATAAGTGACGCAATAGGTGATGATAACAAAATCATGAGGAAAGCGTGAGCAATTTGTGAAGGTTCAAGATATTTGCGAAGATTCGCAATGTAAGTCCTCAGGTCCGAAGTTGAGGGACAGTTTAGTTGTCAACATTTTGTAAGATCATATAAATAGCCATTTAGGCATGAGAAGAGGGGAGAGGTCTTTTTAGAATGAGAGTTCTTTTAGAGGTATTTTTTAGTAAGTGAGAGAAATTTTTAGAGAGAGATTTATTTTCTTTATCATCTTCTTCCCAAAAAATCTAGAGCTCCAAATATTCTTTAATGGAGTCTCAATTGTAAAATAATGTAATTACATATAATCACTAGTGAAGAACCACGGATGTAGATCACAATGATCGAACCATGTAAAAATTCTTGTGTCTCTTTTATAATTTTAGTACTTTAATCCTCATCTTCATATCAAATAAATTAGATCATCAAATCAAATTAATAGAATCTACTGAGGGTGTAGTTGTAAGATTTCTTGCAACTACATGGATCATTATAAGTACACTAAGCACATAAATAAAAACACAAATCTTGCTCAAGTTTATAGACATACCTTTCTAGAGGAATCCGATCGAATTCTACAGCCATACTAAAGATTCAAAATCATACCTGACATAATATGTGCGCCCCAATTCTCGTGCTTCCCTCACTGTATACATAACAGTGCATTCCTTGGTGAGGATGCACTTATAACACAATCAATTTATTTTGAGGTGAACAATATCTTGCTCACCACAAGTGAATTTTGGATTATCAAGAAAGAGATCGCTTTTAGAACTTTTCACAACCAAATCCATCTTTCCAAAGAACTTTTTAAGTCCAACATCATGAATACTTCTTTCTCCATAGTCATAGAATTTTCTGGGACATCATTCCTTTTCACACTCAAAACATCATTGACTTTCTTTGGTATCCACTTCTGGGTGCGTTTAGGAACAACCAGAACCTTCTTCCCATTACTCTCTTCTATAATTCTTGGAAGACAATTGGATTGACTATTCTTTTTCAAGTTAGTATTTCTCCAATTGGGAGCATCGGATCTTGTCTTCGTCTTTACAAAGTTATTCTTTTGATAATTATTACGATTGTGAAAAGGTTTCGTATGACGTTTATAGGCAAAACTAGGTATATCACAGAACTGATTTCTTTGCGTAAAGGTTGGACATTCATAACCTGTAATGTCAAGGGTATTAGCCTTAACATGGGATCTAGGTTTAATCACTTATTTTGACACAAACTAGAAAGTCATGAAGTTTTTCATTCCTTATACGAAAATAACATCTCCTTTCCAGGTGACCATTGTTTCCGCAATAATGACAAATATAAGGAACGTTCTTACCCGAATTCATGTGTGCTGGTTTTAGAGGTTGATAAACTTTTCTCTTTCGAACCTTAACTTCTGGTGAAGGTATTTCACTTTTGCCATTAGTAGAAACCTTTTGCTCAGAAGAATCACTAGCCTTGAAAATGTTTACATCTTTGCTAATACTTGGAGCATTTATTCCCTTATAGCCCAATCCCCGCGTATCACGATGATTTTTACTTGCTCCTAGCATAGTGGTTAATTTTCTTGAACTAGTATTAAACTTTTTCAAGTCATCTTCCAACATATTTATTTTATCAAGAATAGAAATCTCACACTGGAATGTAGTTGAGCCCTAACCAATCTCACATTGATCAAGCTACAATTGCACTCCTTACGTCCCTAAACCCCAGCAGGATTCTACGCACTTGATTCCCTTAGCTGATCTCGCCAAAAACTAAGAGTTGCTATGACCCAAAGTCGAAGACTTGATAAACCAATCTGTCTCACACAGAAAAGTCTATTGATATAGATAAATCTATCTCCCACAGAAATACCTATGAGTTTTGTTCCGTCTTATGATAAATCAAGGTGCACAGAAACCAATTGATAAACCAGATTTATATTCCCGAAGAACAACCAATTATTACCAATCACCTCACAATAATCTTAATAGTATGGAAGTTAAACAAGATATTTTGGAATCACAAACGATGAGATGAAGATGTTTGTGACTTCTTTTAATCTTACCTATCGCAGATAAATCTCAAGCAAATCTTAGAAAAGATAATAGTCAATCACGATAGTATAATTAAGATCAGAACACACAACTACAGAGAAAATAGTTGGGTCTGGCTTCACAATCCTAATGAAGTCTTTAAGTCGTAGACCTACATGGTTTCAGAATAAACCTAAGGTAAAGGATAATTGACTCTAGTTGCAACTAGTATCACACAGGAGGTGTGGGAATTATGTTTCCTAGTTGCTAGAGTTATCCCTTATATAGTTTTCAAATTAGGGTTTGATATCTTTGGAACAAAGCAATCAATATTCACCGTTACATGAAACTTGATCTAAGATCCAAGCTAAGTTTGCTTGAAACCAAAGAAATGTCTCTTCACCGTTAGATGGTCTTAGCTTGTTACATAAAAATGAAATGTGCCATCATTTAAATATGGATAACCGTACCTAAACGTGTACACTAGGTTTGCTCAACAATAGTTAACCGAAGTTAGCCATATGAACACTTTCATATCAACCTTATTCATCTTAACCACAACTAGTTCAAATGACTCAAATGAAACTAGTTATAGAGTTGTTCAATTGTTTATATTCTCATAGAAGTATACAAGACACAATTGAAGCAAAATCGGTTGGATTCACTCGAATCAATTCATGAACATTATATCCACGGTTTGCATAAGATTGCATTCCTTATTATATAAATGTATTAGTTCATGGCACAACCGATTCAAGAACTTAACCCACTCAAGTATGCAAACGGTATGCATACTTAAGTAGCCGGACTTGGACTGTGTTCGATAGTACGCGAACGGGTACGCATACTATCACACATCACTACACCAAAACTGCCGATTTGGGACGTATATACGCGTTGCAATTAATTTCAACAATGTATATATCCGTTTGGAATAGGGCGTAGCAAATTTATGTGCAACGCGAAAATACGTTGGTAAAATTAATTAGTGCAACGCATAGAAACGTTGGTCAATTTGTTTACCAACGTTTTAGGAGCAACGGATGTTTTAATTTGTGCAACGGTTACAATAATTTAAGCAACGTATTAATTTAATTTGAGAAACACTTATATACGTTGCAAACCAATTTACAGGTAAAAAAAAATAAAATAAAAAAATCATTCCGACGATAATTCCCGGTAAAAACATCCGATGATAATTCCGGCAGATTTCTGCACCTTCATATACCATTGTAGATCAATTAAAATACCCATTTTTCCATATGAACATATGTGGTTGGTCATCACAATCCATCAAGTTATACTCACATCAATCCATCAAGTTATACTCACATCAGATAATAACTTATTCTCAATCCATTCGACTAAAGAAGGAAAATCAAATTGGAATCAAGTGCCTAGTAAGCTACCATATCACAATTAGAGTTGCTGCTAAGTTACTTTTTTTTTTTTTGAAAAAGATTAATATGAAAATCATCAGTTATTATTTATATGCAAATAGAAATATGGCATAAGTGAAGTTTACCTCGTCGCTTGATAACACAGGAGCTGGTGCAAGGCAGTTTTTCTTAACATCATGTAATTTGCAGGGACAAAACCAAGCACCCATATCAAAATTTCTGTGAACATCAGTCATTGGTGTAGACCTGTTCACGAACATCAGCATTTCCAGAGCTAAGAAGTTGCATAAGATTTGGAACAACACTGCAAGCCTCCCAAAACATCAGTCAAATTGCCTGCTATACACAGGAATGAGGGATTACATTTTCAAAGATACATATAGGAAAACAGTGAAAAGTAGAGAACCCTTACCAGTAAAAATGATAGAAAATCAATATCAAGAACTGGTAGCAAAATGATCACAGTCCAACTGCCTGCTAGCACTTCGGTATAGTCTGATCAAATAACAGCCACATCAGACTTGAAACATCACAACGATACATAGAAAAACAGTGAAAGGTAGAGAACCCTTACTAGTATGAATGATAGAAAATCAATGTCAAGAACAGGAGTATGCCAACCTTCTCCCTCTTCCTTTATCCGGGGTTGGGACCGGCAACGCATTCGCATTGGAGGAGTTAAAAGATTTGGCATTACAATGAACAAGAAACAATATATATATATATATATATGATAAACTCCAAAAAACAAATAAATACAGAGTAGACAGATGCATAGTCTGTCTAATCTTCCTACAGCAAAAAAAACAATCAAAAAAGAAGTCCGCAATATTCGACGTTATATTAAGCAATCCTAAAAAGTTTCACTATTTGCAGGCTGCATCCTATCCATGCTCCATTTTACCCAAGTAGGCAGTGGTAGCTGTTTTAATAAGAAATATCCATCTCCTTGAGGGGCATCCCAAAGAACTGCACCTTGGTCATACACTTCCTCGACATAGACCTTCTTCTCAGTCGGCTTCAGCTTCTGACAATGTAAGATTTCACCCTGGTGAATAGTTCCTAATACAACAACTTCACCGTTATTTTTTAGTAGCTCTACTTGCCCAGATATAACCCCAGCAGAAGCAATTTCCTCGTTATCCAGGACACGGTGACTTCCACCAACATGATGAGTATTTCACCCTTTCTCTGGGCTAGGAGTGACTCTTATAATAGGATTGGAGGAACTAGATGGTGCAGACACATTAGGCTTCATCAAGTGCAAGAGCGCCTGTCAACAAATATCATATTAGAACTATCACAGATTTGAAGGTGTACTAAACTTATTTACAACTGCACGACAAGTTAGAATTCAACACTTACGTCAACTTTACTGCTCAGCGACCCGAGTTGGCCACCCAAAATACTAACATCAGTTTCAATTTTGTTGAGTTTCTGCTCGTTTTGGGCGTCTCTATTTTGAAGAGCAGAAAACGCGACTGCTGCCATCTGAGCTTGCTTCTTGGATGTACGGGATGAGTGGCCACGAATACAATCTTTTTGATTTGCTCCAAACACATATTCTAGTGGCTATGAAATTAAACAACTATTGCCACCACTTGATCCTGCTTGTTTATACTTCTCTTTGGCTTCCATTACTTTCTTCTGTAATTTCATAATAGAAACTTGGTGGTTAGCTAAGAGTATGCATCAGTGAAATAAGTGTCATTATTCAATTTTTGAAGTATACTTACATGTGCCTCTTCTGCACTAGGATGCACAGTCCCATCCTTACGTTGGTGTCCAAACAACCACTTGTCTGTGGTGTCTTCAGGTACTTGTAAAATGCCCGACTCGTCCTGGAAAAGAGGTTTATTATATTAAAACTGCACTTCTATCATTATTACAACCATTAGTTATTAAATTAAGAGAGAGTAGAGTTACCAGTTACCAGTTTATATTTCTTGTTATTATAAGAGCATCGCCCAAGTGTATGGCGGACCGTGCATTGTGCTCTGGATTGTGCATTGACATTATTCTTTGATATTACCTCAGGTTGCTTTTCATAGTCAACAAAATCATGCCAAATATTTGGATTCATCCCAGCTGGAACTTCATCTCTTGCAGCTTCCCAGAGTTCTTGGGTGAGTTGACGACATTGGGGAACTTCAGACTCTTCCTCCGGTACAACAGACCCATCCTCAAATAATGCAGGCCTCTTCTTGGATCTTTTCCTTTTTCCTCTGACCAGATCCCTTAAGTCAGACTTAAAACTCCGGTACAATGGTGGAAACCCAGTTTCTATAACAGGGCGGCAATGCTTTGGGTCGAAAGGCAATTCAAACTCACCCTGAGATATATATGTTTACGTGGATAAACATTAATGAAGGTACAAATGCATTTCTGAACAATTCGAAAAATAATAGAAATTACCATCAAAGCTGTCCAAACATCATCTTTGAAATTAACCGGCACGAGCCTCCACTCAGGATGGTTAATTGGGACATGAATTCTGATTAGCTCTCCAGCCCTAGTTTTGAATTTCTGAGCATACTCTCCCACAGGCTCGAAAGTGATGTCAAGGTCGAGGAGAATCTTTGGCTTTCCTGAAGAAGAGCTGGACATATTTTGTTGTGATGTCGTACCATTAGTTGTGCTTTGAGATTGTGCCATTAACCTGCAAAATAGACGAGTTAGTAATTCATACACATGGTCATTTAATCATGATAGTAGACATTGAAAATCACATAACAGCACGCAATCATTTTAGACCCAATAAAATCACAATAATAACACAAAGCAAATCTAATTATCATAATAGAATAAGGTTCAAATTATAAACAACCCGTGACCGCGCCTGTTAAAGAAAGCAAAGCAACATTTCAGACCCAATAAACAAAATCACATAAAAAAACACAATATTTAACTACGACGTGATACTAGCAAGGATTTCAAATGGGGTTCATCTTCGAGTATCGACTGAAATTCTCCCAATTCAGGCTTCAATAAGTCATCTGCTTGTCTAGTAACCTTCCTTGGAGAGCGAATTACAACAGACCATTCAGGGTCCTTCAAATCTGTCGAGTAAAACACTTGTGAAGCCTCAAAATCAAGTATCGCAGGTTCATCAAAGTAACTACTTGAACTTTTGAAATTATTCAAGTTCACCAGTACCAAGTTGGAATTAGGACACATTTTACACCCGCGACTCTTCTTCTCAACTTTCACCCAGTCGCAATAGAACACGACCTCTATAAACTATAAAATATCAGTTGAATTCAGTACGCGTACGTGTACCCATAAAATATTTCTCGGACTTCAATTGAGTTCGCCAGTATGCATATGGGTACGCATACCAAGGCTCCCAGACTTTACCTGACCTCGCCAGTACGTATACAGGTATGCATACTGTACCGGTCTTGGATCAACATATATGCAAGTACGCATACTATGTCTATAATCGAATTATGGTTAAGTGTCCTAAAATCTATTTCAATCATTGAAACATTCTTAGAGGATGACAATAGTTTATTTCACAAACTATTAGCATCAAAGCTATTCTCAAGTGATTAACATAATCAATACGAAACATTCTGAGTCTACATCAAATGAGATGTTACAAGGCGATTTTCATATGATCATATTTTGACTTTTGTCAAGAGTATAAGATGAACTTGGTTAAAGCGAAAGCTTACCAACACATATCTCGAGAAATATGTAAGCGAGTTAAACTCATCTCGAAATATCAAATGTGTATAATCGAATACTATATATCTATACGACTTTTGTCTCAATATAGGAGATAGAGTAAAAATAGACTTTCCGAGTGATTGATGAGTTTCAGTCTCCACATACGTTTTGTTGATGAAGTTCCACAAACTCTCCTTAGTAGTTCTTCGTCTTCAATTGATGAATGCCGTGAACTCTAAATCTCAACTACACAATCTATCCTAGTCCGAGACATAATTATAGTTTTGATCACTAAACTTGACAAACAAGCTTGAGATAGTAAATGAAATAAAATAATTTTTAAAATATGAAATAATATTTTTTAATTTGGAAATGATATTTAGGTTTTTAATATGAGCGGTACGATCAAAATTGTTTAATCCTAGGGTCGTTGTAGTTGCGGATTATCTCACAACTACACCCTCATTAGAATCCATTAAAATGATTTCTAAACCTAATTAATTTGATATGAAACTAAGAATTAAAGTACTAAAATTATAAAGAGACACAAAGATTTTTACGTGGTTCGATCAATGTGATCTAAATCCACGGTGCTTCACTAGTGATTGTATGTGATTACATGATTTTACAATTGAGACTCCATTAATGAATATTTGGAGCTCTAGAATTTTGGGGAAGAAGATGATAAAGAAAATAAATCCCTCTCTAAAATTTTCTCTCTCCTCCTAAAATCATCCCCTCTCTCAAAATGTGTCTCTCCCACTTCTCATGCCTAAATGGCTATTTATATGATTTTACAATAGATGACAGTTGTGTTGTCCTGCCATTTCGGATTTGAAGATTATCTTGCGAACCTTAGTGGCTTCCTTTGCTCGCAAAATGTCCTTATTTCTCGCAAAATATTCTTTGCTCGCAAAATGTATTTTCTCTCCACAATTTCGTAAGTTATTATTTGCTGTGATATTCCGCTCCTACAGTCGTAGCCAATTGAAAAAGGCTATAAATAGAGAGTTCAGTTTTGTGTCATAGGAGAAGATTTGGGTAGAAATCCGTAGGGAAAAAAAAATAGTATGATAGAGGAGAAGTCGATAGAGTCACAAGGGTGAAAATTAATCTCGGATGCGGCATTGTTAGTTCTTGAATAATAATCTAAGTAACATTTACTTAATAACAAGAATATTTGTAGCGAAACAGGTCGATGCTCAACCCTGTGTTTTTTACTGTTATTAATGAAAACTTGAGATAATTGAAAGGATTTATGTTTGTCATAATACAAAAAGTCCATTCTTATCCTCTTCGTTTCATTTGAACTTCATTTTTCCGTCACATGCAGTATACATGAGCCTAATTTTTATTTGACTGGTGCTTAGGTGTGTAGAGGAAAAGCACGCTATAAGATTAATTAACGTTATAGATATACCAAGTTTGGCTAGTTAGTTTTTTTACTATAATTGATTGATGCATATCATCTTTTGACGTGAAGTTTTCATGCTTTCTCAAAATGTCAGCATTAATTATAATGATTGTGAATCTTTGGTGATTGGCACTTAATTTTGATCTTATAATAATTGAATCTCCTTTCATAGTAATAATGATTGATACTTAATTTTGATCCCATAATAGCTTATTTTGAATTGTTTTACTATTAATAATTTTTTTTTTAGAATTTGAGTTGATTATTCAGTCGAAACGATATAATATTTTGGTCTTTTGCGGGTGATAATTGCACAAGGTTGATTTTTTTATTTTTATTTTTTACGGTATAAGCCCTAATATCCCAAATATAAAGTAGAGGCCAGTCTTCGGATTGGACGGGCTAGGTTCCTCACACCTTCCTAGTCTGTATTTTGATTCCCGAACTCATCTCTGAAATTGGACCAATGTTTCTTTTGGGTCCCAACTCCCTAAGTTGGGTGGCGGCTTCCTATAATAATTACTTGTGTATTTTTCCATTTTAGATATTTTATAGATATTAATGTATTTCGACGATATCTACAGTGGCAACTTCACTGCGGACTTTGGAATCTAACTTGAAATGTAGTTGGGATTTTCGGGTTTTGGTTTTGCTCTACTCAGTATTTGCACGCATATACGTGCACGCCATTTGCACATTTGCATTCCATTTCGCATCGTCAGATGTCCGATTCTTAGGAAAACAAGTGGATAGTAAGATGAACCCGTGCCTTGGGTCTTATGGGAGTTACTAGGTGAACCACCACAAGCCTTAGCCAAGTACCAAAGAAAACTAGTTTAACTACGTCTGAGGTATATTTCGCTAAGGTAACCCAAGCTTACACGAGAATTAGTGAAACCAGCATGCACGTGCATTAATTGTAAATCACATTCATCATTGCATGAAATACGAGGCATAAGCACCACTTTTGTTATCATATATTCTTTTTGTTTCCTTGAAAAGAGGAACACGGCCATAGCATATGAAATGAATATCAACATTGGGGCATTATCCTGGTTGCATGAACAATTCCAAAAGATGTTGGATACTAAGTTCACAGAATTGAAAGGCGAGATGAACACCAAAACCAAGAAGTTGAATCTCGAGACCTTTGATGAGGCCACAAGAAAACATGATGGGTCTGAAAAGGTTAAAGAGGATAATTTTGAAGAGGTTAAAGATAACATTTTTGATGAAATGGGAGAGACCATGGCACGAGAAAAAAAGTTGTCCCATAGGCTCAAAAAGATTGAAAAGACCTTACAGAAAATGGGTGAAGGTACAATAATTACACATGGGCTATATCCTTATCCCGATATTTGTTTACCTCCTTGCTTCCAATTTCTGGATATGGATAGATATGATGAAACTGGGTACCGGAAACCCATATTCGTATGTATGTTGGTGTTGATGGTGGTTTTTAGCTTAGGGTTTCGTAAAACACTAAACCCTAGCAGACAGTAATGTCACAACATTTAAAGCAACAAGCATTTACTAGGAACATTTACTGAAACCTTTAATGTGTCTCTAAAATAATCACGGGGGTATATTTTTCAAATTAGGGTTGCGACGAGCCAAACCCTAATTCCCACGTGTGCCAATGGCAAATCATGCCAGCCACAACGACCGCGCCAAGGCATGCCAACCATGCTAGCCGCACCTCTATGCCAATGGAAAATCATGCCAGCCACACCAATCGCTCAAAGGCATGCCAACCATCCTAGCCGCACCTCCGTGCCAATGGTAAATCATGCCAGCCACACCTAGCCCAAGCTAGCCACACCATGCCAAACACACTCTGCCTTGGCCCTAGCTATGCTAGTTGCACCAAGCCAAGCCAAATGCCCCTACCTTGGCCCTAGCTGCGCCATGCCAAACCATATCCCCTCATGCCGCGCCACCATGCTGGACTTCCTCATGCGGATACCAAAACGAAGCCAGGCGACAATCCACGGTTGCCCTTCAATCTCAGGAGAAAATCCTGGCCGTCTAAAGTCCCCTCACGACTTTAGGCCCAAAACCCTATCTTGGTCACGCACCTAGCCAAGCTAGCCGCGCCATGCCAAACCATGGCCCCTCATACCGTGCCACCATGTTGGCCTTCCTCATGCGGCTACCAAAGTAAAGTCAGGCGACAATCCACGGTTTCCCTTTAATCCCATGAGCAAATCCTAGCCGTCTAAAGTCCCCTCAGGACTTTAGGCCCAAAACCCTAACTTGGTCACGCGCCTAGTCCAAGCTAGTCACGCCATGCGCCCATGGATACCCCTTGGCCCCACATGCCAAGCCAAACCAAACCTAGATAAGCTAGTCGCGCCATGCCCTGGCCCTAGCCGTGCTAGTCACGCCACGGTTAGCCAAGCGCCCTTGCCTTGGCCCTAACCATGCCATACGACCATGGAAAACCCTTGGCTCCATGTGCCAAGCCAAACCTAACTTAGACAAGCTTGTCGCGCCATGCCAAACGCACTTTGCCTTGGCCCTAGCCACGACATGCCAATCCAAGCACCCTAGCCTTGGCCCTAGCCATGCCATACGCCAATGGCGAACCCTTGGATCCTCATGCCAAGTCTAAACACACCCTAGCCGTGCCACCCTGTTGGACCTTACTACGCGGCTACCAAAATGAAGGCGTGCAGCGATCAACGGTTTCCCCTCCTCTCAAGATGCAACATCTCGACCGTCGAAGGTCACCTGGATAACAAGTTCCCCAAGCTCGACTTGCCAAGCCACAACAACGTTTTACATGTTTTCCAAAACATTCGAGACATCAACACAAACAGGGGGATTCTCTTTGGGTATTGGTTTTGTGGTCTACAGCGTGCGGCGTACACTACGCCCCTCATAAGGAAGTGTCATAAGAGTGAGGCGCCTAGTAAATACAGGAGTTATGTGGGAAAACGTTCATGGGATATAAAGGTGTAAGTTAACAAACTTTATGGAACATCAATTCCATAACGTTAACAGTTTCATGAAAACTAATTTCGTGCGTTAACCACTTTATGGGACATCAAGTCCATGCATACGGTTACCACCTCCTCACATTTACTTCCACACTCCTTAATAAGACCAGGGTACGTTTTTACCTCGACTTGTATAAATAAGTCTTACCTATTTCCATTTGAAGAACGAGTTCATTCGGACCACACAGCACTCAGAAGTACTTACCTCCTAACTCTCCTCGTGAGCTCTGATACTTCTCTAACAAAAAGTCGTAGAAACCCAATTGCTCTTCCAGAATCAACTATTCTGGTCTCGCCACTCTCCTTGCTTCCCTCCCCAAAACCAACCCATTCTCCTCCTCTTTGTGACTGAAGCAAGTCTGGAACGACCATTTCTTGGTTTAGGCCGGACTTGTATAGATTGATCTCTCGAATCTAAAGTACTCCCTTGCAGTACATTGTTTAGGGTTTAAATTGTTTCTCACTATCACACCCGCAATTACCAAAACCAGCAGAAACTATTTTCACCTATAAACAATTGGCGACCACAGTGGGAGGATTGATCTATCGGTTACAATGTCAATTTTCGACTGTCGATCTCGTTCTTCGACCCATGCGTCAAGATGGTAGGGGAAGGCGACTCACTCCGACTCAGTCACTCGACGACTCGATTATCAGTCATGACACGACAAGGGATAACTGGGGCCTTCCCAGAGGATAGAAGCAAATGATCCTCCTAAGGATCAACGTCTCGGTTATCAGATGGCTCAGTAACGACTGGGGACTTCCCATGGAGGTGTTTCCCATAAACTCGGTCTTACACCCGGAAGGTTCACTTTTCATCAGGAGACCTAAAAACCAAGTAAGTCTTACCTAGACAAGATACGTGGTTTTCTATTTCAAGTTTTCAAGACAAGATACATAGTTTACCCCATGTCACCTATCAACACACAGTTCTAAGGTTTTTTCTGGGATGTATGTGTCACTTTCAATCGTAACCAAAGCAATCAATTCCTAAACAATTTATTCCAAAAAGAATAACCCAAAACTGTCAAGGTAATATTTGTCTATTAACCCAAGAAGTCCAGAAAATCAAAAACCATGCGCTTTGTTTGTCTAAAAAAAAATAAAAATAGTCACCTACCCGTACATGCCTACTTTACGCAACAATGATTACCTGTCACTATTAGTAGACGTTACTACGGTGACATTCGAAGAATTATTTATGATGAAGTATTTCCACAAGTTTATGAAAGGCATACCCATGGCTAGGGTTTACACCGGTTGAGAAGAAAAACATTTCTACCGATTTATGGAAGGCATACCTATGGCTATGGTTTGCACCAGCACAAGAAAACAAAAAAAAAAATTAAAAAAGAAACGCTGGAGTATATAGCTAGAATATGCTTGCCCACTTTATTGCTCCCGCGGAACCACTAACACCAGGACGTGATAACAAAGACACGAGATAAAAAGGGGAGCCAACCCATTTCATAAGCATAACACTTTTTGGAATTTGATTAAGGAAAGGATTTCCTGTTTGAGTTACGTATGGGAAGAGGCAACTGGGCCCGCAAGAACAAGTCCGCCACGCCAAGCCAACCTCATGTCAAGCCAGCACTGTGCCAAGCCAATGGTTCACGCCATGCCCAGCCAACGGTCCACGCCGTACCAAAGTCCAAAGCTAGCGTCCACGCCAAGCCAGTGCCCATTCCAAGCTGATCCAGCGCTAACTAGACGCGCTTACCAGATGCGCTTCCCAGACGTGCTTCCCAGACGTACCTTCCAGAGGCGCTTCCCAGACATACCTACCAGAGGCACTTCCCAGACGTGCTTCCCAGACGTACCAACCATAGGCGCTTCCCAGAAGTGCTTCCCAGACGTACCTACCATAGGCGCTTTCCAGACGCGCTTCCCAGACATGCTTACCAGACGCACATGCTGCACGCACATGCCAGCCGCAATACCACACTCTGCGCTAACAATTTGCATCCTCCCAGCGCTAACATCTTGCGCCCTTCCAGCACCATCCTTTCCCTTTGAAACAACGCCATGGCTCCAGTACTTCGTGATCAAAACTGTGTCATCTCTGCACGATACACTTACGATCACCAGAACCAGAGGCACTTCCGCTACCCCAATGGTTCTTCAAGCATGGCAGCTCCAACCGTCACCAGGGACGCTACTCCACCATCAGGGAAATATACTAGAAGATCTGAAAGAAGACGACCTCCTTTTAGCATTGTTGATTTGATGAAAAGATAAAAGGTACTTCAGCAGGACGTGTGTTTATAGATGAAGAGGCTCGCGTTGCTCTTGAACGCCCTATAGACGGGGATAAGCAATCGAATTTCATTACACGTAAAGATCAAGAAATACTTTTCCAAAATCGAAAGCAAAGGAAATAAGCAACCATCCTGAGTTCACTGAGACCCTCTTCCGCGTCAGGACCTGCACGATGGGGAACTTGGCCCACAAAGTCGTACAGTCTATGATGAAATGGTTATGTGAAATTTTATATTTCTCCAAGGCATAACATCAAGACATATTTTCATCCCTCAACCGCACTGCATCAGAGAAACCAAGCGTTTCCAGCCAGGGAACCCGTTCCCAAAACCCAACCTCTCTTGGAAAGCTCGATCGATAGATGGAACTGGGGACTCCTAACCTCTGTTCACTTGAGGGATGTCGAGTTTGACAGAACAAGACGCGGTTGGTATCCGTCAAGGCTCTGAGAGTTGCAAGGAAACGTTTCAACGTTCTCTCCAGAAATGGCTTCGCTTCAACGTTCTCCAGCAGCGGCTCCGCCTCAACGTTCGCTTCAACACCACTCCTTCCTGCAAAGGGTCATGCCGCCACACTCCCCATGTCAAGGATCATGATCAAAGCCATCCAATCTTCATAGTCATGGCCACCCTTTGGTCCATCCCGCCAAAACTCGTGACCATGGACAGTTTTGCTCGCTTACGCATCCAGCCAATCCTTTTACTTCCATGGGAGCCCATATAATTCTAGCCAACCTACTTTGTTACCGAGATAATATAGTATCTTCTGGGTACATCTACTACCAAGAACTATTGCCGCTCATTTGTTGATATCATCCAGAGCTTCACCACAGTAACAATTACTACAAAGGTAACCGATACTCCTCCATGTTCTGGGTTCCACGCGAAAGAAGTAACAAAATCAGCAGTATGAACGCACGATGGTGATGTCTTTTTCATGGTCAGCCCACTGACCATACAAGATGGAATCATGTAAACCATACTTGGGTACTAAGGGTATATACGGAGTCCCTTCACTGTCAAGGCTCAGGAGACATAGTCAAGCAAAAGGCCACAACCACAACAAGGTCACCTGCTCTTCAAGGGTACAGCGCAAGAGTATTATCACCTCTCTGTTTAGAAGACGCATTCAACATTTTACAAGGCCGCAGAGGATCCCAAGCCTTCTCATAGGAAAACAACTTCAGAAACTAAAGAAAATGCGACTGGGGACTGCTCATTGCAGCCCATCCCGATGACCATCAAAGACTCACGAGAAAACTCCAGAGATGCGGCTAAAACATTTTCTTGAAGAAACAGAGGGAGCCACGATAAACAACATAACTCCCTCATTTTTACCACTTTACTATCCAGTGTATTTCATCCATGTGATATTATGAGCATCCCCAGCGTCACATCCAGAAAAGTAAAATAAGCTTGTATCGAGTCACGTGGACGTGAATTCAAGATGATGCAATAAAAGTAGGCTACACATGGGGACTACCAGCACGGGGAGATTTCACTCCCCTCAACCAGGTTATTTCTAATTTCAACATCATCACTATCGAAGTTTTGCGCAAGAACTTCTCAACATGAAGCCGTACATATGCACCGATGACTCCAATAGAACACAACTAAGAAAAATTCGCATATTCAAACATGACCATTGGATCAAACGGAAATGTAACTGGGGACTGCTCACCGCGTCCCATTCCATACGATAGTCCAAGATTCAGAAGATAGTTCAAGGGATGTCTCTTGGAACAAAGTTCTTGAAGACTTGATAGCAGCACGTCGGCAATGAAACGTCTCCCAACTCATCTATTTTATCCAGTGGCTCCGGAAGATTTCGACCATACAAGCATCCACAACATACTGTCATCGTGATCAGAAGGTCCAGGCACTGAACAACCTAAAATCAAGGACGGACCGACAAGGCAACCACATCAATCTTTCCCAAGAATACAACGAAGTTTCGGTAAATTTTTGGGATCCACTGGAAAGACACTGCAGACGAAAACATGGATCCAGACGAACAAATAGAAGAGGTTCGATACCCATTTTCATGAGGATAGAGTTTTTAGAGCTTGAACAGAATGAATGTTACTTCTTGCTCCATGAGCAGGAACAGGTGACTGGCGTGCGACTATGCCACCCCAGGCCCGCAACATCTCTCCTGACTTCTTCTAGATTTTTACTGTTGGGCCGGTTTTACCTCCTAAGGGAGCTCGAAACCTAAATATTCCCGCGAAAGGAGATACAGAATTCTATTTCGTGTCTGATAAAGTGGCGGACCATCAAAATCCGAGTCCGTACGCAGATTCTACAGCGATTCTAGTAAAGGGCGCTAATTAGGGTTTCAGAGTGTCAAACCCTAAACCACAAGTGTTTCCCCTTGCAAGCGTTTCCCTTCTAAAGTGCTTCCCTTACCAGCGTCACGCCTTGCCAAGAATTTTACAAAACGGTCCTCACCTGATCCATGCCTTTCAGTGCTAATGGGTCCCCTTCATGCCAAGTCCATGTTAGCGGCTCTGCCTCGCGTTCCAAAGCCTAGCCCTGAAGACACCCAATCATACCGAGATTCGCGAAAAGCTACCAGATGAAAGGATTGCGGATGCTACCTACCTCCAGAAAAAAATTGAATAAGGAAAGAATTCCATGTTAAATTCGTGCATGAAGAAAGGCAATCGGTACCACAAGATCAAGCCTTGCCACTCCCAAGACATCCGCGCTTTCCTTGCCAGTGCCAGTCTTGCTAGCGTTCCACGTCCAGTTTTTGCAACAATCTGCGCCTTGCATGAAAATGCAAGCCATTCGCTCCATTATCGTGGCCCCCACTACGCCTAGCCATCCGTGTACGTCTCATCTTGCCAAGGCCACACTATTCCAGGCTGCCTGCTCCACTGACGCGACCCTATCATCCACGCGCGTTTGCCTTACCAAGACCATGCCACCTCTTGGCCCCTCGAGCCAAGCTGACAACTTGCGTCGCCTACCAAAACCGCGCCCCCTTTACCTTGGAGATGTACGACCAAATCAAGCCGGTAACTTTCGTCTCACCACTCCACGGTCTGCATTCCCAGTACATCTTACGCAAGTCCGCCAACATGGGAAGCCAAAACTCTCTTTACCACTCAAAAAGGTTAGTCGGATTCTCCTAACCATCTTTGCAATGATTTACTCCTCGATTCCGTCCTTGTCTGTCACCATCATATGCTTACCTCGCAACAAGGCACATGTTCCGAGCTAAGCAGGGGACTTAATGTTGAGGGTGGTTTTTAGCTTAGGGTTAAAATCGTAAAACACAAAACCTTAGCAGACAATAATGTCACAACATTTAAAGCAACAAGCATTTACTAGGCACATTTACAGAAACCTTTAACGTGTCTCTAAAATAATTACAGGTGTATATTTTTCAAATTAGGGTTGCGACGAGCCAAACCCTAATTCACATGTGTACCAATGGTAAATCATGCCAGCCACACCGACCGCGCCAAGGCATGCCAACCATGCTAGCCGCACCTCTGTGCCAATGGAAAATCATTCCATCCACACCAATCGCGCCAAGGCATCCCAACCATGCTAGACGCACCTCCGTGCCAATGGAAAATCATGCCAGCCACACCTAGCCCAAGCTAGACGCGCCATGCCAAACGCACTCCGCCTTGGACCTAGCTATGCTAGTCGCACCAAGCCAAGCAAAATGCCCCTACCTTGGCCCTAGCCGCGCCATGCCAAACCATGGCCCCTCATGCCGTGCCACCATGCTGGCCTTCCTCATGCGGCTACCAAAGTGAAGCCAGACGACAATCCACGGTTGCCATTCAATCCCAGGAGAAAATTCTGGCCGTCTAAAGTCCCCTCACGACTTTAGGCCCAAAACCCTAGCTTGGTCACGCACCTAGCCAAGCTAGCCGCGCCATGCCAAACCATGGCCCCTCATGCCACACCACCATGCTGTCCTTCCTCATGCGGCTACTAAAGTGAATCCAGGGGACAATCCACGGTTGCCCTTCAATCCCAGGAGCAAATCCTGGTCGTCTAAAGTCCCCTCACGACTTTAGGCCCAAAACCCTAGCTTGGTCACGCACCTAGCCAAGCTAGCCGCGCCATGCCAAACCATGGCCCCTCACGCCGCGCCACCATGCTGGCCTTCCTCATGCGGCTACCAAAGTAAAGGCAGGCGATAATCCACGGTTGCCCTTCAATCCCATGAGAAAATCCTGGCCTTCTAAAGTCCCCTCACGATTTTAGGCCCAAAACCCTAACTTGGTAACGCGCCTAGTCCAAGCTAGTCACGCCATGCGCCCATGGATACCCCTTGGCCCCACATTCCAATCCAAACCAAACCTAACCAAGCTAGTCGCGCCATGCCCCTAGCCGTGCTAGTCATGCCACGGTTAGCCAAGCGCCCTTGCCTTGGCCCTAACCATGCCATACGACCATGGAAAACCCTTGGCTCCACGTGCCAAACCTAACTTAGCCAAGATAGCCACGCCATGCCAAACGCACTTTGCCTTGGCCCTAGACACGACATGCCAATCCAAGCGCCCTCTCCTTGGCCCTAGACATGCCATACCCCCATGGAGAACCCTTGGCTCCTCATGCCAGGTCCAAACACACCCTAGCTCTTCCACGCTGTTGGACCTCACTACGCGGCAACCAAAACGAAGGCGTGCAACGATCAACGATTGCCCCTCCTCTCAAGATGCAACATCTCGACCGTCGAAGGTCACCTGGATAGCAAGTTCCCCAAGCTCGACTTCCTAAGCCACAACAACGTTTTACATGTTTTCTAAAACATTCGAGACATCAACACAAATAGGGGGATACAACGTGCGGCATACACTACGCCCCTCATAAGGAAGTGTCATAAGGGTGAGGCGCCTAGTAAATACAGGAGTTATGTGGGAAAGCGTTCATGGGATATAAAGGTGTGAGTTAACAAACTTTATGGAACATCAATTCCATAACGTTAACAGTTTCATGAAAACTAATTACGTGCGTTAACCACTTTATGGGACATCAAGTCCATGCATACGGTTACCACCTCCTCACATTTACTTCCACACTCCTTAATGAGACCATGGTACGTTTTTACCTCGACTTGTATAAATAAGTATTACCTATTTCCATTTGAAGAACGAGTTCATTCGGACCACACAACACTCAGAAGTACTTACCTCCTAGCTCTCCTCGTGAGCTATGAAACTTCTCTAACAACAAGTCATAGAAACCCAATTGCTCTTCCAGAATCAACTATTCTGGTCTCGCCACTCTCCTTGCTTCCCTCCCCAAAACCAAACCATTCTCCTCCTCTTTGTGACTGAAGCAAGTCTGGAACGGCCATTTCTTGGTTTATGACGTACTTATACATATTGATCTCTCGAATATAAAGTACTCCCTTGCAGTACATTGTTTAGGGTTTAAATTATTTCTCACTATCACACCCGCAATTACCAAAACCAGAAACTATTTTCACCTATAAACAATTGGCGACCACAGCGGGAGGATTGATCTATCGGTTACAATGTCAATTTTTAACTGTCGATCTCGTTCTTCGACCCAGGCATCAAGATGGTAGGGGTAGGCAACTCACTCCGACTCAGTCACTCGACGACTCGATTATCAGTCATGATATGACAAGGGATGACTGGGGCCTTCCCAGAGGATAGAAGCAGACGATCCTCCTAAGGATCAACAGCTCGGTTATCAGATAGCTCAGTAACGACTGGGGACTTCCCATGGTGGTATTTCCCATAAACTAGGTCTTATACCCGGAAGGTTCACTTTTCATCAGGAGACCTAAAAACCAAGTAAGTCTTACCTAGACAAGATACGTGGTTTTCTATTTCAAGTATTCAAGATAAGATACATAGTTTACCCCATGTCACCTATCAACACACGGTTCTAAGGTTTTTCTTGGGATGTCTGTGTCACTTTTAATCGTAACCAAAAAAATCAATTCCTAAACAATTCATTGCAAAAAGAATAACCCAAAACTGTCATGGTAATATTTGTCTATTAACCCAAGAAGTCCAGAAATTCAAAAACCATAAACCATGCGCTTTGTTTGTCTTTCGAAAAAGAAAAAAAAGTCACATACCCGTACGTTCCTAGATATCCTCGTGAGCTCTGATACTTCTCTAACAACAAGTTGTAAAAACCCAATTGCTCTTCCAGAATCAACTATTCTGGTCTCACCACTCTCCTTGCTTCCCTCCCTAAAACCAACCCATTCTCATCCTCTTTGTGACTGAAGCAAGTCTGGAACAACCATTTCTTGGTTTAGGCCGGACTTGTACAAATTGATCTCTCGAATCTAAAGTACTCCCTTGCAGTACATTGTTTTGGATTTAAATTATTTCTCACTATCACACCCGCAATTACCAAAACCAGCAGAAACTATTTTCGCCTATAAACAGTTGGATACTTAAAACCATTGGGTATTAGGGATGGGTTGTTAGTACAGTTGTTTTAGAGAAGTTTGACCGGTACAGCCTTAAAGTGGCTGATGAAGACAGACCTAAGTCTAGTTTAGTCTTGGCAGGATATGGTCTATATGTTTGTGAGACGGTTTATGTTGGTCCCGGAGAATCAGTTTGCTCATAAACACTTAGAGGTGGTCAGATAAGAACCCACTGAGGCATTTACCGAATTATTTCCACGTTGGAGGACTAAGGCATTAGAGATCGGTGATGTTGGAGCATTGCTCGGTCGAACTCGGAACCATTGCTATCTCAAGCTTGTTTGTCAAGTTTAGTTTATCAAAACCATATACTTGATTTTTAGTCTACTTATAGCTATGTCTCGGATTAGGATAGAATGTGTAGTTGAGCTTTATACTTCACGGCATTCACCAATTGAAGAGGAACACCTGCTGAGGAGCTTGGAGGTACTTCATCAAAAAAAGGTATGTGGAGACTAAAACTTATCTATCACTTAGGAGTCTATTCTATTATATCTTCTAATGAGACTAAGTCATGTAGCTATATAAACTTTGACATTATACACATTTGATATTTCGAACCGAGTTTATCTCGCTTATCTATTTATCAAAATATGTGTTGGAAGATTTTTTCTTTAGCTATGTTCATCATATTCTTGATAAGTTTAGTTGGAAACAATTTATTTGTTGGAAACTAAATATTAAGTCAAAAGATGATCATGTGAAAATTACCTTGAACATCTTATATAATTTGTGTGAGACACTCATTTAATATTAGCTTGGGAAGTTTCCTATTGATCATTCGATCACTTGAAAATTACTTGAAGCTAATGTTATGTATGAGATTACCATTGTATTCTTCTAAGGATGTTTCAATGATTGAAAGGAGAGTTTAGAATGATTACCCATGCCTGGATACAACACAGTATGCATATCAAGTATGCGAACTCTATTGTGATGATTCAGGTCTGGAACTCTTGTTTTCGTACCTAGTATGCGAACGGATTTACCTGAGAAGGTATGGAACTCTTGTTTGCGTACCTAGTATACGAACGGGTTTACCTGAGTTGGGTCCAGAATAGTTGTTCGTAAACCGAGTTTGCAAATGTCTTGACTAGGCCAAGGTCCGTAGCTGCTGTTCGCGTACCCACTTTGTGAACACAGTGGTTAAGCTCTAAAATCGGTTATGTATGATTCTCATGCTCATGAACTAAAACATTTATGATTTAAGGAATGAAAATTATCTTTGCAAACCGTGGCTTAATGTTCATAATTTGATTCTTGTGTAAGTACTTTGTACGATTACGAATCATTCCAATTTCGTTTCAATTTGTTCACGAATATTTCTATGAGATGGTGAACAATTAAATAACTCTACTTGAGACACAATTAGATTCATTTGATTATCTATCATGATTGATTGATCATCATATTTTATCTAGAAGTGTTAGATGAATACGTCCAAGACAAAAGTGTTCATATGGCTAACTTCGATTAACTGTTATTGAGCCAACCCAATATACATGTTTAGGTTCGTTTACCCATATCTAAATAATAAGTATATTTCATTTGTATGTAACAAGCCAAAACCATCTAACGATGGAGATTGATTGCTTAATTTCCAAGCATACTTAGCTTGAATCTTAAATCAGGATTTAATATAACGGTTAATATTAAATACTTTGTTACTAAGCTATCTTAGCTTTGATTGTAAGCAACACTGATTTGAAAGGCTATATAAGGGAAAACTCTTGCAACTGGAAAACCTGATCCCGACACTTTTCTATGTCCTAGTTGCAAACTAGAGTCGATTCTCCTTTAACCTAGGTTTTTCCATAACCATTATTAGGAAAAACCATAATTTTGTCTCCATAATTTTTCCATAACCATTATTCTGAACTTCTGAATAGTGCTGTGAATAGTGCTGCGAACTTACTGTTGGTCATACTTTATTTTGCACCCTATGGGGAATATCATAGGGTGCGAAATTATTTCGCACCCTATGGGGTATCTTTGAGATAATCTTTGTGTCTCTTTTTATATGACTTTCTTTTTTATAAAAATCTTTGGGAAATTACAATGCGGATTCCATTAAAGGGAATATCTTCAAAGATCTTGTTCTGTGTTGTGGACATTGAATCACCTTATAATTCCCTGATTGGTCGACCTTGGATACATGGGATATTAGGTGTAGAATCTACTTTTCACCAGTGTATTAAATTTCCTCATCTTAATGGTGTTGGAGTTATGAAGGGAGATTGGGGAGAAAGCAAGAAATGTTATGAGATTGAAATAAAATTTTGCGAGGAAAGAGCTGAGAAGAATAGCAATTGGAAGTACAATATCAAGCAACGATAGAGATGTGAAAGATTGTTAATTGATATAATAGAGCAGCGAGAGGAACTTGATGGCGAGCGTCTCGCAGATAAAGAAAAAACAGCAAAACGTAATAGAAAAGCAGAACCAGAAAATAGTAAGTAGAAAGGTAAAATGATGAAATTTAAAGAAGCTAACAAAGAATTTGTTTGAAGAAAATGCAATTGAAAAGAGTACTATGTTTGAAAGAATTGCAAAATTTTACAAGAAGATCAAAGAAATGAAATTTTATCAGAGTTACAATACTCATGAGAAGCGCGAATAAAATTTCGCAGAGATTAATAGAATGGGACGAACCTTTATGGCGTGCACCTTAGTTCGCGAATACAATTTCGCAAGAGGCAAATGTAAGACCTAATAGTGCGTCATATAAGGGGGTATCTCTTTACATGACTCAGGGATAAGGTTATACCGCTATGGAACCTGAGTCATGCAGATGTTGGGGTTAAAGAAAACCTATCCAGGAGAGAGATCTTGGATTTCCAACTATATAAGGTTATACCCTGGTTGGACGACTGAGAATATCTTCTAAGAAGTGCAAAGTATGACCAAGGCGCCGAGGTACACGGTTGATCCAGGGGTGCCCGGGGCGTACGAAACTACCCTGTCCATTCTTGGTAAGTCTTGGCTATGATGCACTTGGCCCGAAGAAAACCCCACTTAGGGTGCAGTCTTGTAACTATAAGCCATATAGGCATAAAGGACAAGAGGTTGCGAAAACAACTGGTTGTTGGCAAATCTGGATGGGAGGAGCTAGTCTTGTATGGCCGATGTGCCCTCCTTGAAGGGGAAACCAGGGGGAAGATAAGGGCGGCACCCTCCATTAGGGAGCTGATAAGTGTCTAAAGACGGCAATGTCATGGGGCTTTATGATCGCAAGAACATTTAGGCCTGTCATATTGTCGCGTGACGAAAATTATACAGAGGCAACAACACAAAAGAGAAAATTTAAGATGAGATCAATGGGTTTTTACATGAAAGTGTAAAGACGTCCTGCGATTTCATCGCAAGACGGAAATGTCATAAGGTTTAATTCTTGCAAGAGAATTTATACTTATCATATTGTCGCAGAGATGTTGAAAAAATATTGATAAGACAAGATCAATGGGTCAATACATGCAAATGTAAAGACGTCCTGCGATTTTGTCGCAGAAAGAAAAATGTGGCAAAATAAGACCTTTAATTAGGAAGGTATAATAAGACCATAAGATTACTGCGATAATGCTCGCCGAATTTATGAGATTTGCAATTTTACGCATAGATCATAAAGTTATGCAATTGTTGCTAGCGATAGCATCGCCAATATTGAGGCAAATTTAATTTGATTTACAACTAATATCTAATCTCTACTCAATTTTTTCATATTGCAGATGAATAATAGAGGCAAGTATGGGAATGCATATAATGATGAAATTATTAATCATCCATCATATGATAAAATTGCATAGATATTATTAAATGATACAGTTATACAGATAATTATAGGATAATAATTGAATTGAGCAAGAGGACAGGAATCGGACCGAGTCACGCTCTGCGACTCGGCGATTGGAACGGCGAATTTTTTCTCATTTTCTGTGTACTGGATAATCAATTCAGGCGAAAAATCTTGATTTTTTTTTCTCATCTTGATTGTGGTAGTGTATTTCCTCTTTGATCTCAGGTGTTTTTACAATAAATATGTCAAAAAATTGATAATCAATGGAGGAAAATTCAAATTCTCGTTTGCAATCTGAGTTTTCAAAAAAAAACAGTGCGGATGATTCTTATATTCCTCAAACTGTTAGTCCATCAGTTTTCATTCCGGATGAGATTATAGATGAGAGTGTTAATGAATGGAGATTTAGTTTGATTGGAAGATTGAATTTTGTGAAATTGAAGATCTCTGTTGCTGGAGCTATCCTAAGAAAACAATGGATTCTGAAAGGTAATTGTCAATTCATTCCAATTGGGAAAGGTTTTTTTATTATCAAATTAGAAAATAAAGAGGATATGCAATTAGTTTATGAAGGATTTTGGGAAGTTGAATCTCAATATCTTTAACTCAGATTATGGGAACGTGATTTTAAACCTGAACTTCAAAAATATTCTAGTGCTTTTGTATGGATGATGTTTCCAGGGCTTAGTATTGAATATTGGAAGGAAGATATACTTATGTCAATGGCTAAAGCAATTGGTAGACCAATCAGGGTTTATGAGACAACAATGAAGAAAGAAATTGGGTATTATGCTAGTATTCTGGTGGAAGTTGATTTAGCAAATAGTATACCTAATAAGGTGGTGGTTGAATCTAAATATTGTAAGTTTGAGCAAGAAATTAGACTTTCAAAATTACCAAAGTTCTGTAGTAAGTGCAACATTGTAGGACACTTGGTGACTGAATGTAGGTTGGCAAGAAAAGATACTCAACCAGAAGGTAAGTCAAACAACAACCAATGGAGGTACACTCCAAATAAAATTACAGTGCAGAGTCATGCTGGGTTTGATATTTGTTTTCCTTCTTCTAGTAGTAAGCCTGAGAGATCTTCAAAGTATAAAGTGGATGGAGAAATTGATAAGATAAGGATGGATACTCCTATTATGCACAATACAGATTCGTCTAATATTAATTCTTCTACTCATATGGTTCAAGGTTTTACAGGTATTTTAGAATCTCCTATGGAATTTCCAGTGTTATCAGTGAACAAACTTATTGATCTAAGTACAAGTATTCCAGTATTACAGCAACAAGGGCAGGGTGAAGGTGTGAAACTAGCTAAAATAAATGTTTTGCAGACCATTCAAGAAGACTCAATTAATAATGCTCAAGAACTGCTAACAGCTCAAGTTTTATCTAACATAAATACTGAAAGCCCTAATACTGAGAAATGGAAGGAAGTCAAAGGTTCTGGTGCAAAAATCAGATAAGAAAACAACATTTCTGGTGCAGAAAAAAGTTTTGCATCTCCAAGTAAGTTTCAATCTCTAGTGGAGGTGGTTGAAAAGCAATCTACCTTTTCTAAGGTAATTAGTAAACCTGTAAAAGGTAAAAACAAAGCAGCTCCAAATGTTACTTTTTTTTTGTTAAGTCCGAAAATATATTGAAGAACTAGGAAGCAAGCTAATAATTCAGTTAAAACTGGTGTTGGTGGGGGAAGTAGCAATACTTCTCAATTAACTCTTTACCCATGAGAGTTTTTTTCTGGAATATCAGAGGCTTGAAAAGAATTCAATCCAAAGATAAACTAAGAGATTTAGTTAAAAATTTTAGTCCTTCTTTATTGTGGGTAGCTGAACCTAAAATTAGTATAACTGGTAAAGGTATTAAGCATCTTAGACTTCCAGATATGAGTCAGTTGTTAATTCATAATTCTAGTGATAATGCAAAAGGAAATTTATGGTTATTCTGGAATGCTTCTATTTCAAAACCAATGGTGGTATCTACTTCAAAGAAAGCTATTACAGTAAAGGTTGGGGATGTGTTAGTAACTAGAGTACATGTTGCTTGTCTTACAGTGGATAAAAGAGTATTATGGGAGGAATTGCTTGAAATCAGTGAGATGAAACTTCCATGGTTGGTCATTGGGGGATTTTAATGTGGTGTTGAGCACTGATGAAAAGTTAGGTGGCAGAAGACCTTTGAGGATATCAATGCAAGAGTTCAGGGATTGTGTGGAGTCCTGTAATTTACTTCAAGATCAAAAAAATGGGATCAAATTCTCTTGGTGCAATAACAGATGTGGTAAGAAAAGAATTATGTGTGATTTGGATAGGGCTTTCTGCAATCTTGAATGGTTAGAAAAATTTGAACGGTGGTGTTACAAAGTTGGTGTGAGAGGTATCTCTGATCATGGTGCTTTGTTTGGTGCAGCTGTGAATATATCAAAGCCAATTAATGCTCCTTTTAGATATCAACCAGTGTGGACTTCTCACCCTGATTTTTAAAATTTAATTAGAGAATCTTGGAATGAAGGTGTGGATGGCAATCCTACTTTTTCTTTTATTTTCAAGTTAAAGAGACTAAAGCAAGTGATTAGAAAGTGGAATTGGGAAGTTTTTGGTGATTTAAGGTTAAGAGTAATTGATACAGAAAAAGAAGTCTTGTCTGCTTCAATGCAATCTGATAATGATCCAGAAAATATTGAATTATTAAATAAGTTAGTCACAGCTAGAGGAAAGCATGAAGTAGCTGCTCAACAGTATAATGAACTAATGAGGGCTAAATCAAGAGTAAAATGGGTTAAGGAAGGTGGAGCTAATACTAGATTTTTCCATGAAAATATAAGAATAAGAAAAGCTCAGAATAACATCACTGAACTTGAAGATGAGAATGGTTGTTTAGTGACTGAACAAGATACAATGGATGATATTTTGATTAACCATTTTGCAAATAAATTTGAACACAGGGAGATGAATATATCTAATGAATTACTTGATGCTATTCCAAGAATTGTAACACAAGAAGATAATGCTTTCTTGGATTCTGTTCCTTCTGTAGTAGAGATTCATGAGGTGATAGGTGTCTAGAACACCTATATATTTATCTATTGATTATGCTTTATTTGCTTAGTTTTCTTGTAAAATATGTATCTTATGTTTTCTTTTTAATATTTAGGTACTTTGGAGTCACTTGGAACTAAAGAAGAAGAAACAGGGCAAAAGTCTCATCTCATGTGCAAATGCTTTTGGAGGCGGATTATTTCTCACAATTTGCTTTTATTTCTTCATCTATGTTTGAAAAGAATGTCGGCTTTAGTGATGCAAATTTTCTGTCTGAAAAGCACGACAACTTTAGTGATGACTCTCATTGAAGAGAAGAAGTAGATTTGAGAAGTGAAAGACGGCTGTTGGTGGAAGGCGAAAGAAGATGTTCATTTGGAGCAAGGAGGCCGAAAGCGTTCATCCGCGAGTGCTATGTGGAGCCAGGTCAACATAGGAGCTACCATTTGGTTGGCCCCTATCCTATATATCGGTGCTTAGAGTCAGTCTAGTCACCCCCTATCTACTTCACCAAAGTGGCTATATCCACTCACAATTCCTACACAAAGACCAAAAAAATCAGAGGAGCAATTATTGCCCTTATCATTAGTTCTTCTTTCTTTCACTATAACTAAAACCAAGAGAGACAGTAAGGAAACATGGCTGGCTGTTCACTGAGATTGAGAAAGGAATTTCAGGGATAAACTTAGGTGATGGTGGTGTGTAGGCTGGTGGATTTAGTTTGCAACAAGATAAACAATGAAGAGATGGAATCTGCTTGCGGCTGAAGATAGTTTCAAACATCAGGGAAGAAGATTTGTTGTTGTTACCATGTTTTAAGGGATGAAGGCCTATGATGTTTGAATGTTTGGATTCTGTGATTGTTTGGGAAGAATGGGTATTTATGTATGCATTCAATATTGCAGGGAAGGATATTGAAAGAGCTTAAGAATCAAAAGTGAGCTAAATTATGTATCAAGAGCATAACGCACACTAGGTGTTCGAGAGAGGGTTTGAGTGATTGGGTTTGCATCAGGGTTCTTATGCTGTCAGTGGCTCTTAAGTTCAGCTGAGAAATGGTGAATGGAGTTACATCTGCTGTTGGTTGTGCAGGTGGACTAGCAGTGAAAGGATCTGATGGCTGGCAGAGGAACTAAACAAAGAATGGAGCAGCTGGAGCTGCAGTGAAGCAATTACAGATGTGGTTCTGTGTAAACAGAGAGGAGAAGATGGAAGAAATAATGTGTAGAGAATTCAAGTGGTATGAGGATTGCTGGGAGCTGTAGAGCTGGAGTTGGTTCTGGTCAGATGAGGGAAATGGTTGTATGTCCTAGAGCTAGGTCAAGAAGAGGAGCTGTATGGTTTAGAGTGGAGGCTGTTGCTATTGGTGATGCTTAGCAGTTGGTGGTGGAAATGCAGATGTAGTGGTTCTGGTGGAGCTAATGAATGATGCAGTTGGCGCTTTGAGATGGTTGAGGAGGCTGAACTGAAATTGCAGCCTGTGAACTAAACTTGCAGCTGTGGTGTTAAAGATGTTGATGTGGCCATGAATTGGTCTGTTGGTGCAGCTGGTCGCAATGGAAGTGGAATGTGCTACTGCTAGGATAGGGGAGATAAACCTAGTGTAGGTGGCTTGCAAAGGCAAGGCTGGAATGGAGCAAAAGTGCAGTTCAATTGGAGTTGGATCGAAGGGGTCTTGGTTGTGGTGGCTTACTGCCGGTGTTGAGCTGGATGACTGAATTCAAGTGGAGTTTCCGCCATATCTGGGACATCAGGTGGAGCGAGATGCTCAAAGGATAGGAAGCTATTGAAGCTGCAACTACAGATGGACCTGTGATTTGAATGATAGGTCTGGACCAAGGGGATGTATACCAAGGGTTGCGAATGGATTGAGCTGAAGCAGGTGCTACTGGGAGCATTGCAGGCTTGAAGGGAATGGTTTTAGGAAGTACAGGCAGGGTGTGCTGTGCAGTGCAGGCCATAGCAGGTACTGGAGATGGCGAGCAGGCATTGCAGTTGGAGATGTTGATGTTGCTGTGCTCGAGAATTGATGTTGTATTGCAGGTGCCAGCCGTGGTCTTTGATAGAAGTGAAAGGAATAATGTTGCTTCCGCAATGATTTTGTTGGGTGACCAGATATGGGAGAGTAAGGGTTCTATAATTGATGTTGGAAGCTCTTGCAGTTTTGGCTATTGCAATCAACAAGAGCTGTAGAGAGTATGTCAGTTGTCTTTCTGCATTGGCAGAATTGGACACTTGCAGTATACATGCAGGGAGAATATGCTGGCAGTGGTGAAGGTCAAAGCGATGCTCGAACAGGAGATGACGAGCAATTCTGTGATGTTGGCAGCGATGGAATAAACAAGTTTGACATGAAAGAATAGATACAGTTGAACTGATCCGGTGAATGAATATGAGCTGTTGATGGAGTTGGTTTTGTTCTGCTCAGGTTTTGGCCAATGGAACCAGTCAGTCTAGTCATCACTCTAACTCAGACCTTGATTCACCAAGTTAGACTCTGACTCGGTGTTCAGGTCATCTGAGATATTTGACCGGGGACCGACGATTATTCCGACCAAGTTCCTTAACTTCCTAACTTATCCCGCTTTTCCTAGTGACATGTTCTGGGGCATATTTACTACATGGGTTTCTCTTGTGTGGGCTTGGTGAACACATTGGATGTGGGCTTTTGAGTTATGACCTATTTTTGGAAAGCAAAGGGCTATAAAAAGAGGGAGTTTCTACAACTTTGGATATCACGTAATTTCTATTCTACTGTTGGAGTTTTGCGAGGCTGGAACTAGGGTTTGCTTCCTTGTTTCATTTTTATCTTCATTATTTCATTTATTATATTTGATTATGAACTCCAATATTATGAGTAACTAAAACTCTCTTTGATTAAGGGCGATTTCGAAGCCCGAAATATGAATCTATATTTGATATGAAATAACTTGTTCACTTGCATCCATTTATGTTATTGACTGATTTTCTACTATTCTAATATTGTCTATGGATTATTTGTTAAGGGTTTAAGTTCGAAATTGAATCATTAATTCTTAATCTATTTGCTAGTTTAGATTTTCTTCGACCCGTAATTGTCTAGAGAAGATAAACACAAGTAGCAATATGTGGGTACTGATGATGGGACTTTGTTAAGTGTCCATATGTAGAAATCAACACTAGTAGGTGATTCATGCTTTTGAGTTCATCACTAGGAGCAACCTTATCTCACAAAACTTAGAGCATTTGTTTAAGTCACACCTAGTAAGCGTACCTCTAGGAAACTTGGAAAGTAGGAACCGGTAGTCGAGCGCTTCCATATCCGGTGAGCTAGGAGATAGTAACGGAATAGTTGAGCGTACTAATTATTCTAGGGTTGTTAGTAACATGATAATGCAACGAACTTGGCTATATATTAATTTGGTTTGAATTTCGTGGTCTAGAATGAACCTTTAATCACTTCCATCTCGTATTTGAATACATTTTACAATTTTCAGATTTTCTACAACATAATTATCTTTGCTAAGAGTATTTGCATAACAACTTAGACTTCATTCCTCCCTTGGGACGATCCTGCTTACATTATACTACTTGCTAGTGTAAAAAAGTAGAGAAATATTATCTTTGCGAGATTCGACGCCTCGTCAATGTAAAGTTTAAGTGTGGGGGAGCATTTATATGATTGTATAGTTTGTTTTATGCCTTTAGAATTAAAAAAAAAAAAAATCATCAGAAAAGCAGAAAAACAAAAAAAAATTGTGCTTTTTGAACTCCGAAATCTAGAAATTTGTGCCTTTAGGATGACACTATTAGTGGATGGAACCATTGTGATTGCAGGAGTTGAGGAACCCATTAATTAACAAAGACAAACATAGCTCAGAAATTATAAATTATATGTTAGTTGTTACCATATCTCGGAATATCACCATATCACATTCTATTTTTATTTTTCCATATTTATATATTGTTTTCTAAGTGCTTTGGTGGGTCACTAAAAATCGAGTTGTTATTACTGCTAGGATGAAATAGAGTGATTGAGTTGCTATATAAATAAAAAAAAAGAAAAAAAGAAAAAAGAAAAAAAGAGACCGACCAATTAGACCAAACGGAATAAAAATAACACTTGGGAATAGCAGTATGTGTGAAACGTAGTCCCTGTCTCCGTCGCCTAAACAAGCGTGGAATGAAGGATCCAAGGCAACTATCACGTACTTGCTGACAAGAAGCATGCGCTTGGATCCAAAAGATCTAATCATGCCGTCTAAAAAAAAGAAAGAAAAAAAAGGTGAAAAAGAAAAGAAAAGAAAAATATTATTATTGTGTTGAATAAAGTCACTCCTGGTTCCCTTGTATATGCCAGTGAGTTGATGTAGATATAAGTTTGTTGATCACTGATTCCCTTGTATATGCCAGTGTATTGACACTAGAATTGAGACCAGTAGCTCAATCCAATATGATAGGTTCATCTTGGCGGTGACCTTCAGAAAGATATGGGATACATCGATCACTTGTGAATATTCGCCACATCTACCTCTTTATCCATCTTCTTAATCTTTTCATTGTGATTGTGGTTAGTCAGATTCCGAGTATTGTGGTTTGTTCGACTTTCTAAGAAAACTTTATGCACATATAGATGAACTGAATTTGCTCAAGGTATCTCCTCCTGTAGTTATTTTGGATTCGTTCATTGATTTGTCACAAATAGACGGAGTTGGAAATATAGGTTTTGTAGGCAGACCTCTTGTAAACCTTCACGAGACTAAAACTCGTCCACTAGGGACACCTAGGGGTTCAAAGGCTTGTTATTTATGCTAAAAGTAACCGTAGCCTCGACGAGACGGAGTTGTATGTATGTTTTAGAATTATTTTGTTTGATTTGCTCGAGGACTAGCAAAGTCTAAGTGTGGGGGAATTTGATAGGTGTCTAGAACACCTATATATTTATCTATTGATTATGCTTTCTTTGCTTAGTTTTCTTGTAAAATATGTATCTTATGTTTGCTTTTTAATATTTAGGTACTTTGGAGTCACTTGGAACTAAAGAAGAAGAAACAGGGCAAAAGTCTCATCTCATGTGCAAATGCTTTTGGAGGCGGATTATTTCTCACAATTTGCTTTTATTTCTTCATCTATGTTTGAAAAGAATGTCGGCTTTAGTGATGCAAATTTTCTGTCTGAAAAGCACGACAACTTTAGTGATGACTCTCATTGAAAAGAAGAAGTAGATTTGAGAAGTGAAAGACGGCTGTTGGTGGAAGGCTAAAGAAGATGTTCATTTGGAGCAAGGAGGCCGAAAGCGTTCATCCGCGAGTGCTATGTGGAGCCAGGTCAACATAGGAGCTGCCATTTGGTTGGCCCCTATCCTATATATCGGTGCCTAGAGTCAGTCTAGTCACCCCCTATCTACTTCACCAAAGTGGCTATATCCACTCACAATTCCTACACAAAGACCAAAAAAATCAGAGGAGCAATTACTGCCCTTATCATTAGTTCTTCTTTCTTTCACTATAACTAAAACCAAGAGAGACAGTAAGGAAACATGGTTGGCTGTTCACTGAGATTGAGAAAGGAATTTCAGGGATAAACTTAGGTGATGGTGGTGTGTAGGCTGGTGGATTTAGTTTGCAACAAGAGAAACAATGAAGAGATGGAATCTGGTTGCGGTTGAAGATAGTTTCAAACATCAGGGAAGAAGATTTGTTGTTGTTACCATGTTTTAAGGGATGAAGGCCTGTGATGTTGGATTCTGTGATTGTTTGGGAAGAATGGGTATTTATGTATGCATTCAATATTGCAGGGAAGGAGATTGAAAGAGCTTAAGAATCAACAGTGAGCTCAATTATGTATCAAGAACATAACGCACACTAGGTGTTCGAGAGAGGGTTTGAGTGATTGGGTTTGCATCAGGGTTCTTATGCTGTCAGTGGCTCATAAGTTCAGCTGAGAAATGGTGAATGGAGTTACATCTGCTGTTGGTTGTGCAGGTGGACTAGCAGTGAAAGGATCTGATGGCTGGCAGAGGAACTAAACAAAGAATGGAGCAGCTGGAGCTGCAGTGAAGCAATTACAGATGTGGTTCTGTGTAAACAGAGAAGAGAAGATGGAAGAAATAATGTGTAGAGAATGCAAGTGGTATGAGGATTGCTGGGAGATGTAGAGCTGGAGTTGGTTCTGGTCAGATGAGGGCAATGGTTGTATGTCCTAGAGCTAGGTCAAGAATAGGAGCTGTATGGTTTAGAGTGGAGGCTGTTGTTGTTGGTGATGCTTAGCAGCTGGTGGTGGAAATGCAGATGTAGTGGTTCTGGTGGATTTAATGAATGATGCAGTTGGCGCTTTGAGATGGTTGAGGAGGCTGAACTGAAATTGCATCCTGTGAACTAAACTTGCAGCTGTGGTGTTAAAGCTGTTGCTGTGGCCATGAATTGGTCTGTTGGTGCAGCTGGTCGCAATGGAAGTGGAATGTGCTACTGCCAGGATAGGGGAGATAGACCTGGTGTAGGTGGCTTGCAAAGGCAAGGCGGGAATGGAGCAAAAGTGCAGTTCAATTGGAGTTGGATCGAAGGGTTCTTGGTTGTGGTGGCTTACTGCCGGTGTTGAGCTGGACGACTGAATTCAAGTGGAGTTGCCGCCGTATCTGGGACAGCAGGTAGAGCGAGATGCTCAAAGGCTAGGAAGCTGTTGAAGCTGCAACTACAGATGGACCTGTGATTTGAATGATAGGTCTGGACCAAGGGGCTGTATACCAAGGGTTGCGAATGGATTGAGCTGAAGCAGGTGCTGCTGGGAGCATTTCAGGCTTGCAGGGAATGGTTTTAGGAAGTACATGCAGGGTGTGCTGTGCAGTGCAGGCCATAGAAAGTACTGGAGATCGCGAGCAGGCATTGCAGTTGGAGCTGCTGTTGTTGCTGTGCTCGAGAATTGATGTTGTATTGCAGGTGCCAGCCGTGGTCTTTGACAGAAGTGAAAGGAATAATGTTGCTTCCGCAATGATTTTGTTGGGTGACCTGATATGAGAGAGTAAGGGTTCTATAATTGATGTTGGAAGCTCTTGCAGTTTTGGCTATTGCAATCAACAAGAGCTGTAGAGAGTATGTCATCTATGCTGCTGCATTGGCAGAATTGGACACTTGTAGTATACATGCAGGGAGAATATGCTGGCAGTGGTGAAGGTCAAAGCGATGCTCGAACAGGAGATGACGAGCAATTATGTGATGTTGGCAGCGATGGAATAAACAAGTTTGACATGAAAGAATAGATACAGTTGAACTGATCCGGTGAATGAATATGAGCTGTTGATGGAGTTGGTTTTGTTCTGCTCAGGTTTTGGCCAATGGAACCAGTCAGTCTAGTCAGCAGTCTAACTCTGACCTTGACTCACCAAGTTAGACTCTGACTCGGTGTTCAGGTCATCTGAGATATTTGATCGGGGACCGACGATTATTCCGACCAAGTTCCGGCGAACTTCCGGAACTTATCCCAGTTTTCCGGTGACATGTTCTGGGGCATATTTACTACATGGGTTTCTCTTGTGTGGGCTTGGTGAACACATTGGATGTGGGCTTTTGAGTTATGACCTATTTTTGTAAAGCAAAGGGCTATAAAAAGAGGGAGTTTCTACAACTTTGGATATCACGTAATTTCTATTCTACTGGGAGTTTTGCAGAGGGCTGGAACTAGGGTTTGCTTCCTTGTTTCATTTTAATCTTCATTATTTCATTTATTATATTTGATTATGAACTCCAATATTATGAGTAACTAAAACTCTCTTTGATTAAGGGCGATTTCGAAGCCCGAAATATGAATCTATATTTGATATGAAATAACTTGTTCACTTGCATCCATTTATGTTATTGACTGATTTTCTACTATTCTAATATTGTCTATGGATTATTTGTTAAGGGTTTAAGTTCGAAATTGAATCATTAATTCTTAATCTATTTGCTAGTTTAGGTGATTCATGCTTTTGAGTTCATCACTAGGAGCAACCTTATCTCACAGAACTTAGAGCATTTGTTTAAGTCACACCTAGTAAGCGTACCTATAGGAAACTTGGCAAATAGGAACCGGTAGTCGAGCGCTTCCGTATCCGGTGAGCTAGGAGATAGTAACAGAATAGTTGAGCGTACTAATTATTCTAGGGTTGTTAGTAACATGATAATGCAACGAACTTGGCTATATATCAATTTGGTTTGAATTTCGTGGTCTAGAATGATTTTTTTTTTTGATAAGTCAAAATTGTATATATAAATAACCAAATTACAGAAAAACGAATTCAAGACCAGAGGTCATAACAACCCCCTAAACTTGTAGACTCTTAAAAAAATAAAACAGCAAGAGGAAGGTAAAGACCACTCTATGGATGTCTCCTCCTATGTTGGACATGAAAATAATCTAAAATATTAACATCATTTGCCGAATTGTCCGTGTAGCCTTGGAGGCGCACCGAATATTCTTGAATCCGTTTCAAAACTCTTTTGAAGAAAATACTCCAATTTGGTTTCTTTTGTTCAAAGACTACCTTGTTTCTTACAGCCCATATCTCAGACTTAAGAACTAAGTTTGCCAACAGCCATAAACGCTTTACCAATTTGCTTCTACCTGCCGCTTCTTTATTTGAATACATTTTACAATATCTCAGACTAGAATATCTCAGACTAGAATGAACCTTTAATCACTTCCATCTCATATTTGAATACATTTTACAATTTTCAGATTTTCTACAACACTATTATCTTTGCTAAGAGTATTTGCATAACAACTTAGACTTCATTCCTCCCTTGGGACGATCCTGCTTACATTATACTACTTGCTAGTGTAAAAAAGTAGAGAAATATTATTTTTGCGAGATTCGACGCCTCGTCATGAGGCTGTTTTTGGCATGGAAGCAAACAGTGCTCCTGGCCCTGATGGCTATTCAGGTAGTTTTTATAGGTATGCATGGGAGGTTGTAGGGGATGATTTGATTAATGCTATACAATTCTGTTGGCAACATGGTTTTATACCTAAGGGGATGAATTCTAATTTTTTTGTTTCTATTACCAAAAGTACAAGGTTCCAAAAAGACTGAGCAATTTATACCTATTGGACTAGCAAATTTTAATTTCAAGGTTATTACAAGAATAATTACTACCAGACTGAGCACAATGATTGAAAAGATGATTTCTGTCCAACAAGGTGCCTTTGTTAAAGGAAGGAATATACAGGATAAAATTGTACTAGCCTCTGAAATGGTAAATGAGTTGAAATGCAAAAGGAGGGGTGGTAATGTATGTATGAAATTAGAAATCACTCAAGCATATGATTCATTAAGCTTGGATTTTTTGTTTGAAGTTCTTAGAAGATTTGGTTTCTCAGAAATAGGTATTAACTGGTTGAGAAAGCATTTTGAATCAGCAAATATTTCAGTTCTTGTGAATGGTAGTCCATGTGGATTCTTTGGAGTGGGAAGGGGATTAAGACAAGGTGATCCATTATCACCTATCTTATTTATATTAGCTGAGGAAGTTTTGAGAAGAAATATAACTAATATGGTTAATGATGGGAGACTACAAGCTATGGTCACTAGAAAAGGGTGTAAGCCATCTCCTTTAATGTTTGCAGATGATATTTTCATCTTCTGCAATGGTCACAAAAGAACATTGGACAAATTAATGAATTTGTTGGGAGAGTATCAAAGTTCATCTGGACAAGTGGTAAATAAACTTAAAAGTAAATGTTTTGTTGGAGGTGTCTCTAATGCAAGAAGAATTGAAATTGCAGCTTACTTACACATGGAACTATCTGAATTCCCTGATAAGTATTTGGGAGTAATTCTAAATCCTGGTAGAGTAAAATCTTCTCAGGTTTGGAGTATGTGGAATTGATGCAGCAAATGCTTGCAGGTTGGATGGGGAAATTACTTGCATTCTCTGATAGATTAATCTTGGTGAAGTATGTATTATGTAGTATGCCAATCTACATCATGTCAGTTTACAAATGGCCACAGTCTATTATAAAGGTTTGTGAGAAGATTATAAGAAATTTCTTATGGTCAGGTGACCCTGCAATCAAAAAATTGGTAACTGTCAAATGGGAAGAAGTTAACTCACCAATTACAAAAGGAGGGCTGGGTCTTAGAAGGTTAGAAGTAATGAACAAAGCTTTGTTGATGAAATTAGTATGGAAGATTGAAACTGAGGATGCTGAATGGAATCAGTTCATGAGAGCAAAATACAAGAACTCAAAGAATGAATGGATTACAACTTATAAGAAATCATCTATATGGCCAGGTATCAAATGGGTAACTTTTAATGTCAAGGAAGGAAGTAAGTGGTTAGTAGCTGATGGGAAGAAGATATCTGTATGGAAGGATAAGTGGATCAAGGATTATGCTCTTATTGATAGATATGTAAATGATACTTATGTTGTGCAGAATATGGACTTACAAGTACATCAGTTAATAGTGAATGGCAGATGGCAAGTTCCAGAGCTGATGTACAAATTTTTTGATAAAAGAGAACTTCCAGTTCTGACTAAGGGGGAAGATATTTTAATCTGGGAAAATTATCTTCAAGGTAATTTTACTGTGGCAAGTGTTGCTAATAAAGTTTGGGATCCATGCATTCGTCCATGTACATCAACTAATTTATGGAAGATTTTGAGAGGTTCTTGTGCCACTGAAGAAGCAGTAAGAAAGAAAGGATTCTATACAGTATCAAAATGTTACTTGTGTGGTAAAAATCAAGACACTATGGAACATATATTATGGCAATGTGAGTTTAGTGTTCAAATATGGTATTGGTTGGGGGGGGGGGGGTATCTTTCAATGTTTAAGTCCCATGTTCTTTGCTGAAGTTTTAAATGTGGCTAAAGGGAAGAGTGCAGCTGTAAAGTCAATCTGGTTAAACAGTGCATTTATTACTATGACAGAACTGTGGCATACAAGAAATAGAATGATATATGAGAATGAGAAGCCAAACATCATAAAATTTAAACAAAGAGTTGTCACAGGGGAATGTGGAGTTAGAATCAAAGTCAATAAATGGAGTGGAATGTATGACTTAAACATCAAAGGCAGTACTTTGGAATTACTGGGATAAGAACTCTGACTACTCAGGTGAAGCAATGCTTTTTCAAACTGCCTTCCAGAAACCAAGTAATGATTTGTTGTGATGGTGCATCTAAGGGGAATCCAGGGTGTGCTGGTGTTGGATTTGTAGCAAGAAATGATGTGGGGGCATGTATAGGTGCTGCTTTTGGTGGACTGGGAATTGCAACTAACTACCTAGCAGAGGTGATGGCACTGGAGATTGCTGGTGAATGGGAAGTTAATAGACACTATACTGAGGTATGTTTTAGTCTGGATTCAAATGCAGTTCTCACAACTTTCATGAATGACAATATACCTTGGATAGTAGTGAATAGATGGAAGATTATACAGCAGCACATCATTGCAATAACATTTAAACACTCATTTAGAGAGATAAATTTCTCAGCTGATCATATGGCAAGAAGGGAGTGCTTCTTCCAAGAGGTGTTGTCTTATACTATGAAGAAAAACCTGAATTTCTAGGAAATCTGGAGAGTGAGCATGGTTTATATTTCAGATGTTGCTCTTGATTAGTTTAACAATTTTGTACTTCAGTTTTGCTTTGGTAAGGTTTGTCTGTTTATTCTTTGTATTTTGTAATTGGGCTTATGTTATGGGCTCAAATCCTTTTTGCTTTGCCTTATATTGGGCCTTATGTAACTGTAATTGAAGTTTGTTTAGTAATAAAATTCATGATATAGAAAAAAAAAGGATAATTATTATGTTGATTGATTATGTTGCAGAAAAAGAATTATTTTCTAATTCGTATAGATAAAAGCAAAAGAAATTTGCACATCAAGTTGGAGAAACTCGCAGCAATATTACGAGAAGCATAAAATGAATGTACGAAATTTACAAGGAAGAAAAAGAGAGAAACAGAACTAAATAGATCCATCACCACCTTCATCAGATTTCTCTTCTTCTTCAGATTTCTCCCCATTACCAGATTTCTCTTCTTCATTATTATCATTATTATCTCTATCTTCGTCAGATTTCTCTTCCTCACCAGATTTTTCTTTATCATTATCATCTTCGCCAGAATCCTCAGTCTCGCTATCAGAAATAATAAGATTTAGAGTTTTTGCTGGAATCTCCTTTGCAAGATCAGGGTACGTAGAGTAAGGAATATCATGATCATCACAAACCAATTTAACGTCATTATTGCGAACAACAACAAGAGAGCTATTAAAATTCGCGGTAGTAATTCTAAATTGTTCTTTCAACCGTGAATATTTCTCATTGCGAGCAGTAATACTATTTGCGAGTTGATTCTTTTCAACTTCAAGTTCTCCAATCCTTTCAGAATATCTCTTTTCAGCTCCTACAAGTATATAACAAAAAGTTGAAAATTTTGCAAGGAAGAACAATACAAACAAAAAATTAATAAGGAAGGATGACTAATAACCTTCTCTTTCAGAAATCATGTCTTTAATTAAATCCGCTTGTTCAACATGAAGACTGACATATACACCTAAATTAGTTCTGGCATTGTCAAGAACTTTCGCAGCCCAAGCAAACTCCACATCATTATTTATAAGAAGACGGGAACGAATTTGGTTTTCTCTTTCAATAAAACCTTCCTTCTCGCGGATAAGCCCATCCCTTTCAATTTGAACTTCAAGAATGGTCTTATGGAAATTTGCTAAGGTTTCAGCTCCTTGTCTAGATATACGGTCTTTGTCTTTTGAGAGATCTTTGTTTTTGGCCTTTAAAGTTTTAATCTCAACTTTGGAATTATGATAAAGTTGTTTGAATTTGTGAGTTATATCTAAACAAGATCTGTAGTCAATTTCTAAGAGGCGAAACTTAGATCTGAGTTCATCTATGTAAAGGGAATTAACATTGGAAGGGTTATTTAAAGAATTATTAAGAAGTTCTAGAAGAGTATCATTGTCTATTGGTTCAGGAAAAGAGCGAATGGTTAAAGCCTCATCAGTGAGACCATAAATGTCTGCGAGAATGATAAATCAAGTAAGAAAGAATAGTGAAACATAAAATTATGAAGGAAAAGAAGAAGGTTATCATACCTAAGAGTTGTTTGTTAACAGTATCAAGATTGGATACTTTGAGCGATTGTTGAAGAAGATTATTCTCAAGTTCTTTATTCTTCTCGTGAAGATTAGCAAGTTCAGCTTCCATTTGTTCATTCTTCTCGCAAAGATTAGAAAATTCAGATTTTAGTTCTTCATTCTTTTGGCGAAGAACAACATTCTTCTGTTGAGAAAATTCACGCCTATTGTCTAAATCAGAAGCAACATCAAAAGCAGCTCTTCCAACCTGCGATAGAAATATATAAGTCAAGATCTGGCAAAAACATCAATAGATACATAAAAAGGATGAGCAAGTAGAAACATACCAGGCTACTAAGCGAATTCAGGAGACTTAGAGTCAGCAATCTTGAAACCCCACGAAGGGAATCACTATCAGCTAATATGGGAGCATCGCAGACTTTGGCGAGGGACTGGGATATTCCATTAATAGCTTCATCTCCATAGTCGTTTGGGATACCAAATGTATTATTGCCAAAAAATTTGGATAGTTGAGACATTGCAAATTCAGAAGAAGAAAAATCCTTTATGGAAAAAACATCATTATAAACGCCGAAATTATCATCATCGTTGTCCTTATCAAAATCAACACTTAAATTTTATTGAATAGGTTGAGGAGTTGAAGAAGAAGGGAGTTGGGTTTTTCTTCTCTTTAAGGGAGGATCGTCAAATTCATCACTGCGAGGAGCAGCAAGCTTCCCTTTGGGAGGGGCGTTGGATCTCCCCTTACGATCATTTGAAGATTTCACCTTGGTTTGTGGTTCCATTGGTTCTAATTCTTTAATTACCTGCGAGTACAGATAGAGATAAGAAATAAAGGCAACAATATATTGTTAAGATTTATAAAGAAAATATTTCTTACTTCATCTGTGAGTAATTGAAGAGCTGAACGAGTAGCAGGTTTCCTAAATTTCTCATAGTAGGCCTTCAATCTCTCAATCTAGTAAACAGGCATAATCAACGAGAGCTTAAAGATGTGAAAATCAAAGAAAAATAATAAAAATAACTTGTTATGTGAAGAACTAGGTAAGACATACTTCTTTATCTTTCTCAGGCCAATAGAACACCCATGGTTGGTATTCCACGAGATTTGCAGGCAAGGCATGAGTGCCAGAAATATACGGGCCCTCTAAAATCAGAGGAAAAATAAACCACTTGTCATTGCTAGAATGGCGAGGACCTTGATTAGTATTTGTATGCCAATCTATATATAGCATAATAGCTTTATCTTCAGCAATCTTATCTTTCTTTTGCAAGCGGATGCCCCAGCAAGTGCGATCTCTCTTCATGGGGATTATGTCATAGTTGATGAAGAAATTATCCACAGTATACATCGCGGGAATGATTGGAACATCCTTGAATTGAGGATTCTTCGCAGCATAAGGGTAGCGAGATCCTTTATTGGCACCGCGAGAGGCATATTCAAGTAGTAATCGAATACAATCTCTACCCAGTTGATATACTGCTCGCGAGAATTTCTCGTGAGAAATTATTTCATAAAATAAGGGAAGATCTGGGTCATAGAGAGGAATTGGAAGACTAGCGTCAAGTTGACCTAGCGATACTATAACTTTATCACGAGAACATTGATGATCAGAAAATAATTTGATGGAAAGCTCGGATTTAGGAGTTTGATTTGGAATCGTAGACAAAGTAAAACCTTTACTTTTGAGTTTTTCTCGCATTTCACCAAAAGCAGCTAAATTTTTAGCACCAGCAACAACCATTTTTTAAGTGTGGGAATGAAGAAAAAGGTTAAAAAATAAAAAAGAAACCACAGCAGTAACAGACGCGCAATTTACGGAAGAACAATAAACTTGCAGAGGAGTTACGGAGAGAAAGAAGAAGAAAGTAAAAGAGGAAAAGAAAAGAATGAAAGGAGTATTTATAGAAGAAGAAATTTCTCGAAGAAGATGAATGCAATAAATGCTAAGAAAAGACATGAACGGTCAGATCGCAGCGGTTAGAGAGGACGTGTCATAAACTTATTAGAAGAGAGAATATGTGAAAACAGCTGGTGAAGAATACAAAAACGTGTCAGAACAGAGAAATCTGAAAAGATAAGTAGTTGCGGCATTTTAAAATTCTCATGATCTTCTCTTCTTCGCAGAAAAGACATGAGAAGAGGCAAGATGTAGGACCAGAATATCGCTACAACACTTTTTCTTCGAGATTAACAACATTTCCCAGTGAGCATCACCGCGAGCTTTTTAACAACACTTTGCGAGTGTCACAAAAGCATTCAAAAGAGTGACGTAATAGCTGACGATTGAAGAAAACATAAGAAAAGCATGTTTGTCCCGCGATGGCTACAAAGCTTGTGAGAATAAACATTATAACTATCGCGGTACAATCGCAGAACAAATCCGAAATAAGAGGAAAACTTAGATGTCATCCATTATATAACTACCCTATAAATAGAGACCCAATATGTCCAGAAAAGGATGATGTATTTTTGAGAGTTGAGAAAGTCCTGAGGAGAGAGAAACTTCAAGAGAAAAGTTGTATTCTTGAATTCTTACATTTCCTGTAAACATTTCTGAAAATCAAATAATAAAGTGTCGTTCTTAATCTTCAAATTTGAGTTGGTTATTACAAATTCTTAACAAGGGTGTAGTGTAAGATTTCCTGCAACTACATATCCTACTGAGTGTCACAACTCACGTCGTATTATGACAAAAATTCCAGATTTTATGACACCACGAGGAGCTAATGGCGGAAAAGCATAGAGATCGGTTTTGGTGTTTTAATTAGTAGTTGCAAATTATGATTGGAAATTTGTAATAAAATATCATCAAACTCTCTTTTGGATGATTTATTGAGTGTTTATTGAGTATTTACATTTTGGAGATTTTTGGGTTAATGTATAATTAATGGAACAATGTTTTATTAAGAAACTTTTATTTGATTAGACAATGAAATTTTTTGAGTCATGTTAGTTTGACTGTTAATGATAATTATTCTATAATATATATATTCCTGAATATTTTTTTTGTAAATCTATAATTCGCAGTAAATGAAGTGGTTAAAATATTAGAATTTTATGAGTCCCAGGAGTATTTTTAAAATAACGGTTTCTCACTGTAAGAAATCAAAACGTTTTCTGACAGATTCAACTATATTGAATTGTTCTTGTTTTCAAGTTAGTCTATGTTATGTTTTAGACTTTCGTATCTTCTGTAAACTTGAAGATCTTCATTTTTACTTTTCAAAATCGTAAACTAAACCTGAATTGGAGTTCTGAGTGATTTTATATGATTTTTATAAAATGGACTATCTTTGTTTTTCTTTTCTGAAGTTCTGGTCAACTATGTATTTGACTGTAGTCAAAAGGTGCTTAAGATAATGTAAAAATTATATAAAAATTATCAATGGAACTATGCTAGGTTAGGATCCATAACGTATAATCATAATAATTTTTGGATTTGAATTTGGTTCAGTAAAAATCTTGGAGTTAACTGATGTCTGTTTTTGTTTTATAATTCTTCCTTAAACATGCGATTCCTTTGGATTAAATCTGGAAAGTTGAACGGTTAAATTAATTTTTATGGTAAACTTCAATTCTTTAGTGTTCATGTGGGTTAAAAATCATGACAAGTTAACGGTTAGATGTTCCTAAAGGAATTTTTACGTATCCGCTGCGACCGAATTTCTGAATTGAACATAACAAAAATTTAGAAAAAGAATTAGTTGTTTAAACTTGGGCCAAGTGTGGAAGTCTAGGCTTGTTATTAAAAGTAGCATTTCGGATTTTGGGTTTGGATTTGGGCCGAAATCCAGGCCTGGAATTTGGGGTGTTACATTATTTATATATTTTTTGTATTCCATATGTATTAATAGTTTTGACACTAAAATTGACAAAGGGGGAGATTGTTACAGCATTGCTCGGTCGAACTCGCATGCGTTGCTATCTCAAGCATGTTTTTCAATGTTAGTGATCAAAACTATAAAGTCTTGATTTCTAGTCTACTATAGCTAAGGTCTCGGACTTGGATATAAAGTGTAGTTGAGCTCAAGAACTCCATGGCGATCATCATACAAGATGAAGGACTACACAAGGAACCAGTGAATCTTTATCGGCTAAAAGGTATGTGAAGACTTGAACTTATCTATCACTCAAAAGTCTATCTATTTTATCTCCTATCTTGAGACAAAAGTCGTATTACTATATAAACTAAGAATATACACATATTTCATTTCGAGATGAGTAGATCTCGCTTATCTATTTCTAGAAATATGTGTTGGTAAAGCTTTCGCTTTAGCCAAGTTCATCTTTACCTAATGACTAAAGTCATGTTATGTTTCAATCATTTTGGAAATCGCTCTGATGAAAAATAGTTTGTGAATAACAACTATATAACGCCCTATGAGAATGTTCCGATGATTGAAATGAGAGTTTAGACAATATAACCATTGGAGTATATAAACATTGTTGTGGCAACACATATATGTATAAGTCCTTATAGCTTGAACCGAAGTTTGTGAACTTTGTTGATTAAGTGAAACCGGAACGTGAGCCATCAACTCAGTCCGCGAACTGGCGTAGTTCTCGAACCCAAGAATTTTTGCTGGAGTTGTAGCTAGGTTTCATTCCGCGAACTAACGGAAGTTCTCGACCCGAGAATTTCTTCTGGAGTTTGTAAACTCCAACCGTTTGACTTGAGTCCGCGAACTTGAGTAGGTTATGTCTAAAAACGATGTTTGTGAACTTATCGCAATTATCTAAGGAATGCTATTACAAACCGTGGATTTATAGTTCATGAATCGATTCGAGTGAATCACATCGTTTTTGCTTCAATTGTGTCTTGTGTAGTACATGGGATCTCATAGTAATTGAACAACTCTCTAACTAGTTCATTTGAGTCATTTGGACTTGTCATGGTGAAGAAGAATATGGTTGATATGAAAGTTATCATTTGGCTAATCATTTGGTTAACTAGTGTTGAACCAACTAATGTACATGTTAATTTGGGTACGGTTACACAAACCCAAAATCGTCAAGTACATGTGTGTATAACAAGCTAAGTTTTCGATCTAACGGTTGATAAATATTAGCTTGTATCTAATCAGGTTTTCATACGGTGAATATTGAATGCTTTGTTACCAAGCTAACATTGATTACAAACCCTGATTTGAAAGATTATATAAGGGAGAACTCTAGCAACTGGGAAACCTAATCCCCACACATTCTGTGTGATACTAGTTTGCTAAGTTAGAGTCGATTCTCCTTTAACCTTTGGTTTTCTTCTTATAAAACTTGGTTAACGACTTAAAGACTTCATTGGGATTGTGAAGCCAGGACGATACTACTTTTATCGTAGTTGTGTGATCTGATCTTGTTGTTTCTATTGTACGAGTACAATTATAATAATTGGCTTGAGATTTCTATCTACGATATGCAAGATATAAAAGTAATCACAAACATCTTCGTCTCATCGTTTGTGATTCCACAATATCTTTTCTCGCTGCGTCGATTAAGACTATTGTGAGGTGATTGATAAAATTGAGATGTTCTTCAGGAATATAAGTCTGGTTTTATTGATTGGTTCATGTTCACCTTGATTTATCAATAGACGGAACAAAACTCATAGGTTTATTCGTGAGAGACGAATTTATCTTTCTTATAGACTTTTCTGTGTGAGATAGATTTGATTATTAAAGTCTTCGACTTTGGGTCGTAGCAACTCTTGGTTGTGGGTGAGATCAGCTAAGGGAATCAAATGCACAGTATCCTGCTGGGATCAGAGGCGTAGGAGCATAACTGTACCTTGGATCAGTGTGAGATTTATTGGGGTTCAATTATAGTCCAGACTGAAGTTAATTTGGAGTAGGCTAGTGTCTGTAGCGGCTTAATACAGTGTATGTTAAATATGGACTAGGTCCTGGGGTTTTTCTGCATTTGCGGTTTCCTCGTTAACAAAATTCTGGTGTCTGTGATATTTATTTTCCGCATTATATTTTTATATAATTGAAATAATACAAGTTGTGCGTTGTTCAATAAATTTGAATATCCGACCTTATTGGTTGTTGATTTAAATTGATTGACACTTGGATATTGGTCTTTGGTACCAACCAAGTTATCTCTCTTTGATTAAGACTCGCAGATGGTATTTGCTTGAGTAAATCAAATCGAGAGAATAATATAATAACTCCTTGAGATATTTTCTATTTGATTGAGTCTAGTTGATTCTCTAGAAAGTAACTCGGAGTTGTCCATACAGATTGCTAATCGAAATATTGGGTGAGGTTGTTAGACCCCCGCTTTTTCATTCACCTCAACACAACTTGTATGTGTTGAAAGTGCATCCTCACCAATAAATGCCATGCTATGTATACGGTGAGGGAAGCACAACAACTGGGGCGCACAAATTATATTCGGTAAGGCTGTATAAATCAATTGGACTTTTCTAAAAAGGTATGTCTATAAACTTGAGAAAGTTTTATGTTTTTATTACTTGTTGGAGTACTTATAATGATCCATGTACCTTGATTATCGTTCATTTCTACCTAACTTGATATGTGTTTAAGGTTCTTAAATGTTTAGGTTTGAAAATATTAGTTCAGGATGTTTGGTCTTCATGGTACACATACAAAGTATGCATAGTAAGGGTGCACAGGAACCGAGCCGGACCGACGGACCGTCCCGGAACCGGTGGAACCGTACCTAGTTTTTTACCAAACCGAGGAAGGGGGTACAGGTACCGGTCCAAAAAATAGGAACCGAGCTCTAGGGGGTACATGTACACGGTCCAATACAAGTCACGTGCCATCCCGGACCGAATGTACCGAGAAGTCCAGAAGTCCTTTTCCAACCATCAATGATCGGAATGGAAGCTGCTGGAATTCATGAGACTACCTACAACTCAATCATGAAGTGTGACGTCGATATTAGGAAGGATCTGTATGGAAACATTGTTCTCAGTGGTGGTACCACCATGTTCCCTGGTATTGCTGACAAGATGAGCAAGGAGATTACAACCCTCGCCCCAAGCAACATAAAGATTAAAGTGGTAGCTCCACCTGAGAGGAAATACAGTGTCTGTATTGGAGGCTCCATCTTAGCATCACTCAGCACTTTCCAGCAGGTTTGTTTCTTAACTTTCACCGCATACATGGTATTTCGCTCGAACCTAACATATTCTCAATGGATATTTCTGTTTTGTTAATGCAGATGTGGATTTCCAAGGCAGAATACGGTGATTCTGGACCATCAATTGTGCACAGGAAGTGCTTCTAATCAACACAATTGAGCAGGGACAAAACATATTAACATCATGAAGATAAATGTGTATCGAAAAATACGGAGCTCACACAAATACAAAGCTTCATGGGAGCTGAACTGTTTGTCCGTTAGGTGCAACTGTAATGGTGCAAGGGGAAGAAAAAATAGAGAGGATAAGGTACCGATTGGTACCGGTACCATACCTGGTACCGGAACCGAGGTACAAGGTACATGTACCAGTCCAAAAATTTGGAACCGAGGCTGGGGAGGTACAGGTACTCAGCCTCGGCAAGAACCGAGCCGAACCATACCGTGTGCACCCTTAATGCATAGCATCATTTAAAACCAAAATCCAGAGGTTTAAGTTCGCAAACCCCATCTGCATACTGCTCCAGGATACGAAAATTCGTTTGCAAACCCGTATGCATACTTGACGTCGATATTTGGTAAACTTGTTTTGCCCGTAACTTCTTCGTACGAACTCGGATTGACCTAATTCTTTTTGCAATCTATTACTCTTTGAATTATATTCAAAATGGAGATGAGAAACCTTGAATTTGGATGAGTTAATATTGGTATTTGTCCTGACTCTTATTTTTGAGTATTTTGCTCCGTTTCGTTGCACTTGTTCCACTTCTTTTGAACTTGGGCACTTGGATTCTTGGAGTACTAATCTTCTAAGCTACTTTTTAGCTTTTACAAGAATGTTGTTGGTGAAGCACAAAGAAGGAAGTTCAAGAATGGGCACTAGTACGCATTACCATGGGATTCTATGGTGCATGGTCGTTAATGAATTCGTATGTTCTTCTTTGTTAAGAAAATATTTTTATACGCCTTTGGTAGCTTTTCTTGGTATTATTCCGGGCGAAAAATATTGATTCTACCTTCTAAGGGCAAATCATCTTATATGTGCATTACGAGTTTGTCTTGATGCCTAGGAAATTTTTTATGAGAATTTATTCTTGTTTTTGAGAAGGATTACTAGTTTGGAATAGCAATTATTGTGATTTCACATAGCTATGTCCAACGTTTTTATCTTCTTGTTTTTAGATTTATTGGTTTAAAATCTAAACTTGTTTGGAAGATGATTTTTGCAGTATTAATCTTTATGATTTTATATATTGCAATATTGTTATGGGATATATGTGTTTACGTCTGTGAACTTGATTGTCCCATACTTTGTCAAAAGTAAAGTCGTTCATGAGTTGATATGAAAGTATTGATGAAATAATGAATGGACTTTTGAGAAATACAAAAGTTAAGCCTATTATGTCAATTTTTGATGGAAGATAGGTTAAAATCTTTTGTAATTTAAGGATTATGTTTATTGTATGTCATTGTGAAAATGTTGATGGAAACATAGAATGAATCCTTGTGTATTCCGCAGTAATTGATCTTCCCTGATCCATGTATTACTGTGAGGCTCTGTATTGTGTCTTATGTTGAGGACTAGACAACCAAGTTGATTACTTTTGTGATAAGCTTAGTTGTGTTCCGTAAGGTACTTTATGTAGAGCACATTGAACTAAATTAATCAACTTGTGTGGTTATTTAGTTATGACTCCGTAAGTATTTTCTTATGTTTGAGCGTTTTTTACTTGGTTGATTATTTTCATGATTAACTTAGTCATTGCTCCATAGATTTTCTTATGTGAGTATAAACGATTAAATTGATTACTTTTGTGATTAGTTTGATTGTGTATTCCGGTTAGATTAATTATGGGTTCTCTTGTGATTAATCTAATTGAGTTTTTAAGTCTCCATAAGTTAACTTGTGTTGATCATATTCGGTTACTTTTGTAATTGAATATTTTTGGATTCAAATTCATACTTGTATGTGATTTTTTGTCCAAAAAAATCCTTCTTTTCTTTTGAAATTAAGGTCGCTCTTGTTGTTCCTTAGGGAATGACATATTATGGGGGAGAGTTCTAAATTGAACTTGTGCTTAATTGCCAAATGTTTGTGGGGAGTGTGTCTGTAGAATATTATAGGTGTTATCTTGTATCTTTATAGACTCCTTGATGAATGCATTTAGCTTCGGCTTTATGATTGCATCTAAATAAGATGATATACATTTACCTTTGGTCATGAAACGTCTCTTACGGAAATTTCATTAGGATCCCGTTCTTGTACCTTTGCCAATTTTATTGAAAAAAAGGGGGAGAATTAATATGTAGTTCACACTACAAATACATATGGTTTTCGGATCATTATGTAAGGGGGAGTGGTTTCCATGTGAGATGGAGTATTGACTAAGGGGGAGTGACATATCACCATAGTATTGTTATTAAAGTTGTGATGCAATTGGACTTTGACGTTGTGTAATGATACTATGACACTGTATAACAATGATTGATAACTCTTGTTTTCTCGTTGTTATAGCTATGGATTTTCAACAACGATGATGCTAAACTTACAACCTTTGGGATCACTGGAGTACTTGGAAGTGACGAATATTTCGTGTAATGTTGAAGATTAGACATGTGGAATAGGATCTACAAAGTTTATTTATATATTTTTTTGTATTCCATATGTATTGATAGTTTTGTCACTAAAATTGACAAAGGGGGAGATTGTTAGAGCATTGCTCGGTCGAACTCGCATACGTTGCTATCTCAAGCATGTTTGTCAATGTTAGTGATCAAAACTATAAGTCTTGATTTCTAGTCTACTATAGCTAAGGTCTCGGACTAGGATAGAAAGTGTAGTTGAGCTCAAGACCTCCATGGAAATCATTATACAAGACAAAGGACTACTCAAGGAACTGGTGGATCTTCATCGACTAAAAGGTATGTGGATACTTGAACTTATCTGTCACTCAAAAGTTTATCTACTATATCTCCTATCTTGAGACAAAAGTTATATTACTATACAGAATAAGATTATACACATTTGGTATTTCGAGCCGAGTATATCTCGCCTATCTATTTCTCGAAATATGTGTTGGTAAAGCTTTCTCTTTAGCCAAGTTCATCTTTGCCTAGTGACAAAAGTAATGTTAAGTTTCAATCACTTTGAAAATTGCTCTAACGAAAAATATTTTGTGAATAACAACTATATAACGTCCTCTGAGAATGTTTCAATGATTGAAATGAGAGTTTAGACAATATAACCAATGGAGGATATAAGCATTGTTGTGGAAACACATATGTGTATAAGTCCTTATTCCTTGAACCAAAGTTTGCGAACTTTGTTGATCAAGAGAACCGGAGCAATTCGCGAACTTTAGTCCGAGAACTGGCGAAGTTCTCGAAACCGAGAATTTCTGCAGGAATTTGTGAACTCTAGCTGGGAACTTAAGTCCGCGAACTTTGGTAGGTTATGTCTAAAAACGATGTTTGTGAACTCATCTCTATAAACTAAGGAATGCTATTGCAAACCGTGGCTATATAGTTCATGAACCGATTCGAGTGAATCAAATCGTTTTTGCTTCAATTGTGTCTTGTGTAGTACATAAAGATCTAAGCAATTGAACAATTCTCTAACTAGTTCATTTGAGTCATTTGAACTATTTATGGTGAAGAAGAATATGGTTGATATGAAAGTTATCATATGGCTAACCATTTACTTAACTATTGTTGAACCAACTAATGCACAAGTTTGGGTACGGTTTTCATAATCCTACAAACGTGTATTACATGTGTATAACAAGCTATGTTTTCGATATAATGATTGATAAATATTAGCTTGAATCTAATCAGGTTTTCATCTAATGGTGAATATTGAATACTTTGTTACTAAGCTAACATTGATTGCAAACCCTGATTTGAAAGACTATATAAGGAGGAACTCTAGAAACTGGGAAGCCTAATCCCCATACATTTTGTGTGATGCTAGTTGTGCTAAGCTAGAGTCGATTCTCCTTTAACCTTTGGTTTCTTCTTCTAAACCAGGTTAACGACTTAACGACTTCATTGGGATTGTGAAGCCAGATCGATACTACTTTTATCATAGTTGTGTGATCTGATCTTTTTGTTTCTATCATACGAGTACAATTGTAATAATTGGATTGAGATTTCTATCTCCGATAGGCAAGATATTAAAGTAGTCACAAACATCTTCGTCTTATCATTTGTGATTCCACAATATCTTTTTTCGCTGCGTCAATTAATATTATTGTGAGGTGATTGATAAAGATGAGCTGTTCTTCGGAAATATAAGTCTGGTTTTATCAATTGGTTCATGTTCACCTTGATTTATCAAAAGACGGAACAAAACTCGTAGGTATATTCGTGGGAGACGAATTTATCTATTACCATATACTTTTCTGTGTGATACAGATTGGTTTATTAAAGTCTTCGACTTTGGGTCGTAGCAACTCTTAGTTATGGGTGAGATCAGCTAAGGGAATCAAGTACGTAGTATCCTGCTGGGATCAGAGGCGTAGGAGCATAACTGTACCTTGGATCAGTGTGAGATTGATTTGGGTTCAACTACAGTCCAGACCGAAGTTAGCTTGGAGTAGCCTAGTGTCTGTAGCGGCTTAATACGTTGTATGTTTAATCTGGACTAGGTCCCCGGGTTTTTCTGCATTTGCGGTTTCCTCGTTAACAAAATTCTGGTGTCTGTGTTATTATGGTGTCTATGTTATTTCATTTTCTGCATTATATTGTTTATCTTTATAATTGAAATAATACAGGTTGTGCGTTGAAGTCCAATCATTTAGAATATCTAACCTTTGGTTGTTGATTTACATTGATTGACATTTGGATATTGGTCTTTGATACCATCCAAGTTATTCCTTTTATTTGATTAAAGAATCGTTGATTTCTATTAGCTTGAGTAAATCAAAACAAAAGAGAGATAATAAATCCTTGAGATATTTCTATCTAGATTGAGTCTGACTGTCTAGTTGATTTTCTAGAAAGAAACTCGGAGTTTCTCCATACATATTGCTAATTCAAAATATTGGGTGTGGTTGTTAGACCCCCGCTTTTTCAATTTTGCTTTTGCTTAACAAAATTTCGGTAAAATTCATATATATATTACATTATGTGTGTATGGATGTGTGTGTGTGTGTGTGAATCAATTGTTTTCGGTTAAGAAAATCTGTGTCAATTTATTTGGCTTATTGTTTGATATCTTCTTTATTGTTTCTTATCAAGTGTTTTTTCTTAACGAAATTTCGGTGCAACTGTTGTCCTATAATGTCCATGTTTGTTTGAATCCGGTTAAGAAAAATAATTGTGCAAGTTAATTTATTTGGTTTGTATGTATTGTTTATGTCTTAACGAAATACGGGATCATTTGTTTAGTCCAATTTGATTCCAGATAAGAGAAACTAAGTTAATTTTGATCTTACTTAGACTTATCAAATTGAAGGATTCGGTTATTCAAGTCTAATCGAATGCCTTGACAATAAATACTAGTTAACTAACCTAGTACTTATCTTGTCTAATCGAATGCCTTGACAATAAATACTAGTTAACTGTTTGGGACCGTGTCCAGAATTGAATACTCTCTGGATTAAGATGCTATACAAAATCTAAACCAACTTCGTATAGTTGAGACCAAGCAACTAAACCTATAGTTCACCTAGTTTCGTCTATATCCCTGCGCCTCTAACTTGAAGTAAGTCACGCACTTGGAACAATTCCTTTGGTTCGTATTCCAAACAGTAAATGAACAACAAATATGTTCTGTAACAACTCTTTTCAATCAAGTGATATGAGTTTGACAAAATGCTCTTCCGTTTATCCCAATAAACTCCTTTTTCAGGTCCTTAGATCTATCTAATAACAACTACCAAAGTAATTGTCAAGATTTTGCAATCAATACTATTAATCACAAAGAATTGTATTGATGCTGATCTACTCAACTAATCAATCCAATATATCACAAAAATAAACCGATTATAGTTGGATCCTCTTCAACCGAAACAAGTATTGTGCACACTAAAGATTATGAACCCAAATTAGAACTCTTCTTCATCTTCAAATCTTCTTAAGTCTTCAATAAACACCTGCACACAATCAAATTGAATCTCTTGTGATCAATCACACACAGAACGGAGTCTGTCAATAATGTATTATCACAAGACGTCTTTATATCTACAAACAATCTAAATATCCTCGTCGAAACTTCGATCTAGTTTGAGTGAATCTTATATCAGAAGAGAATATTCTCAAGCATAAACAAACTAAGTGCAATCAAAGTTCAACAACCGTTAGTCAATCAAATCAATCGGAAACTAAAGATAAACTGCAATTATCTAGTTTCCCACCAACGACACTAATAGATCTTTTCAATCCCAAAGAAGTCTGTAAACCGAGCCGCCGTAAGAGATTTCGCCTAATTCAGTTACTTTTTTCTACGAATAGGCGGCTCTACCAGTAACAACACAACTAGGTAGTTTTGCTGGCTCTGAGGATTAGTTTGCTTGAAATGCAAAAACTTCAATATTTATAGACCAAGGAAGTTTGGACACAAAGGAATTTCCAAAACCAAAAATATTCTCAAGATATGCAATATATTTCCAAATTCGGTTTCCATAATTCCTGGAAATGCATTATCCAAATGTTGACCAAAAATCTCTTAGAAAATCTCCAACTAGTAAATGCACATTACTAATTTTTATTTTCTATAACTGAAAATCTTAAATAAAAGATTCTTAATTTGTTTCGATCCGGGATTCTCCTTTAGCTATTAAGGAATAACTTTGAACTTTAAAAGGTAAGAATTATTGCACGTGTTCAGAGTATGTCGACATCTTTAATTTGTAAATCCTTTTTCATATTTACAATCTTGGAACCGATTTTCCACACTTCCAAACAAGTTTAGAATTGGTTCATCTGACTTCCAAGAACTATGTGATTGATTATCCTATCAAATCACCAACATGGGTTTCATGGTTCTACCAAAACAAGTTTTGGTTCTACCTTCCATGTGGGTACTAGAATTACTCACGCTAGTTACCAAAACTTGGTTCACCAGGTACTAGGATCGGTTCCCACATATATATGGTATCTAACTTGTATTTGATGCACATCATCACATGTTCGTAGGATCGGTTCCCAATAACTAAGAAAATTGTTGCACCTCTTACAAGGATCAATTCCCATTTTTTGATCAGTTGCACATCTTACTAGGATCGGTTCCCCTTTGCCTAGAGTTGGTCATACCAATTACAACAAATCGATCATACCATCTCAGGTGATTACTTAAGATCGGTTTCACTAATAAAAGTCATACCAATACAAAAGTCAGGCCTTGTGAATAGTTTTACCAAGAACATAAGCAAGTCATGAGAGGTTACACTAAACACACATATTGGTAATTCAAAATATTTGCAATGAATAACAATACCAATAAGCCTAGCGATTTCCCTTTCGATTCATAACACAAGTTTATGAATTGTACTTCATTTAAATGAATGTAATCACATTGTTTCCTAGGATGAAATCTTCACCTTTACCCATACACATAATCATAATAGCATTCATACGATTATGTCGATGTCTTATATACGAAGTTCAAAAGATAAGCGTTATACTTCGTATTGTATTCCTTAATACTAAGTCTAACTAGAGTATAATCATTCACATCTTCACAGTTATGTTTTCAATATGAAAAACTTGAAAGATATGTTAGACAATGAAACAGTTCAAGTCAAATATTACTAACCTCAAGTGGAAGGATGATGTCGTCATTGTAGCTCCTTACTTCTTCACATTCTTCATGTAATACTTGTAGTGTCTCATATCCTAATACTTTCAAGCTAACCTATACGAAGTTGACTCTATTAAATAATCAAGCGACTCTTTAAATGAGTTTTGGTTCACTGAAATATGACAATCAAACTTGACATACCAACGCTTGGTGGGTTCAACCGAGCTATGCTCTAACAGTAATCACTAAAGAAAGTACAATTATGCTTAAACATTATATCTAACGAAAGAGTAAATCATTGACTAAGGGGGAGCAACATATCATATTGATATTGTCGTTATTTGGACTACAAAAGAGAAATAACAAAGATGTTAGGATTGAAAATCTACCTATCTTATCTTACCTTTAGGGGAAGTATAAGCTTTGTTATTAGAATGTGAAGAAGCAACGAGCTACAACGACGACATCATCCTTCCTCTTGAGGTTAGTAATATTGACTTGAATTGTTTCATCCCTAACGTATCTTTCAAGTCGTGCTATATTGAAAATATACCCGCGAAGCTGTGAATGATTATGCTCTAGTAGTGAGACATGATCACATGATCATAGTGTTAAGGAATTAAGATACAAAGTATAACGCTTATCTTTTGAACTTCGTATATATGACATCGACATAATCGTATGAATGCAATTGTGATTATGTGAATGGGTAAAGGTGAAGATTTAATCCTAGGAAACAATGTTTACATTTGTTTAAAGGAAGTACATTCATGAACTTGTTTTATGAATCGAAAGGGTAATCGCTAGGCTTATTGGTATTGTTATTCATTGCATATCTTTGGATTACCAATATGTGTGAGTTAGTAGAACCGATCATAACTTGTTATGTATCTTGGTATAAATAATCAAAGTGCCTGACTTATGATTTGGTATGACTGGTTTTTATTAATTAGTGTAACCGATCCTAAGTAATCACCTGAGATGGTATGATCGATATTTGTAATTGGTGTGACCGATCCTAGTAATTAGTGTGACCGATCACAAAAGAATTGTGTAATCTATCCTTGTAACTGGTCCTGGTAATTGGTGTAACCAATCCTGGTAACTGGTGTAACCGATCACAAGCAATACCATGAGTATATGGTAACCGGTCCTGGTAATTGACGTAACTGATCCTGGTAATTTATGTAACCTGTCCTGGTAACTTGTGTATTCAATCACAAGTAATCCATATTGAGGTAAAACTGATCCTAATATTTGGTAGAACCAATTGAACCCATGATTGTGATTTGATAACTGAACAAATCACATAGTTATCCTGGAATACAGATGAACCAATTCTAAACTTGTTTGGAAAAGTGGTATAATCGATTCCAAGATTATAAATATGAAAGAGGATTTACAAAAGATGTCAACATACTTTGGACACAAACAATAACTCTTATCTTTTATTGTTCAAAGATATTCATTAATTACTCAAGGAGATCCCAGTCCGAAATAAATTAAGAATCTTTTAGTTAAGGTTGTTAGTTTTATATGCTTTAATTACCAGTAATTAAATGCATATCTCCAGAGAATATAAATTAATAATGTGCATTTACTAATTGGAGATTTTTTATTGAGAGATTTCGAAAAATATTGGACAAAGCATTTCCAGTCATTATGAAAACCGATTTGGGCATTTATTGCATATCTTGAGAATATTCGGTTTTGGAAATTCCTTGGTGTCCAAACATCCTTGGTCTATAAATACCCAAGTTTGCATTTCTAGCAAACTATCCTAACAGCCAGGCAAACTTCATTTTGTTGTTGTTTCTGGTGGAGCCGTCTATCCAGAGAGGAAAGTACCCTAATTAGGCGAAATCTCTTATGACCGCTCGTTTAAAGACTTCTGTGGGATCAAGAATCTCTACGAGTACCATTGGTGGGAAACTAGATATTTGCAGTTTATTAGTTTTCGATTGATTTGATTGACTAACGGTTGTTGAACTTTGATTGCACCTAGTTTGTTTATTTTTGAGAATCTTCTCTTATGATATAAGATTCACTCAAACTAGATCGAAGTGTCGATGGGATCTTTAGAACTGTTTGTAGATCTAAAGAAATCTTGTGATAATCCATTGTTAACAGACTTCGTTCTATGCGTGATTGATTAAAAGAGATTCAAGTGGTGTTGTGCAGGTTTAATTGAAGATTAAAGAAGATTTGAAGACTATGGAGATTTCTTATTGGTTTTTCATATCTTTGTGTAGCACAAACCTTGATCGGTTGGGATCCAACTAGAATCGGATTTATGCGATTGATTAGTTGCGTAAGATCGACATCGCTTTATTGTTCCTTGTTGGATTCTATATTGATTATTTTCAAATCATAACTCTGCTACTTAGGTAGTTGTTGGATAAATTGATCTAACCAGGCAAATGAGTTTATTAGTTTAAACGGAATAGCCTTTGCATATGACTTGAGATATCTTCATCTGAAAGAATCAAGCGAGTTGTTACCAAACAGATTTATTATTCCTAACTGTTTGGAATACGATCCAAAGGAATTATTCCGGTGCATGCACTTATTGAATGTCGGAAGCGCAGGAATACTAAAGAAACTAAGTGACCTAGTTTTAGTTGCTTAGTCTCAATTGTACGAAGTTGGTTTAGATTTTGTATAGCGGCTTAATTCTGAGAGTATTCAATTCTGGACTTGGTTCCAGGGTTTTTCTGCATTTGCGGTTTCCTCGTTAACAAAATCTTGATGTGTCTTTTACTTTTTTATTTCGCAATTATAACTGTTTATTATAATTAAAGTAAAATACACAAACATTAACGTCGTATTACTTGATAGTGATCCTATAGAGTTTGGTTAAATCTGAACCTATTATCAAGTAATCACACTTTGATTGTTATATTGTCTCGATCTCATATCCATAGACGATCAGACAAAGTGTGAATGTCGATTTGTCGTATTGTCTCGAATTTGTACATTGACAATCATTCGGTAAGAGGACTTATAGGTGGATAATTTAAAGATTATGGTGTATTTGGGTACCCTCGTCTTTTCAAACTACATTCCAGTTCGGAATTAATTTATAGTAGTCTAGAGTTTGTAGCAGCTTAATACAGTATGGTGTTCAAATATGGACTAGGTCTCGGGGTTTTTCTACATTTGCGGTTTCTTCGTTGAAAAAGCGGGGGTCTAACAACCACACCCAATATTTCGTTTGGCAATCTGAATAGACAAACTCCAATATACTTTCAAGAGAATCAACTAGACAGTTAGACTCAATCTAGAGAAAAGTATATCAAGGAGTTTTATATCTCCATCTCTCAATTCAGTCTACAAACATCAAATAGAATTTGCGTGCCCGATTGAATATATGAGAAATAACTTGAATGGTACCAAAAACCAATGTTCAAGGATCAATCAATTTCAATCAACAACCAAAGTTTGGATTTACTAATTGATCGATTCAACGTACAACCTGTGATATTTCAATTGTATAACAAAATATAATGCGGAAAAAAAAAACACAGACACCAGAAGTTTTGTTAACGAGGAAACCGCAAATGCAGAAAAATCCCGGGACCTAGTCCATATTTGAACACCACACTGTATTAAGACGCTAAATACACTAGCATACTACCAATGAACTTCAGACTGGACTATAGTTGAACCCTAATCAATCTCACAATGATTCAAGGTAAAGTTGCGCTCCTTACGTCTTTGATCCCATCAAGATACTATTCACTTGATTCCCTTAGCTGATCTCATTCACAACCAAAGTTGCTACGACCCAAAGTCGAAGACTTGATAAACAAATCTGTCTCACACAGAAAAGTCTATTGGAATAGATAAATCTGTCTCCTACAGAAATACCAACGGTTTTGTTCTGTCTTTTGTTAAATCAAGGTGAATAGAAACCAATTGATATATCGGACTTATATTCCTGAAGAACATCCTAGAAATATCAATCACCTCACAATAATCTTAATCGTATGGTAGCGAAACAAGATAATGTTGAATCATAAACGATGACACGAAGATGTTTGTGACTACTTTTTATCTTACCTATCGGAGATTAATTTTTTGAGCCAATATTAGAAAAGATAGTACTCAAATACGATAGAAACATAAAGATAAAATCACGCAACTACAGAGAAAATAGTTGGGTCTGGCTTCACAATCCCAATAAAGTCTTTAAGTCGTTAACCTACAGGGTTTAGTGAAAAACCTAAATTTAAAGGAGAATCGACTCTAGCTTATACAACTAGTATCACACAGAAGGTGTGGGGATTAGGTTTTCCAGTTGCTATAGTTCTCCTTTATATAGTTTTCAAATCAGGGTTTGCAATCTAAGTTACCTTGGTAACAAAGCATTCAATATTCACCGTTAGATGAAAACCTGATTAGATTCAAGCTAATATCTTTCAAACGTTAGATTGAACTTAGCTTGTTATACATAAATAAAATATACCCTCATTTAGGTTTAGTAACCGTACCTAAACGTGTACACCATGTTGGCTCAACCGTATTTAACCGAGGTTAGCTATATGAATACTCTCATATCAACCTTATTCATCTTAACCATAACTAGTTCAAATGAGTCAAATGAAACTAGTTAAAGATTTGTTCAATTGCTATATTCTCATAGAAGTATACAAGAACACAATTGAAGCAAAATCGGTTTGATTCACTCGAATCAATTCATGAACATTATATCCCCGGTTTGCAAAGAATGCATTTCTTAATATATAAATGTATTAGTTCATGAGCCAATCGATTATAGAACTTTAACCACTCAAGTATGCAAACGGGTACGCATACTTAAGTAGCCGGTCTGAGTTTGGGTTCGCCAGTATGCAAATGGGTACGCGTACTTAGTACACTTCCAAAACCCAGCAAAAATTCCCGGACCTATACCTTACGCAAGTATACGTACGGGTATGTGTACTTGGTACACGGAATTTCATAACTACAAGTATTGTATGCGTGTCGTAACCACAACAAATTAATTAATACTTTACTACCTAATTAACAAGTAATATAGGGTAGTCAAGGTCGATCCCACGAGGAGCACGAGATTCTAGTTGTAAAATTGTCACACAAAAAGGGGGGTATTGATTAAGAATTTGAGAAAGTAAATAAAATAAACAAAGCAATTAAAAGGAAATCAATAAGAGAGATTAGATCAAGGAATCCTTCTTCGCTGCAAAACAATGATTAAAGTTATGTTCTTTTCCACTTCTTATTAGTCACAAATTATCACCAACCGTAGGTATAGCAGCTAGATCAGTGCTAACCCCAAAATCCCTTATATCACCGGATACGGAAGTTCTCGACTACCGGATTCTATTCACCAAACCACCTAGTAGTAGATCACTCAAGATGTAATTTAGTTAAACGCATTAAGATTTATGAATTTATTAGGTTGATATTAGTAGTTAAACTCTTAGATCAAGGTCCACTTGCTAACGTTGTTTTTACACACAATTGCTCCACGGAATCCCTCCGCAAGGTCTCGTGTTTGCTACTTATGTGAAAAGTCAAGAAACGATTACTTATCCCCTAACTTACACTAGCTTTAGATTAGACTAACAAATCAATCTAGTTGTACACCTAGATAATCTATCAATCAATCATGAATGTCTTTAAGATCACTCCTATTAGTAAAAACAAACGATAATCATGTGAAAACTTCAAAGTAGATTTAAAACAAACTCAAAACATGTTAAGAACTAGGAATTCATCCTCAATCAAATTAGTTACTCATATTAAAGAGTTCACACAAAGAGAAAAGTATTGTGTATGTAAAAGTGTGCAAAAGTATTGTAAAAGATGTGTGTATCTAAGTGCATCTATATGTCAATATGTATGGAAGTGTAGAAGTTCTTCTCTATTTATAGGCTTCAATGTTCTCCATATCTTCCAAGGAATAGAATCCCTTTCCTTTTGTAGCTCAATTTCCAAATCCAAGCCTTTCTCAAATCTTCCATCTCCTCTTTCCATATTCCCACCAAATTCTTCATTCAATTCCAAGTCCAACTCTTCACATCCCATGAGAGAAATCCACACAAAATTCTGCAACTTTTGCTCGCCGGAAAACTGGGTTTTTGGCCGGAAATAGGCCGGAATCCGTCGCCGCCGGCCACCTGAAAATTCTCCTCCGGTCAAAGAATATTCCGTTGGTCAACCGTTAAGACTAACGGTCAAAAGAGTCAACCGTCAGTCAACTGTTAGTCAGCGGGTCAAGGAGAATCACTGAGTCAGAACCCATCAACGAGCTAACTCAGTGACTGGTTTTGGCCATTGCACAGCATGAGTCACCACCATGATGGTTGTGCTAATACCAGCATTGCACTCCATGTTCAGCCATGATGGCTGTGGTTCCTTCCCTGCAACATTACTCTTCTCTGCAACCACCTTTCCCTGTTTAATTTATCTTCTCATTTGGTGTTGCATCATGCACACACCCCACCAGCACCTTTCAATCCTTGTTAGCTTCATATGGCACCAACTCAGTACCATCCATTTCATAGCAACAGCTGCATCAGCTCACCAGTTCCATAACCAGCTCCCATTGCGGACTCTTCCTAGCGCCAGATTCAACAGCTATCACTGACCCATTAACAAATGCAGCTTCATTAGCATCACAACTCCTCATTTCAAACCAGTACCAACTTCACAACCACTATATGCCCTGTACTGCTTTGCCTCTCAACCAACGCCACCAACTGCTCCTGTGATTTAATACCAGAACACAGTAACACCACCATAAGCTAACAGTATCTCCTCTTTCACCCACCAGTTACCACAAAACAGCAGCAGAACCACAGCATAACCCTCCACCTTCAATGTCATATCACCACACAATCTGTCTCACTCTGTAGCTGTAACTCATCACAACTACAGCTTCCAGTTCAATTCCCCACTCCTTGGCAAACCACAAGTCCCAGGCCTCATCATCAGCTGCTCTTGCACCCACCTGAACCTCAATACCAACAGCATAAGCTGTAGCATCACTTAACTGAAATCTCATGACCTTCAACCCTGTAATTTCCTGCAACTTCTTCTCAGGGTTCTTGCTCAACACCACTGCCACATACTGCAACCTCCATTTCTGCTTTGAATGGCCATTGCAACCTGTAACCTAACATACATCTAGGTCTTCAATCTCAGCAACCACCAACCCTATCTTAGCAACATCTCCCTTAATTGCTCATACCATCACCCCATTCGAATTCGAATTCAACCATTAACCCTTCTTTATGAATCGATCCACAGAAACCCATGGTAGCAGCAACAATCTCTTCTCCGATTTGAATCCCCACCATCATCAACATCTCAGCTCGACCACAGACCCATCTGCTCTGCTCTACTAAATCTCGACCGCAACATCCATGGTTATATCTTGATTCGATTGAGCAACAACAAAACCCTGAGTTAGGTTCTTCTTCTTTCAATCTTGAACTCATCAGCAAATCCATTTCCAAAATCAACGACAAACCCCAACATTTCCATCTCAGTCTCGGTCCGTTAACAACATCAAATTCCTCCCTGTATCTTCAAATCTTCAATTGCAGAGATTCAAACATGAACTCTGTGTAATTCTCGATTCCCCGAGTTCGATCTCTTCTCTCCACAGTAACAGCAGCCATGGCTGCTTCTTCTTTCTGTTTCAGTAGCAAACAATGATGGAGAATCGATTCTAGGCTTGGGATTATAACATCCGGATCCGGGTTTGGGTCCGGGTTCAGGTTTGGGCATAGACCATGGATACAGACCACCCATTTGGATGTCTTATAACAAGCAGTCTTCTTTGGATAAGGGCTATCCAGTTAGGTTGCACCTCAATAGTTAACTAGACTGTCTTTAGTGCTCCTCCAATTGAGTTGTCCCGTAACCTTGACTGTGCTCCAGATAGTGTTTGCCCCGTGAAATGACAAATTTACCCTTTTTGCTCAAATTGGGTGATTTATTCTTCTTTTCCTCCGTGCGACTCCGAGTACCTAATAACTCAAAAACTCACGTAAAATACATAATTTACAAGAAAAATAGCAAAGAAAGCATAAACTCTAAGATAGTAAATACGGTGTATTCTACACCTATCAAATTCCCCCACACTTAGACTTTGCTAGTCCTCGAGCAAATCAAACCAAAACTCACAACTTTCAAAGCGTTCCAGCGTCCCAAGCATCCTAAGAGCTATGAGGACATAGAGTTTCTGCATGCTAGTAATAAGAAGTTAGAAATACTAAAGAACATATTCTCATTCTTAAATGTTGAGTGAGAAATAACCACACCATAATGAGAGAACACGTGTTTGAGAAACGATCAATCAGCATTTCGCCTCGACTTCTGCCTCACTTAAAAGGGTTTTATGATAATTGCACTCAAAAATACGGCTTTTTTATGGGTCTCACATGTGTGCAGGTAGGAATGAAGAGAGAATTCCTGCAACATGTTGAATGGTGGGAAGTATAACTTCCGAAATTTTGAAAAACCCACATCTTTTAATCATTTTGAAAAACCATTTTTTCTAACGATCTCTAAGAAAGGAAATCAACCACTTATATTGAGGATGAGATTACTTACTTACCTTCACATCCGATTGCCAATTATGATAACACCACTCTCACGGAATCCAATAGAAACGTCTTCCGCTCCTTGTCTTCATCTTCTTGGTCATCGGCTTCAACTATTGATGATAAACACTTGAACTTCATAAATCATTAACAATTTGTAACCTTTTTCCTTAAAATCCTTGTCGCTTGAAACTTCCTTATAGATTTTCCTTCCCCACGGCTTATTCAATAACAAAACAATAATAGATATTTCTCTTGTCTCATATATATATATATATATTTTTTTTTTTTTTTTTCATTTTTTTTTTTTTTTTTTTTTCTTTTTTCATTTTTTTTTTTTGTAGAAACAAAACACAAAATAAACAAAACAAACATGGCCGTGGAAAAGTACTTTACCGCTTGATTCTTCACAACTTGTATCCCCTTGAAATCATAAACTTCAATAATTCTCACCTTTCGCTTTTCTTCGCTTTTGTAAATAAGTCTTAATACTTGGATATAGAATTACCTCATTGCATTTTAAGTCTTCAACGTTGATATAAAATTATGCTCTTTGTATGTTGCTTTACTTGGATATAAAAAATTTGCTCTTTTTTTTTTTTTTCATTGTTGCTTGCAAACCTTGAACCTTTTCAACTTTCCTTGTAGATTTTGATGTCGCTCCCTTGTTGTTGATGATTATGGTGTTTCTATGGACCCGTTGTTGTCGATCGAGAGAATGGTGCTAACTGCAAATCGAACTACTAGAAGGTAGCTTTCATCTATAGACGTCACCCTCATGATTGACAAAGATTAGCACTCAAGAGATCAAAATAGTGCTGAAATTGGTGTGAAATTGGGTAGCTCACCATTCTACCCGGAATTAACGTACGGTGACACACACTCAAAAGAAGCTCTTTAGTAAAGGAAGAATTTTTGGTCGGTGCCTCTCATGATATGAAAATGGGTAGTCTCCACTAATGATTGATCAGCAACTCTAATAACGCACTTCTCCCTGCACCAAATTTGCATCACCGGCATGATTAAATCCATTATTTAACACTCTAACAAGCAAGAAATCGAACGTAGTTCCCTAACACTTCCAAGTTCAATTATGTCGGTCAGAATTCTCTATGTAATCATACCTAGAAGCATGCTAGTGACTCTAAAATCTCTAAAAGTTGAAAGTTTTATGCAAAAAATTCTCTTTTTTTTTTTATATGCAAAAATATATGCTTAGCCACTCCCCCACACTTAAACTTCACATTGTCCTCAATGTGTAAAACCGAAAGTTCTGAATTCTGACGTAACAGCAGATAAAACGCAAAAACTGTGCAAATTGGTAAGGAATTTGGAAAAACTCCATTTCACAAAAGTTGTTCACCTACGTGTTTTCTACACAGTGTCAAAATTTCATAGTGTTCTGATAAACGGTCTGACAGTTATGGTCTCTGGACTGAACTACGCGCAGTCTGAAATTTTCTGACGAAAAGGTATTCATCATAATTCTCTTCTAAGATAGATTATGGACTTAATGAAATTAAATATGGGGATGCAAATATGATATGAAAACAATAAAAAATAAATAAACAAAACAAAACAAAAATAAAAATAAAAGCAAAAGCAAAAGGATAAGAGATACAAAACCGGTGGGTTGCCTCCCACTTAGCGCTTGTTTTAAAGTCGACGGCCCGACATGGCTCTTGTAAGATTCATTCCCCATATATTAGCAATCGGAAAATTTGGGGATCCTCCCATAGTACCTGTTTTGCAAACAATAGCTTCATACAAATATTAGCACAAGAAAATAATAGTAAAGTTATAGCTCGATAGAAATTTCCCCCACACTTATTCTTGTCCATACTCGGAAGTGTATAAAGAACATAGAATTTGGGAACTTCCATGCATTCCTCTTGGCAAACCTGCATAGTGTTAGCATCAAGTGTTTCCAATGGTGGATATCGAGAAACAAAGTCATTCAAAAATACTTTCGAAGCACATACATTCAAACCAATAAGAGGTAAAGGAGAAGAATTAACATGCAAAGGGTTAGACAAACCTTGCACAATTTCTTGTATTACGGTATCCTCCTCATTCTTAAAAAATTCAAGTGAACTACTTACCTCTTGTATATCGTGGTCCTCTATCAAACTTTGCAACCATTCTTCATCATTTTCTACCTTAACCAAAGTCTCGGCATCATCATAATCATTAGCAAGTTCAATTGGGTCTTCCACAAATTCAATCAATTCGGTTTCATTATCGAGCATCACCTCTTCAACATCTTCATCATCGGAATCGGGCCATTCACTAAAGTGATTTTCGTCGGTAAAAATTGTAAGATCTTCTTGTGAGGGTGTTACACCGTTTACAACAATAGGAAAGTCACACCCAATCTCCTCCTTTTGAATAGGCGAAGGATCGTTATTATGATCCGGAGTTGGAATAACTTCCTCATGGTTGCAACGCTCATACACTTCCGCGGACTCATAATTTTCCCTAAGGAATTTTTTTCCAAGCACTAAATGCATCTTCCTCAAGCTCTACCTTTTGAATAGGTGATTGATCATTATTAAGATCAAGGCTCGAGTAATCTACACTAGCGTCATCAAAAGTCTCCAAAGGTTGGTCCTTTTCAACATAATCATCTTCATTATCGGAATCACCATAATAAGAATCTTCATTGGTTTCATAACCTTTATCCCGACGTCGTTTAAGTTCCATATGAATGGTCTTACTAATTTCTGCGACAAGCTCTTCCGAGTCTCCATCATCTTCCAATTTGTATAACTTTTGTGCAAGTTTACGGACGTTAACACGCTTACCACCGTGTATAGAGTTTCTAGATTGTATATCCTTAAAAAGTGAAGGAAAAACACGATGAAGAGGAGTATATTCCCAACTCTCCGTCTGCACATTACTAGAAAACAATGTATTAGAAGCATAATTATCCGTCCATCCTTGTAATTGTCCACTTACATACCCGTCATAAGGTTGTTGATATGTATGAGAATATCCATAAGGTTCCGTAGGATTTTGATCATAGCCAAAAGATTGATTTTGATTATATCCTAAGGATGGTTGGAAATTTCCATGATGTTGAGTTTGAAAATCGTATTGATTGTTGAAATATGCTTGCTCTTGTCCACCATACATGGAAAACCGGTACCTAAAAAACAATTCAAAAACTAAGTTAGATACGATAAAGAATCCAACAAAGCAAGAATAAAGCAAAAAGTAAAAACAACTAAAATCATCCGATGCTCCCCGGCAACGGCGCCAAAATTTGTATGCGTGTCGTAACCACAACAAATTAATTAATACTTTACTACCTAATTAACAAGTAATATAGGGTAGTCAAGGTCGATCCCACGAGGAGCACGAGATTCTAGTTGTAAAATTGTCACACAAAAAGGGGGGTATTGATTAAGAATTTGAGAAAGTAAATAAAATAAACAAAGCAATTAAAAGGAAATCAATAAGAGAGATTAGATCAAGGAATCCTTCTTCGCTGCAAAACAATGATTAAAGTTATGTTCTTTTCCACTTCTTATTAGTCACAAATTATCACCAACCGTAGGTATAGCAGCTAGATCAGTGCTAACCCCAAAATCCCTTATATCACCGGATACGGAAGTTCTCGACTACCGGATTCTATTCACCAAACCACCTAGTAGTAGATCACTCAAGATGTAATTTAGTTAAACGCATTAAGATTTATGAATTTATTAGGTTGATATTAGTAGTTAAACTCTTAGATCAAGGTCCACTTGCTAACGTTGTTTTTACACACAATTGCTCCACGGAATCCCTCCGCAAGGTCTCGTGTTTGCTACTTATGTGAAAAGTCAAGAAACGATTACTTATCCCCTAACTTACACTAGCTTTAGATTAGACTAACAAATCAATCTAGTTGTACACCTAGATAATCTATCAATCAATCATGAATGTCTTTAAGATCACTCCTATTAGTAAAAACAAACGATAATCATGTGAAAACTTCAAAGTAGATTTAAAACAAACTCAAAACATGTTAAGAACTAGGAATTCATCCTCAATCAAATTAGTTACTCATATTAAAGAGTTCACACAAAGAGAAAAGTATTGTGTGTGTAAAAGTGTGCAAAAGTATTGTAAAAGATGTGTGTATCTAAGTGCATCTATATGTCAATGTGTATGGAAGTGTAGAAGTTCTTCTCTATTTATAGGCTTCAATGTTCTCCATATCTTCCAAGGAATAGAATCCCTTTCCTTTTGTAGCTCAATTTCCAAATCCAAGCCTTTCTCAAATCTTCCATCTCCTCTTTCCATATTCCCACCAAATTCTTCATTCAATTCCAAGTCCAACTCTTCACATCCCATGAGAGAAATCCACACAAAATTCTGCAACTTTTGCTCGCCGGAAAACTGGGTTTTTGGCCGGAATCCGTCGCCGCCGGCCACCTGAAAATTCTCCTCCGGTCAAAGAATATTCCGTTGGTCAACCGTTAAGACTAACGGTCAAAAGAGTCAACCGTCAGTCAACTGTTAGTCAGCGGGTCAAGGAGAATCACTGAGTCAGAACCCAGTCAGCGAGCTAACTCAGCTGACTGGTTTTGGCCATTGCACAGGCATGAGCTGTGCCAGCCATGATGGCTGTGCTAATACCAGCATTGCACTCCATGTTCAGCCATGATGGCTGTGGTTCCTTCCCTGCAACATTACTCTTCTCTGCAACCACCTTTCCCTGTTTAATTTATCTTCTCATTTGGTGTTGCATCATGCACACACCCCACCAGCACCTTTCAATCCTTGTTAGCTTCATATGGCACCAACTCAGTACCATCCATTTCATAGCAACAGCTGCATCAGCTCACCAGTTCCATAACCAGCTCCCATTGCGGACTCTTCCTAGCGCCAGATTCAACAGCTATCACTGACCCATTAACAGCTGCAGCTTCATTAGCATCACAACTCCTCATTTCAGTCAGTACCAACTTCACAACCACTATATGCCCTGTACTGCTTTGCCTCTCAACCAACGCCACCAACTGCTCCTGTGATTTAATACCAGAACACAGTAACACCACCATAAGCTAACAGTATCTCCTCTTTCACCCACCAGTTACCACAAAACAGCAGCAGAACCACAGAGATAACCCTCCACCTTCAATGTCATATCACCACACAATCTGTCTCCACTCTGTAGTCAGAGTAACTCATCACAACTACAGCTTCCAGTTCAATTCCCCACTCCTTGGCAAACCACAAGTCCCAGGCCTCATCATCAGCTGCTCTTGCACCCACCTGAACCTCAATACCAACAGCATAAGCTGTAGCATCACTTAACTGAAATCTCATGACCTTCAACCCTGTAATTGCCTGCAACTTCTTCTCAGGGTTCTTGCTCAACACCACTGCCACATACTGCAACCTCCATTTCTGCTTTGAATGGCCATTGCAACCTGTAACCTAACATACATCTAGGTCTTCAATCTCAGCAACCACCAACCCTATCTTAGCAACATCTCCCTTAATTGCTCATACCATCACCCCATTCGAATTCGAATTCAACCATTAACCCTTCTTTATGAATCGATCCACAGAAACCCATGGTAGCAGCAACAATCTCTTCTCCGATTTGAATCCCCACCATCATCAACATCTCAGCTCGACCACAGACCCATCTGCTCTGCTCTACTAAATCTCGACCGCAACATCCATGGTTATATCTTGATTCGATTGAGCAACAACAAAACCCTGAGTTAGGTTCTTCTTCTTTCAATCTTGAACTCATCAGCAAATCCATTTCCAAAATCAACGACAAACCCCAACATTTCCATCTCAGTCTCGGTCCGTTAACAACATCAAATTCCTCCCTGTATCTTCAAATCTTCAATTGCAGAGATTCAAACATGAACTCTGTGTAATTCTCGATTCCCCGAGTTCGATCTCTTCTCTCCACAGTAACAGCAGCCATGGCTGCTTCTTCTTTCTGTTTCAGTAGCAAACAATGATGGAGAATCGATTCTAGGCTTGGGATTATAACATCCGGATCCGGGTTTGGGTCCGGGTTCAGGTTTGGGCATAGACCATGGATACAGACCACCCATTTGGATGTCTTATAACAAGCAGTCTTCTTTGGATAAGGGCTATCCAGTTAGGTTGCCCCTCAATAGTTAACTAGACTGTCTTTAGTGCTCCTCCAATTGAGTTGTCCCGTAACCTTGACTGTGCTCCAGATAGTGTTTGCCCCGTGAAATGACAAATTTACCCTTTTTGCTCAAATTGGGTGATTTATTCTTCTTTTCCTCCGTGCGACTCCGAGTACCTAATAACTCAAAAACTCACGTAAAATACATAATTTACAAGAAAAATAGCAAAGAAAGCATAAACTCTAAGATAGTAAATACGGTGTATTCTACACCTATCAAGTATGCATACGGGTATGCATACTTTAGTTTCGGTCATGGATCACATACATGCAAGAAAGCACACTATGTTTATAATCCAATGATGGTTAATTATTCTACACTATTACTTCAATCATTGAAACTTTCTTAGAGGATGACAATAGCCATTTTCACACACTATTAGCATCAAAGCAATTTTCAAGTTATTGAAAATAATCATAACGAAACATTCCAAGTCTACACCAATTGATTGTATCACATAAACCATGTAAGATGTTACTCGACGATTTACACATGATCATCTTTTGACTTTCGTCAAGAATATAAGATGAACTTGGTTGAAGCAAAAGCTTACCAACACATATTCCGAGAAATATGTAAGCGAGTTAAACTCAGCTCGAAATATCAAATGTGTATAATCGACAACTATATAGTAATACGAATTTTGTCTCAATATAGGAGATAGAGTAGAAATAGACTTTCTAACTGATAGATGAATTTTAGTCTCCATATACCTTTTGTTGATGAAGTTCCACAAGCTCTCCTTAGCAGTTATTCTTCTTCAATTGATGAACGCCGTGAAGTCTAATGCTCAACTACACAATCTATCCTAGTCCGAGACATTACTATAAGTAGATTAGAAATCAAGACTTATAGTTTTGATCACTAATATTGATAAAAAATCTTGAGATAGCAAGGCTTGCGAGTTTGACCGAGCAGTGCTCTAACAATCTCCCCCTTTGTCAATTTTAGTGACAAAACTATCAATACATATGAATTACAAAATAAATAAACTTTGTAGCTTCCCATCCAAATGCTGGATCTCCTTGGTTGTTCAACATTACTCGAAATCTTTGCCACTTCCAAGTACTCCAATGATTCCAAATGTGTTCAAGTCCGCATCATTTTTGTTGAAGATCCGTAGCTATAACAATGAGAAAAAAGTTGCTCTCAATCATTGTTATACATTGTCATAGTATCATTTTATAGCATCAAATTCCAATTGTATCACAACTTTGACAACAATACTATGGTGATATGTATCACTCCCCTTTAGTAAATACTTCATCTCAATCATTAAAACCACTCCCCCTTACATAATGATCTATAAACCATATGTATTTGTAGTGTGAACTACACATTAATTCTCCCCCTTTTTGCCAATATAAATTGGATAAGGTACGAAAACTAGTGGGATAGAAATTTTCATAGAGATGCTTCATGACCAAATGAGAACAATATACCAAACTTGTTTAGATGCCATCAAATATCCGAAACTAAATGCATTCATCAAGGAGTTTATAAAGATACAAGATAACCCCTACAATATTCCACAGCCACACTCCCCACAAAGATTTGGCAATTAAGCACAAGTTCAATTAAGAACTCCCCCCCCCCCCCATAAAATTTCATTCCCGAAAGAATAACAAGAGCGACCTTACTTTTACACGAAAAGAAGGATTTCTTTGGACATTAACAAATCACATAAGAATATGAATTTGTATCCAATAACCTCAATTGAATTAACCACAAGGAAAATGATCAATTCAATTGGTCATGCTCAACATAAGAAAACTTACGGAGCAACACAGTATATGCACACATATATTGATCAGGGAAAAACCAATACTGCGGAATAATCAAAGATTCATTCTATTTTTCATCACTATTTGCACAATGATATATAGACTTAATCTTTGTAAACAAAAGTTCATCCTTTCTTCCATGAATATTTGCATAATGACATAAAAGGCTTAACTTTTGTAGTCAGAAGTTCATTCTATCTTTAATCAATACTTTCATACCGACATATAATATAGCTAACTTTTGAACAAGTATGGGACAGTCAAGGTTCACGGACGTAAAAAACATATCCCAAAACAATTTGCAATATATAAAACCATAAAGATTAATACTGCAAAAATCATCTTCCAAATAAACTTTAGAATTTAAACATATAAATCTTATAACATTCCAAGATGAAAACGTTGGAAATATATATGTGTACTCACAATAATAGCTATTCCAAACCCTAGTTATCCTTCTTAAAAACACAAGAATAAATTCTCATAAGAAGCCTCATAGACAATATTATTGCTCTTTGATAACTTAGAACCTTTCAATGAATCCATCATAGAAAGTGTCGCTGATTTCCTTGATTTTCTTGACCGGGGGGATTTGGGGTAAAAACTGATTCTGCTGGTTTTGGTAAATTTGGGTGTGCCGCCGAGAAACGAATCTAAACCCTAAACAAATGCACTGCACGGGAGTACTTTAGATTCGAGAGATCAATTTGTACAATTCTGGCCTAAACCAAGAAATGGTCATTCCAGTCTTGCTTCGGTCACAAAGTGAAGGAGAAAGGTTGATCTTAGGGAGGGAAGCAAAGAAGGTGTTGAGACCAGAATGGTTAATTCTGAAGGTATGGTTATTTATGACTTGTATCAGAATTTGAAACTGGCTTGCGGAATGTAAGCTATCAGTTTTTTTGTGTTTTTCTGGATATTATGTTGTTGTTAACCAGAACTATTATAATTTGGTCAAAATAGGTAAAACCTATTTATACAATTCATAATTGAACGCACACTGATCTCGTAGAAAGTGGGAGTGATTGAGTGATGGAGAAGTGGGGTAATGTGTAAATGCCAGAAACCTCGTCCCCAATATGAAGGAAACGGGTTAGTTTGTGAAATTAATAATTATAAAATATCCTATGTACTTGATGTATGTAAAGCATTGCTTTTAATCAAGCAGCTCAAAATAATTGATGAATGTGAAGCATCGTTGTATAGAGCTTGTATTGGTTGGTCGCGGAACCTAGTGTCTTAAAAGGAACGTGAATGACCACTTTCAAGAAACTGATGGAAGCTATTTATGCATGCCAAAAGTAGGCCGGTCAGTCCCTATAAGAGAGTGATGTCTGGTATCCATTTCGACATCCTATTGGTCGGTCCAAGTTGTTTATGGGTGAAAACTACCTCTGCTGGTTTTGGTAATTTGGGGTGTGTGGATGAGAAGTAAATCTAAACCCTAAACAAATGTACTGCACATGAGTTCTTTTTAATTCGAGAGATCAATCTATACAATTCTGGCCTAAACCAAGAAATGGTCGTTCCAGACTTGTTTCGGTCACAAAGTGAAGGAGATGGGGTTGATCTTAGAGAGGGAATCGAAGAGGGTGTTGAGACTGTGAAGGTGTAGGCTTGTTTATGACTTGTAACAGAAAGTTGAGCAGGCTTACAATTAATGCAACCAGGATCTGGGTGTTTGAATATGTGTTGTATTAACACTTGGTTTCTGTGTTGTGTTCTTGTTTGGAAATAGGGAGGAGAACCTATTTATACAAGTTATTTGAGCCTTATTCACGTCTCTCATAGGAAGTGGAGTGATGGAGTAGTGGAGTGGTGTGTTAGTGTCACACAATTAATCTTTCCCACTTCTCCCATCATCACTAACCGTCAATGTCTTCCTGACACGTTCTTGTGATGGCGCGTTGCACGCTGTAAACCGCCAGACCAATACCCCAGTATGTATCCCCCAGTTTGTGACATGATTGATGTCTCGAGTGTGTGGATCGTGGGACCCACAGAAGGTAGCATGTAATGCTAGTTAAATAACTAAGTTATTTAGGAAGTCGATACTTGTAAAGTATCGTGTGTATTCTATGCATGTTATGTATCGAATGTATTCGGCATATATGAAGCATCGTTGTTAAGCACCATGCCATGCCTACTTCACGTGAGGGTTTGGAGGCTGCGCTAGCAAATCTTCCCTTGGCCGACCACATGGTGTGGTAGAGTGGCATACGGTGATCACGGTGATACTTCACTGGTCACCTAACTGTTATCCTAGGCCGTCCGTCCGAGCTGGCGAAGTTGGACGGACGAGATGACTTGCGACCCACATTTGCGACCCTAGGATTAGGGTTTAGGAGGTGCGCAAGTGTACTCCTTCAGCTTGGTTGAATCCAAGAATGGGAGGCGTTTCATGGAGAACCGATCAGGCATGCGTGTAGACGACATGATGATGTCCATGTCCATGCTTCACTGTCCCATGAAGGTTTGATCTAGGACACTCGAATTTACCGGCGAAGTTGAGTGGCTGAGAGGCAAATTCGAGCAGCTGAGATCGATTTGCGACAGAAATCCTATGCCGCAAAGGTTTCTTAAATTGGCGCGGTATGCCACCTTCAAGGTGCGCATTTCGGGACTACCAAGCTTGGTCGGTCTCAGATGTTTGGTCCGGTGTATAGGTGGTAGGCTGGTATTCACGCCTATGCCTGACTGTCCCATGGAAACGTAATCTAATCCACTCAATTTGTCTGGCGAAGCTGAGTGGTCGAGATCGGTTTGTGATTTGTGAAGTGTGACCACGCTACTTTGGGCGTACGTTTTGGAGAAACAGGCACGATATGCCTTGGTCGGTCAGGTGAGGAGATAGATGGTTCCACGGTGATCATGTTGATGCTCACTGGACCTGCTTAATTATCTCCTAAGCCCTTCATTCGATCAGGAGAAAACAGACGCTCGTGATCGATACAAACCCTAATTAGGGTTTAGGCCGGTCGTGCTTCATGCATTGTTTTGCACGCACGAATTGGGACAACCAAACATGGTTGGTCCTGACCGATTGTTCATGTGTGTAGGCGGGCCCACAGTGATTGTGTTGACATGCTCTGGGCCCTTTGAATCTACATCTACACCCTCCATCTATGCCTGCGGATATGGATGGTTGAGATCGTTTTGCGGTGCATGTAATGTGTTGCAAACCCTAAATTAGGGTTTCTTGTCCATTTCGCTTGGTTTGGACGGTTTGGCAAGCTTTGCCACCCCTTTTGGGAAGGCCGACCATGCGGGGCCCGCATCGGGTCGGCAGTGAATGTTCCAATACCTGCTTGGGGGTATTGGATTCGATCTGGAACATCCAATCATGCTGGTGAATTTGGATGATCGGGATCATTTCTAGACTGCTATGGACAATCTAGATGCTCAATCGGGCTAGTATAACACACCGAGAGTTATATGCTCAATCGGGCTAGTATAACACACCGAGAGTTATAGCCTGTACGGGAATTTCGTGCATGCCTCACTGTTGGTACTTGGATATTCATGCTACTTTGCTGCGAGTAACAATCAGTCATCATGCCGCACCAACAATGAGAGTTCTGCTAGGAACATCACAGGAAATACAAGGTTTTTATGCATTAATCAATAATGCTAAAATTCACAGAATATTCGGGGGATTGTTGCTACATGCTCCATTATAGGTGAATTAGTAAAGTAAAGAAGTATTCATCACTTATAAAATAGTCTCATCCTCTGCAGGATGGTTACACAAAAATTGGTTTTACAACTTTAGCCCTGAACTAAAATCCACCATCAACACAAGTTAAATCTAGACCGGTTAAATTGGCTAGCCAAATTGGATGGCTGAGATGATTTGCGGCAGTTATTGGTTTCCGCTAATTTATTTAATATTTTTATAAGGAGCGCGGCCATCCATCTTTGGGCGCGCGTTTAGGAGCCATATGGGCAGTCGTGGCTTAGACGATTGCTTCTCATGGAAGAGGGGTGGCCAATGGTCACTGCCACGTCTTGTTTGGCGCCTAGAATAGAAGTTTGGTCGGCCAATTCGTCTGGTGAAGTTGGGCGGTCAAGATGATTTGCGGCATTTAATGGCTGTCGTTGATTTAATTTAGGTTTTAAAAGCTGTGTGGCCAACCTATTTTGGGCTAACGGTTTTTTTTTGCTAGCGGCGCGCTGGGAGTTGTTCGACCAGCCAGCACTGTGGCCGAGGCGCTGGTGAGAATATTTGAACCATGCCCGTTGATCGAGATTAAATCTAGGACGATCAATTCGGATGACGAATTTGGGCGGTCAAGATCGTTTTGCGGCAGTAATGTAATGTCACTTAATAAAATTAGGGTTTTGTAGCTCGCGCGACCAACTGTTTTTGGCTAAGCGTTTGGTGAATCCGCTTGCGAGTCGGAAGGAGGCCGATCGTCCTGGGCATTAACAGGCCCACCAGTGTACACGATGGGACTTGTCCGACCATGTTAGGAGGCGGTTGGGTTTGATAAATCGACTGTCCAAAACGTACGGCCGTGATCGTTTTAAGACTGACATGGGTAGTCTATATTGAATTCTTTAAAGAATTGGGTGTGTCGACCAACCAACTTCGAACTTTAATCAAAAGTGTTTGTGGCGCATTTAAAGTGATCTGATTGGTCGATGGGAAAGAGGGCCTGCAAGAGGCAGCATGGGGCTTTTCTGGTCGGCTGCAGTGGCGCCTTTTGGAGCAGATCGCTCGGCTGAGTGGCATGGACACGTCTCCCCTTGCTACTGCTCTTATTTTCCGCAGATCCTCTTTATTTCTTGTGTTCTACTTCCGGCAGGATTTTGCTCCTACTAATCCATGGTGGATCAGTTTCATAGCTTTCCTAGGTTTATTTTCGACCAACAAGGTTCGAGATATTGCAGAGGCCGCAAAAACCTAATTTTTGCAAATTAATTAGGTTAAAATTTGAATTTTGCGAGCTGTCGCAAAATTGGTCAAATTTGGTGAATTCTGTGTGTTGACACAAAATTCTTAATTTTATTCTCAGAGAGCAGTCAGCGCGTCTTATAACTGAGTATTTTCATACAGACCTTAATCTTGATACTTCGGGAAATTCATGCTACTCAGCTGCGAGTGAACACTAATTGTCATGACATATCAATATTAAGGGTTCAGCCGGGGAACATAGCATATGAAAAATACTCAATAAGCCATACATTAATGAATAATGCAGGCGAGAGATTAATAAAATTTAGAGAATGTTTGGGATTGTTGCTACATGCACCATTCCGAATAAATTTTATATACATATACTGAATTACTCAATACATATGTAAGTAAAGAGGCCTATGCACTCATTATTTTTAAATGACTCTATTTCTTTGTTGAATGACACCATATTCAATCCTGGATCTCTTGACGTTGTCATCGAGATGCCTATTATTTTGCTGGAACATCCTTTCCAAGTCTTGAGGGCGATCGGCTTGGGAATGAAGAGATATTTAGGGTAAGGATCATCACCATATGGAACCGATCAGAGGTGTTGTTCGGCGCGTTGTTGTTGTACCCGGTGTAGGCTCTTCCATTTCCCTAGGCAAAAGAAATATGTGAGACGTAGGTCTTTTAGTACAACAACTTCTCGAATCTCCTCTGCGCGAGGTTGTCTCGGCTTCGGATTATTTCCTGGCATGATGATGCGGGCATCGTTATCTTTTTGAGGCTTCTTTTTTGTCGTGTCAGCTCCAGTGGATCTGAAGATGTCATTGTCTTGCTCTTGCTTTGGTTGACATAATAGGCGGACTCCTTTATGATGATTTGAAGATGTGGCAAGCCTCCTTTGTTATTGTAGATGTACAAATTCCTAGAATTACGTCGTATCCTGGATCTACATGTTTTGCGGATGGAGAGGTGGAGGATACTCCTGACCATAAAATGGTAGCAGTGGTGGAATATAGATAGACCTTTATTTTTGTGATCTCTGCAGGTGCCTCTCTAGGACTCCACTGGTGTCAAGATTTGTTGTCGACTATCTCCATACTGGAACAGCGGCTACGCGAATCTTCCCTTTATGTGTAGTATACCATGGAGATATTAATATTAGTGATAACTTTGAGGATTTTCCGGCTTGCTCCATATAACACTTATGGTATTGCAGAAAAGGCGGTTGCTTCATACGGATATCGAGAGAATCCGTCGTGCCCTCCTAAGTAGTAAATCTTCTTGTGTCTCCACGAGTCTTTCTGGTCCTTTCATCTGGGAGATTTACTGACGTTCGGTCATCTAAGGAATTCCCAGTAGTATTGCTTGAAAAGCATTTTTTGGAAGCTTCTTAACGACGGAACACCATAATTGGAATGGTTGTTGAACTTGTTCACGAGACCTCCCAAAAAACGAAGCTGGACTTGCCCGGATAATTGCTTTAAATCTAGGTTCATCATGTGACGCAGCTCTAACAATGAGAAGTCCCCAGCCATTTTTATTATCTTTAAAACGTCTTTATGTTGATCCGTGGTAAAGCGGAGAATCTTCAGTTTCCAAGCGCAATCCTCGTCTTCATGGATGCCTTGGTAGATTTCCCCTTTTCAGGTGCTTCTCTTTTTAGTTAGAGCGGTTGTGTCCGCGGATTGTTGGACAACTCTCTGGACTTCTTCTAGGGTCTTAAAATATAGGTTTTCCAACAAAGCTTCATTAGTTGGCTCCTTACCCATGTCTTGCAGATATTGTGAGGCACCTGGTGGGTTCTTCTTTGTTCTCGTCCGATATGGCTACATACTCTGCCTTCCATGGTGATTGGATTTCGCGCAGCTTTGGGAGAGTTTGGCTGATGGGGGTATATCATAAAGTGGAAAGTTGGGATGGGTGATTGAAAATGAATTATGGTTAATGACAGTATTTAGACCTAAAATCAACATTATTCTCAAATGGTTAAAGAAACGATATCGATCAATCTCCCACTGTGGTCGCCAGTTGTTTTGGGGTAAAAACTGATTCTGTTGGTTTTGGTAAATATGGGTGTGTCGCCGAGAAACGAATCTAAACCCTAAACAAATGCACCTGCACGGGAGTACTTTAGATTCGAGAGATCAATCTGTACAATTATGTCCTAAACCAAGAAAGGGTCGTTCCAGCCTTACTTCGTTCACAAAGTGAATGAGAAGGGTGGATCTTAGGGAGGCAAGCGAAGAAGGTGTTGAAATCAGAATGGCTAACTATGAAGGTGTGGTTATTTTGTGACTTATATCAGAATCTGGAATTGGCTTGCAGAATGTAAGCTATCAGTTATTTGATGTTTTTATAGATACTGTGTTGTTAACCAAAACTCTGTTGTTGGTTGAAATATGTTGGAACCTATTTATACAAGTCATAGTTGAACGCACCCTGATCTCATAGGAAATGGGAGTAGTTGAGTGATGGAGGAGTGTGATCGTGTGAAAATGATGAAAACCACATCTTTAACACGGGTCGGTACACACCCACTACTTCTCTGCTGCCACTAATTGTCCGCTTTTCCTGACACTTTCTCATAATGGATGTGTTGCACGCCGCACGCTGTAAACTGCCAGACCAATACCCTGATGAACATCCCCCAGTTGTGACATGCTTGATGTCTCGAGTATTTTCGTGGAAAATATGCACCAAGTTGTTGAATGGGTCTTGTTTGCAAGACCTAGTTATTCCGACCAATCACGCGTAAGCCAGACGGCGGGTGGTCATGTATGGCGAGACAAGTCATGAGACTTGCCGCAAAGAATAGCATGTGGCACTATTATGTTAAATAACTAAGTTATTTGTGAAACCGATACTTATAAAATATCGTATGTACCCGATGCATGTAAAGCATCACTTTTAATCAAGCATCTCAAAATAATCGATGCATGTGAAGCATCGTTGTATAGAGCCTATCTTGGTTGGTCGTGGAACCTAGTGTCTTAAAAGGAGCATGACCAGATACTTTCAGGAAGCTGCTGGGAGCTGTCCATGCATGCCAAAAGTAGGACGGTCAGTCCCTTTAGCAGAGTAATGGCTGGTAGCCATTTCAACATCCTATTGGTTGGTCCAAGTTAAATCTAAACCGGTTAAATTGGATGGCTGAGATGATTTGCAGCAGTTATTGGTTGCCGCTAATTTATTTAAGATTTTTATAAGGAGCGTGGCCATCCATCTTTGGGCGCGCGTTTAGGAGCCATATGGGCTGCCGCGGCTTGGCCGATTGCTCCTCATGGAAGAGGGGCGTCCAATGGTTATGACCACATCTTGTTTGGCGCCTAGAATAGAAGTTTAGTCGGCCAATTCGTCAGGAAAAGTTGGGAGGTCAAGATGATTTACGACAGTTAATGGCTGTCTTTGATTTAATTTAGGTTTTAAAAGCCGTGTGGCCAAATTATTTTGGGCTAACGGTTTTTGGTGCTAGCGGCGCACTAGGAGTTGTTCGACCGGCCAGCACTGTGGCCGAGCCGCTGGTGAGGATATTTGAACCTTGCCCGTTGATCGATATTAAATCTATGCCGATCAATTCGGCTGGCGAAGTTGGGAGGTCAAGATCGTTTTGTGGCAGTAATGTAATGCTGCTTAATAAAATTAGAGTTTTGTAGCTCGCGCTGCCAACTGTTTTGGGCTAAGCATTTGGTAGCTCCGTTTGCGAGTTGGAAGGAGGCTGATCATCATGGGCATTAGCAGGACCGCCAGTGTACATGATGGCACTTGCCCGACCATGTTAGGAGGCGGCTGGGTTTGATAAATCGACTGGCCAAAACATACGACCGTGATCATTTTAAGACTGACATGGGTAGTCTATATTAAATTCCTTAAGGAATTGGATGTGTCGACCAACCAACTTCGAACTTTAATCAAAAGTATGTGTGGAACATTTAAAGTGATCTGATTAGTCGATGGTAAATAGGGCCGGAAAGAGCCAGCATGGGGCATGGCCGATCAGCTACAGTGGCGCCTGCTGGAGCAGATCGATCGGCTGAGTGTCATGGCCACGCCTCCCCTTGCTACTGCTCTTATTTGCCGCAGTTCCTCTTTATTTCTTGTTTTATACTTTTGGCTGGATTTTGCTCCTGCTAATCCATGGCGGATCAGTTTCCTAGCTTGCCTAGGGTTATTTTCGACCAACAGGGTTCGAGATATTGCGAAGGCAACAAAAACCTAATTTTTGCAAATTAATTAGGTTAAAATTTGAATTTTGCGAGCTGTCGCAAAATTGGTCAAATTTGTTAAATTCTGTGTGTTGACACAAAATTCATAATTTTATTCTCAGAGAGCAGTCAGCGCGTCTTCTGACTGGGTACTTTCATGCAGACCTTAATCTTGATACTTCTGTATATTCATGCTACTCAGCTGCGAGTTAACACTAATTGTCATGTCATATCAATATTAAGGGTTCAGTCGGGGAACATAGCATAGGAGAAATTCTCAATAAGCCATACATTAATGAATAATGCAGGCGAGAGATTAATAAAATTTATAGAATGTTTGGGCCACCACATTAAATATAGGGTTTCACAATTTTTTCCCTGAACTAAAAACCATCATCAACATCGTGGATACTCCATGATCATGAGTTAGAACACTAACTTTACGATCTGTTACATTGTTGAAGGGAGGGATATTGATTTTTTTGGTCTTATTATTCGTCAGATAATAAGTGTAAAACAGACTTCGAATAGGACTCCGGGCTTTCCTTGTCTCATTTCAAGGATTTGCAGTCATTTTGGAATTGTGGCTTTTGGAACTGATCTTGGAGGAACAAAAGTTTTGACCATAGAAAGCATCGAAAAGAAGAAGAAAACTTCAACTAGAACCTCAGTAGTCTTAAATGCTGAGATTATTCGGCTTCGACAAGAAGTGGGATGCTTGAATGAGAAGCTGGAATATGCTACTGAAGCCTATCCAGAATTGATTGAGAAGTTTGATGAAATTGCTTTGGCTTATTATGAGAGCTTGAGCTAAATACTTTTCTTTCTTTGTTCTAATTTGTTTTATGTTATTTTCTATTGAACTTCTTATGTTGAACTTATTAAAACTGTTAATGGTTGTAATAAGTTTAATGGTATTTTAGCCTTGAAAGATTTTATCCTTCAATTAAATTGTTAAATGTTTTAAATCCATAAGAAATTTAGTTGAATACTTGTCGAAAGTTAAGTCTATTATGTCATTATGAAAATATTGATGGAAAATATAATGAACTTAAGATGTCAAAGATTAAGTCTATGGTATCATTATGCAAATATTGATGAAAAATAGAATGAATCTTTGAATATTGTGCAATATTGATCTTTCCCTGATCCACTTATATGTGAAAGTACTGTATGGCTCCGTAAGTTTTCTTATGGTGAGAATTTCCAATAAAATTAATCATTGAGGTTCCTTTTTGGTTAATTTAATTGAGTTTTCTGGATACAAATTCATGTCTCATATAATTTATTAATGTCCAAAGAAATCCTTCTTTTCATGTAAAAGTAAGGTCGCTCTAGTTGTTCTTTCGGGAATGACATTTTATGGAGGGGAAATCTTAATTGTACTTGTGCTTAATTGCCAAATCTTTGTGGGGAGTGCGGCAATGGAATATTGTAGGAGTTTTCAGCGCAAATTGGCTGGTAATGAGGTAATGAGTGTGGGGTTGAGTGCTTCGGCATATCTTCAAAAGAAACTCCCACCTAAATTGAAAGACCCCGGCAGTTTTACTATACCTTGCACAATTGGTAAAACAAGGTTTACAAAAGCTTTGCTAGATTTAGGAGCATCTATTAGTGTAATGCATGCTTCAATTTATGAATCTTTAAATCTTGGTCCTCTCAAAAGTACCGGCGTAGTTATTCAACTTGCCGATAGATCTAATGTCTACCCGAAAGGGGTTGTTGAAAATGTTTTGGTGCATGTTAATGAGCTTATATTTCTTATAGACTTATATGTTCTTGATATGAGTGATGAATACTCATCCTCGTCTACACCCTAGTTAGCAATTAAGGGTACGGGAAACATTCGGAACGGGATATATACGAGTATTATACGGATTTGTAAAATTCAAATTCGGTCAAAAATCCGGTTAACGGTTCGTGATTCTGCAGTAATACGGAACGACATACGTACGTGTATAATTCATTTTAGAGATATGAATTCGGCATATATTAACCTGTTAAAAAGTCATTTTTAATACAATCCCTCCTTAGATACAATAATTTAATAGTTGACATGAACTATATATATGATATATGAATTACAGTCACCAAATAACATGTATGTTGGTGGTATTGGAATCAGATTGGCGTATGTGAAATTTTAAAAGTCAAAAATATAACAAAGAATGATAATTTAGTGATGATGTGGAAAAGTATTATACATGCCGTATGATTCGGTAATTCGTAAATACGCGTATAATTCGTTTTGAGATGGAAATTTGCGAATCTAAGTCGGGATTCCAGTTATACGGCTGACACGTACGGATTCGCGAATTATACTCGTATAATTCACGAACTTACTAACTAGGGTTTACACCTTTGTTGTTGGGTAGACCATTTATGAGAACCGCTAGAACAAAGATAGATGTATTTGAAGGTACATTGACAATGTAATTTGATGGAGAGGTCTTTCGCTTCAACATCTTTGAGGTGTTGAGATATCAAGTGATGTGCACTCATGTTTTTCTATTGAGGAGACTGACGCTGGTTAAGAGTGAAAGCGAGATGAAAATCGGGCTGACGAATTTAAACCAAGCGCTAAGTGGGAGGAAACCCATCGATTTTGTATCTTTATCTTTATCTTTTTATTTTTAAGCATCTTATCTTTATTTTGCATATCATTGTCGGAATTTCCCACCTTGAACTTTACTTTGAATGACTAAATTTACATTGAGGACAATGTAAAGTTTAAGTGTGGGGGAGTATTTATGTGTATAATTTGTAGAGTTTGATTCCTTTAGTATTAAAAAAAAAACTAGAAAAAATCGGTTTTATAAACTCTGAAATCTAGAGACTTTTGCCTTCAGGATGGCACTAGACAATATAAGTGGATGGAACCATCTTGATTGCAGGAATTGAGGAACCCATTAACTAAAAGGACATAGCTCATGTATTAGGAATAACATGATAGTTATTACCATATCTCGGAATCGACACCATATCACTTTCTATTTATTTATTTTTGCAAACTTTTTGTTTCTCTAAGTGATTTAGTGGGTCACTAATATCAAATTGTTATTACTGCTAAGATGAAATAGAGTGATTAAGTTACTAAAAAAAAGACCATACCAATTAGACCAACCGGAGTATATACAAAAAAAAGGCACTTGGATAGCAATATGTGTGTATTCTCCCTGTCTCCGTCGCTATAACAAGCATGGAACGCAGGTTCCATGGGAATTACCATGTAATCTGCTGACAAGAAGCATACGCTTGGATCCAAAATATCTAATCGTGTTGTCAAAATCAAAAAAAATTAAATTAAATAAAAATTATTATTATCATTGTTCAATTAATAAATCGATCGCTGGTTCCCTTGTATTTGCCAGCCGAGTTGATCTAGAATTAGGATTATCGACCACTAGTTCCCGTGTATATGCCAGTTGAGTTGATATTGGAATTAAGCCCAGTATCTCAATCCATTAGGTTTCATAGGTTCATCTTGGCGGTGACCTTCAGACAGATATGGGAAACACCGTTCACTTTAGTCAACATTCGCAAACATCTATCTTTATACTCATCTTCTTAATATATTCATGTGTGATTGTGGTTAATTAGATTTCGAGTATTCTGGTTTGTTCGAATTTTTGAGTACAGCTTTCTTTACTTATATATTAATTTGGATTCGCAAGGTACCTCCTCCTGTAGTTATTTTGGATTCATTCATAGATTCTTCGCAAGTAGTTGGAATTCGGAGTAAAAGGTTTTGTAGATACACCTCTTGTAAACCTTCACGAGACTAAAACTCGGGTTCAAAGGCTTGTTATACGTGCTAAGTGTGACTGTAGCATCGAAGAAACAGAGTTGTATGTTTAGAATTAGTTTTGTTTGATTTGCTCAGGGACTAGCAAAGTCTAAGTGTGGAGGAATTTGATAGGTGTCTAAAACACCTTAATATTTATCTATTTTCTTATGCTTTCTTTGCTAAGTTTTCTTGTAAATTACGTATCTTATGTTTGCTTTTGAGTGTTTAGGTACTTTGGAGTCATTTGGAACAAAAGAAGAAGAAACAGGGCATAAGTGTCATTTCATGTGCATCTGATGTTGGAGGAGAACTATTTCTCATTATTTTCTTTTATTTCTTCATCTCTGTCTGAAAAGCATGTCGACTTTAGTGATGCAAATTTATCTGTCTGAAAAGCACGACAACTTTAGTGATGAAGAACAATTGAAGAGAAAAAGTGGATCTGAGAAATAAGATAGAGACGGCTGTTGTTGGTGGAAGAATTCGAAGAATAGCAAAAGCGTCATTGCGCAGGCAAGTGTTATTGGGAGTTCACTGGAAGTTAAATAGGTATTCAGGCGGTGGCCTGTATCCTAGCTGTGGGTGCCTTGGGCAGTTTTGGTAATGCATTTTTGTTTATTCCCTAGACCTAAAATTTAGAGAAATTAGTTCTCTCCCAATCATTTCCTCAACTGCACTTTCATGGTGCTCAGAGATCAGATAAAAACGAGATCGGGAAGATGATGCTGCTGGTAAATATTAAGAGAGGGTTTTACAGAAATTTAGATAAAGCAGAAACTGAGATGTATTTAAAGATCCAGATGAACTCATGGAGGAATTGAAATGATTGAGTTAGGGTTTTAACTGAATTGAGATTTGGGGAAGAACATGGATCTGATGTTGTTGTTTTGGCTGAGACATTCACAGTTTAAGAGTGGGTTTTAGCTGGATTTGAAGATGACAAAGTTTGAGAGCAAGGAAAAAGGAAGAGAAGGCACTGTTGTTGTGAAGATGAGGCTGTGCTGGTGACTGAGAACAGATCGAGAAAAAGTCTAGGGTTGAAATCAGATAAAGGAATTGATGACTGTTGATGAAGATTAACGAGGAAATCAGAGAAACTAGAGATGGGTTTGGTTCAGATTTTATGAAACTGCAGGTGAAGGCAGTAGGGTTTGGAATTGAGAAAAGAAGCAATTAAAGTTGCAGGATGGTATGATATGGCATGAAATAAAAAAGTAGATGGAACTCTAGGCTTATATGAATGTTAGGACAGGGAAGTGCAATTGCAGGTACCTGTAGTTCTGAATTTGCAGCAGGAGTTGGTGCTGCAGTGAATAAGGGAATTGCAGGCTAGACTTACAGTGTTTGATGGAGATGTGAGATTGTAGTTCAAATGAAGTAGGTTGTGCTGGTTTTGTTGGTGCTTCTGGTGGTGAAGGAAGGAGGTGGTAGCTGGTGTTGACTACCGAGACTTCAAAAAGACAGTGATGGAGATAGTGGTGCAGTTACAGAAGTAAGCTGAGTTGCAGTTGTTGCAGTGTGTAAATGAGGGATTGAGCTGAGTTGGTGGTTCAGCTGACTGCCACAGGATTTGCTGTGTGTGAATGAGATGCAGGTGTTAATGCTGCCGCAGACATGAAAATGGGCTGTTACTGATAGGGTGAAGCTGAGTAATGAAGTGATGGTGGTGGTGTTGTTGTTGTGTGCTGATGAAAGGAGGAAGGGAACTGAAATGGAAAGAGTGATTGAAGTCTGCAGTTCAAATGAAGAAGAAACTGAAGTTGCAGTTGTGATGGTTGGGGATGTATTGACTATGCAAGATGTTGCAGGAAAAGATGATATGAGAGTTGTAATAGAGAAGCTACAACACTGAAGCTTACAAAGTTAGTTGGAGCTGGATATGCTTATCTGTGGTGACTGAAGTTGCAGGTGGAGTTAGTATGAAATTGAGGTACTGCAATGAACCGGTGATGCTGTCTAGATGAATGTTAAGGAAGATACTTGAGCTACAATGGAAGCAACTAGGAGGACTGTTGGTGGTCAACTACAGGTGAATAAATGATGAAGTCTGCTGAGAAAAAGTTGAAGTGTTGCAGTTGAGAAGATATGGAAGTGTTTTTTTGTTAAGTCCGTGAATAAAATTAAAAATTGCAAACGAATACAAAAGAACAAGGATAGAGGACAGACCCCCCTAACCTAAGAAACACTATTTGAACCTAAAATAAAACACATCTTTATATTCTAACGTTCTTAAGAAATAAGGTTTTTCATCGCAACTCAAACCCCTCCCATTCCGAAGGAGGCAACCTCTTTTAGCCATTTTGTCCGCTGAGAAATTAGCTTCTCGAAAGGTGTGTACAAAACGGATTGTGTCGTACTCATCACTAATCTTTTTCCAGCGTTCCCTTGCAAACCAGGGAATATTACCGCTTTGAAAAGCCAAGATTGTACCCATTGAATCTGACCTCACTACCACCTTGCGCATGGCCCATTTCAGAGCCCATTCCAAGCCCACTATAACTGCATAAACTTCTGCCAGAAAGTTGTTTGTAGTACCGAGCCCAATGCTCATAGCTCCCATACAGTTGCTGTCATGATCTCGAATTACCACTCCAGCTCCTGCGACTCCAGGGTTTCCCTTTGCCGCTCCATCACAACAGAGAAGAAGCTCGTCTCTGTTTGGAGGCTCCCAAGTGCATTGAACTGGATTCAAAGATTTAACTTGGCGATGACCAACACGGAAACAATTCAATATCTGAAGATCTGCTGCCGTATTAAACATAAAGCTTTTCAAACGAGTAGCATAAACAGAAATGAAATGGAAGATTCTGAGCTTTAGGAGGTGAGGGGTGGTAGACTCATTTTGGAAGCAAGCCAAATTTCTTGAATTCCATAGCTCCGAACGAATTACTAGGCTGGTTAGGAGCCATAAGTATTTAACCATTCTGCTCCTACCTTTGGCATGTTTATAACAAGAAACCAGATCATAATTAGCCTGGATATTGAACAAACCTGAAGCCCACATCCAGATTTAGGAGGCAATACTGCAGCTCCAGATGATGTGTTCCAAGGTTTCCTCCTCGTCCTTGCAAAGGTAACATCTGTTAGGCATTTCCATTTTGAATCTGTTCTTCAACTTGTCTTGAGTCGCACAAGCTTCCCTCGCAATCTTCCAGTTCTGAGCAGCAAGTTTTGGGTGGATATCTTTCCTCCACAACAGGCCATAAACCTCCTCCGCAGCAAACGTTTTACGCAGAACATTTTTGGATGATTTTACTGAGAATTGTCCCTTCAAATCAGGCTTCCATACCCTGCAATCCTGACCTCCCCGAAGGATAGGGAGGTTGTTTATGTTTACCCCAGCTGAGATCATTTTTTGAACATGCTCCCCCTGCAACTGCCATGAGTTATTAGCAATAATATCACTCACCATGACAGTGCCATCCAGGTTTTGATCTCCCTGCATATCAGCAATGCACACCTCATTATTATACCATGTATCATAGTAGAGTGAAGTATGCCTACCATCACCTAAAATGACTTTTGTGTTCTTCTCCACAACCGAGTGGATTAATCTTATACCCGGAAGGATCGAAGACTTCACCCCATACTGCTTTATTCTTCCCTTGCGTGTAGTGTACTTCGCCCATAAGAATCTTGCCCACTTCTTATTGAAGAGCGAATGTTCCACCATAACCTCATCAGAGGAGCCTTGTTTGTGACTGCCATACTAGTTATTCCCAAACCCCCCTCCTTCAAAGGGTAGCAGACTTTAGGAAAACCAACCACACACTTCCTATGCACATCAGCGTCCCCAGACCAAAGGAAGTTGCGAATTAACCTCTCCGCCTGAATGATGAACTTACTTGGCCACTTATACACCGCCATATTATGAATTGAGTAGCTAGATATAACTGAATTTATGAGAACGATTCTGTCCTGGAAAGACAGCATCTTACCCTTCCAAACCGACAACTGAATTTTGATTTTGTCAATAACATTGCTAATATGACGATAAGTAACTGCTCCTGGCATGACTTGGACACCTAAATAATGGTCAGGGAAAGTAGAAACCTCCATACCTAGTGCAGCCGTTATAGTTCTACCTCTTGACAAAGACCCTCCACCAAAGTATATTTTACTCTTGTTGCGACAAACAGTTTGCCCTGAAGCGGATTGATAAGTATCGAGTAACTCCAGAAGACTATACATGCTCTTCATGTTTGCCTTAAAAAAGATCATTATGTCGTCTGCAAAGAAAAGATGGGTAGGAGAGGCACAATTTTTCTTTTTGGAAAGCATTGGAGTCATCTTCTTGTCTTGAAACAGCTTCGAAAGATTTCTGCTAAGAACGTCTTCTATCAAAACGAACATAAGAGGTGACAGCGGGTCTCCCTGCCTTAGCCCCCTATTAATTTTGAAAAAGCCTTCCGGGTTCCCATTTAGGAGGATTGAAATACGAGCTGAGTTTAGGATCGAAAGAATCCAAGTGCACCAATTCTGCGAAAACCCATACCTCCTGAAAACTTCCAAAACAAAGGACCAATTGACCGTGTCAAAAGGCTGTGTGATGTCCAGCTTTAAGCCCAAATTACCTTCTTTTCGCTTGGTTTTCAATTCATTGATCATCTCCGAAGCCACTGTTATGTTTTCATGGATGTTTCTCCCCTTCATGAAAGCTACTTGTTCCTCCGAAATAATACTATCCATAACTGTTCCTAGTCTTGAAGCTAAGATCTTAGTAATAATTTTCAAGAAGAAATTACTAAGGCCGATTGGCCTGAAGTTACGGAGATTGTTTGCTCCTCTTACCTTGGGAAAAAAGATGAGAAGGATAGAGTTGGTACCTTGAGGGATTAATCTTTCTCTCCAGCAGAAAGTGATTGCCTTATAAAGATCTTGGTTAATTATATCCCAGCATTGTCTAAAGAAACAACCCGAGAAGCCTTCAGGACCAGGGGCACTGTCCGGATCCAAATCATAAACAACCATTTTGATCTCCTCCATACCAGGAACTTCATCCATTTTCCGACTCTCCTCAGACGATATAGAGTTGTGATCATAGTTAAAAAGATCATCCGCAATTGGCAGTTCCTCCCCATTAAATTTAGAACCATAATAGGAGATTACATGGTCTCTAAGCTGGTTGAAATCCGTGATAGTATTCCCACAGTCATCCACCAGTTCCGAAATCAGGTTACTGCTCCTGCGCATCCTCAAGTTGGCATGGAAAAAATCAGTATTACTGGCCCCATCTGTTAGCCACTTATTTCTCGACTTCTGCTTCATCATAATAGAGTGCTCCTTACGAATCTGCTGAAGAGTCGCCGAGGCTTCCTTGATGAAGTTTAGCTTAGTAAAGTCTTCATGGTCTTCGTCAGAATTTCGAATAGCGCATTCCATAATTAATTTAGCTTGCTTTAGCTTTGCATAAACATTACCAAACACTCTGAAGTTTCAATCCTTCATATCCACCTTCAATCTCTTAAGCTTGAAAGGGAAGATGAAAGCAGGAGAACCCATCACCAGATCATTCCAACTCTGAGAAACCATGTTCAGGAAATCAGGGTGGGTAAACCACATTTTTTGCACTCTAAAAGGCGCTCTTGAAGGTCTAGAATTGTCGACAAAATAACCATTCAAGGGAGAATGGTCGGAAACTTCTCGCGGAAGAGCTTTACACCTCCAGTTCTCATACTTGTTAATCCAAGCCTCATTAATGATTGCCCTGTCCAGCTTGCACAGAATTTGACTCAACCCCGCCTGACCGTTGGCCCAAGTGAATTTAGTACCTAGGAAATCAGCTTCAAAGAGATCATTTGATTCCATCCAATCACTAAAATCATTAATTACTGAAGTTCTTGGGACCCTACCCCCTTTTTTCTCCTCATTACGTAGCACGCAATTAAAGTCCCCCAAAACCAACCAAGGGGTGTTGGCATCTGCCGAAGAAAGTTGGTTCCATAACCTCCTTCTAGAGACCTGGAAGCAGCTTGCGTGAACAAAAGATACCAGCACACCTTCAGTTTCAATAGTAACTTCCTGCTTACTGGAATTAATAACTGTTGGCCTAGACATATCATTAGACCAAAAAAATCCAAATGTTCGCTTTTGAAAAACCTTCCGCATTATGAATAATATCTTTCTTATAACCGTCAACAAATAAGCTTTGCATAAATCTAAGAGTACCGTGCACTTTAGGTTCCGCAATGCAGAAAATACGCGGCTTATTTTCCTTAAGAAGCTCCTGTAACTTGCACCTTGCAGCCTGGCGTGCAATACCATTTATGTTCCAAAAAAGAACCCGCATTAAAAACCCTTTTTTTGATTTTTTATTAGCATACTGCGACGAAGCTCCATTATTTACTCTTGGAGAGTATCCTCTCTCCACGCGCTCTCTTAGGCTAGAGACCTCCAATCCGGAGTCCGATTCCGATTCAGAAATAGTTTCTAGAATAGCGCTTCTTCCAACTGCCGCAGAAAAAACTTTCTGCGTATTAGCTATGCGTGTTCTGTTTGCTTCCTTTTCCTCCCTGAACCTAGCATCAGCCGGACTCTTAGTCTATTCCATTAAGTAGTTTAGAGCCCCAAAAGGGTTATTTGTCGGTATGAACTCTCCTGCCTCCAACCTGTCACATAAAGGGGTTGTTGTTGATGTCTGCAGTGTAATAGGGATCCTTTTTGCCTCTCCCACCGTTCTGGGTTTAGCCATGGTTGACATAGAATCTATTTGATGCTTATCCCTCGCCAGTCCTGATAAGATAACTTTTAGATTCCTTGCATTTTGAATTTCCATCTGTCTAGCCATCAAAATGTTTTGATCATAAGCCTGCACCAACTCATCTCTGCTCTCCATATTGTCAACATGATGTACCACCATATTATTTCCTTTCTTCTTACCCTTCTTCCTACGCTGTGCAATATTCCATTCTCCCCCATTTTTCTCCACCACCTAAATTACTTCAGTCTGAGGTTGGGTCACCTTGTTAACTACCATAGATCTCTCAGTATTCACTTTTGTTTTTTTTTCTACAATCCTGGTCAGAATGTCCAATTAGCTTACAGTTGGAACAAAATTTGGGCATCTTTAGTATCTCCACCTGTTGCCAGAATTCTCTATCCCCCACCGTTATTCTAATCTCATCAGTTGTTGTTTCTGCAAAATCAATATCTACCAATACAGAAGCAAAATGGCCATACTCGTGTGCTAAAGTACGCCTATCAACTACAATTGGTGTTCCTAGTGATTTTGCTATTGTCAGAAGTGATTTTTCTGTCCAAAATTCAAGAGGAAGAGCTGGAAAAGAAACCCATACCGAGGCGTGAGAAGTTCTTTGTTTTTCTGCGTCGAATCCAGGGAACCATTCTATAAGATTTAGCTTTTGTTGACCAAAAAACCAAGCTTCAGCATCCAGCAATTTGTCTTTTGCTTCCTGAGATTGCAATTTGATGGTGAAGAACCCTCGACTCATCGGAATAAATTGAACAAATTCCCTCTCCATCTGCCATTGCTTTTGAAGTTCATTCTTCACATCTTCGAATTTAATTCCCTTAAGATCCAGACGACCTATTAAGCTGTGTTTCCAGATATCACGGCCCTCCAGGTAGAGAATATCTGGGAGAACAATTGTCGGTTTTCCATTCTTTACCGTTGGCTTTGGTAGAGAGCTAAGATCAACAGACGTAGTAGGAAGTTTTTTCTTGCCTTTCACTTGATCAGCGTAGGTTTGGTTTCTCATAAGAGAAACGTCCACCATCTTGAATCACCAATTGATGATTCAATTCGTTTGATCGATCTGGTTGGTGGTCGGAAAATTTTGGATCGAGTTATTTTGTAAAAGTAGACTCGCCAGAAAAATCGCCCTTTTTAAGAGAGAGAAATGATAATTGAGTCTTTGTCAGAAGATATGGAAGCGAAGCTGAGTTGATAATGGGTAAATGAATTAGATAAGTTGCTGGTTTTAGCTGGTGCTGAGAATGAATGGGTTTTGGAGTGAATGGAGTCGTTGGTTTTGTTTCGACGAGAATTATGGAGCTGAAGCTGATGCAATGGAGGAGGAGTATGTATTGTAGTGGAGTGATATATTGCTACAGTGAATAGATGGAGTATTGGTGGTAGTTGTAGTATGGGGTTTGCTATGTTGCAGGAATGGGATGTATGTACCGCAGCTGAATGGCTTGACTGAACTACCTGAAGTAGCATGATGCAGCTGAAACTGAAGCCTGAGAAGGAATGTTGCGCAACACACAGCTAGGCCATAGCCAATCAGCACCTGACTCAGTCTGACTCTCCAAGTTGACTGAGTTGAACCCGTTGAACCGAGATGACATGGTTGACCGGTGACTGGGTAGACTTTTCCGGTCATTAGAGATGCTTGCCCGCAACTTCTCTGGCCAACTTCCGACACATTCACCGATTTTTTCGGCGACACGTTTTGGGCATAATTTCTACATAGGTCTTTCTCACATATGGGCTTGGTCTACTTCTATCTTATGGAATTTTGGAAACAAGGAGACATAAAAGGGAAAGACTTCTACAATATATCACGTATTCTACTTGGAGCTTTTGGGAGATAGTCGCAACTAGGGTTTGCTTCCGTATTTATTTTTCATTTTATTTATAACGCGCGCGTTAGAACCCCAGGCCTGTCACTGTCGGTGTAAAATAGGCCCAACAAAACAAATTAGTTAAATAAACCCCAAAATACTAGAACTGTCCAAAATAACCTTTCCTTTTTCAATTAAAAAACTGACTGTCCAAAATAACCTTTCCTTTTTCAATTAAAAAACTGACGCCTCGATCTCATCGTTTCACCTTTTTTTCTTTTTTTCTTTACTCTGCTACTCAGAAACCAAATCAAAAGATCTGTGAAATCAAGTGAAACCAAATCAAAATTGACACAAATAATGACCTAAAATCAAAAGAGTAGAAACCAAATCAGAAAAACTAGTAAAAATGGTGAAGAAAAATGAAGAACAAGAGAAAAAGAAAGATGAATTGCTTCGTAAAGCGATCAAAAATACTCCAAAACTCAAGGAGCTAAAACAGCTAATCTTTTTAGGCCAATTGGTTTAATTAATGTGGTTTTCAAAATCTTTACTAAGATAATCACCAAGAGAATGAGTGGGCTAATGGAAAAGTTAATATCACCTCAGCAAGCAGCCTATGTCAAAGGGAGAAATATTCATGAGCAAGTTTTGCTTGCTTCTGAGTTGGTTAATGAGATGAAATCCAAAATAAAAGGAGAAAATATTGGAATTAAGCTTGATATTTCTCAGTCTTATGACTTAGTAAGTTGGGATTTTCTTTCTCAAGTCCTTTTGAAATATGGTTTTTCTGAATCTTGGTGTGAGTGGTTAATCATTCTATTCAGATCAGCAAGGATTTTTGTATTAGTTAATGGTGTCCCATGTGGATTTTTCTCAGTTGGGAGAGGATTGAGACAAGGATATCCACTCTCTCCTCTTCTCTTTGATTTGATGGAAGATGTCTTAAGCAGAAACATTTCTTCTTTGGTGAAAAAGGGCGAGATGCAACCAATGGTTATGAAGAATGGATTACACCCAACTCATCTGTTTTTTGCAGATGATGTATTCATTTTCTATAATGGAGGTAAGAAGAGTCTCAAGAATTTGTTTAAACTTCTAGATGAGTATCAAGTTGTTTCTAGTCAGATCATTAATAAAAATAAAAGTAAGCTCTTTGTGGATGTGTTGATGGTGGATTTTCAACAAAGGTCAAAACCGTAAAATCATGATATTGCATGTTTCTGATACGGCTTCAGGCATGTGACGATTCATATTTTACGAAGCCATGATGAACATGTCTTTCGAAAAGCCTCCACTAGCTGAGCGTTCGATCCCTGATATTTCATTGTGCCCTTTATGTAGAATAATGGAATTGGGAGGTCCCCTACATAATTGTTTGTTGAGAGGTCTTAACGCCTTCAGGACGTCGGTGATACTCATTGTTCCCTGACTATACGAGAGAGACCCCCCTATACATAGAAGAACGATTGGGCGGTTCTCCGTAAGATTGAGAGCAACAACGCCTTAAGGACAGTGATACTCACTGATCCTGACTATGTAGAATGAACGTGTATAGACTAGGCATTCTCCATAAGATCTGAGAGTTCCTTCAGGATATCATCCGTCTCCTGACTATGCACATAGATTAGTTCTGCTGTGACATTCACCATTGAATTCCCAGAATGATCTATTAATGTTCCTATTCCATGGTCGAATCCACGGCCTGATCCCATGGAATGGCAATAAGAATTCATATTATCTCATTACTCCAATTTCGTGATCGGATTCACTCCTAATCTCATGGAATGGTAATAGATAATTTTATTACTCTGATTTTATGGTCGAATCCACGATCCCATGGAATGGTAATGCCTATTTTATTATTCCGAGTTCATGGTCGAATCGACAGTTGATCCTATGAATTGATAATAAATAACTACTCATTTTGTTGCTCATTTTCATGAATTATTCTACACTGAATTTCATGAATTAGCAATAAATACTCAACTATCGGGCATCTGGATCATCACTGAGTAAGCCCCACAAAAATGGTGTAAGTGTACTCGACAATGATGCAAGACTGAGCACCCGGATGCACGAACGAGCATCCAAAAATATGGACAGACGAGGAATCCTATGCAAAATAGGAGAAAACAACAAATAATAATAAAATAATAAGGAGCGCCTAGGGGCCGGGCCCACTGGCCATGCCCTAGCCGTAGTCGGTCCCAGGATTCTTCCATTATTTTCTCTATTTTGTTATTTTTCATGGACTCATGAAAAACTCCTTCAATTTAGCAATTTTCCTTGTTTGTGCAAAATTCATGGATTCTCCATAACTTCATGGATTCATGAAAAATAATATTTTAAAATAGGGAAAGGTGTGCAGGACTGGGCAACCTAGCCGGACGTCCATGCCATATCTGTGACCGGTCCCTGTACGCGTGTCGTAACCACAACAAATTAATTAATACTTTACTACCTAATTAACAAGTAATATAGGGTAGTCAAGGTCGATCCCACGAGGAGCACGAGATTCTAGTTGTCTTATAATGTCACAAAGGGGGGTATTGATTAAGAATTTGAAAAAGTAAATAAAATAAACAAAGCAATTAAAAAGAAATCGATAAGAGAGAATAGATCAAGGAATCCTTCTTCGCTGCAAAACAATGATTAAAGTTATGTTCTTTTCCACTTCTTATAGTCACAAATTATCACCAACCGTAGGTATAGCAGCTAGATCAGTGCTAACCCCAAAATCCCTTATATCACCGGATACGGAAGTTCTCGACTACCGGATTCTATTCACCAAACCACCTAGTAGTAGATCACTCAAGATGTAATTTAGTTAAACGCATTAAGATTTATGAATTTATTAGGTTGATATTAGTAGTTAAACTCTTAGATCAAGGTCCACTTGCTAACGTTGTTTTTACACACAATTGCTCCACGGAATCCCTCCGCAAGGTCTTATGTTTGCTACTTATGTGAAAAGTCAAGAAACGATTACTTATCCCCTAACTTACACTAGCTTTAGATTAGACTAACAAATCAATCTAGTTGTACACCTAGATAATCTATCAATCAATCATGAATGTCTTTAAGATCACTCCTATTAGTAAAAACAAACGATAATCATGTGAAAACTTCAAAGTAGATTTAAAACAAACTCAAAACATGTTAAGAACTAGGAATTCATCCTCAATCAAATTAGTTACTCATATTAAAGAGTTCACACAAAGAGAAAAGTATTGTGTGTGTAAAAGTGTGCAAAAGATATGTAAAAGATGTGTGTATCTAAGTGCATCTATATGTATGGAAGTGTAGAAATTCTTCTCTATTTATAGGCTTCAATGTTCTCCATATCTTCTAAGGAATAGAATCCCTTTCCTTTTGTAGCTCAATTTCCAAATCCAAGCCTTTCTCAAATCTTCCATCTCCTCTTTCCATATTCCCACCAAATTCTTCATTCAATTCCAAGTCCAACTCTTCACATCCCATGAGAGAAATCCACACAAAATTCTGCAACTTTTGCTCGCCGGAAAACTGGGTTTTTGGCCGGAAATAGGCCGGAATCCGTCACCGCCGGCCACCTGAAAATTCTGTCCCGGTAAAAGAATATTCCGTCAAGATTCTGTTATGTTTAACTATTGACTAACGGTCAAACGGTTCAACACGGTCAAGCTCGGCGAGTTAGAAGCTGAGTCAACTCGGTCCAGGCCAATTGTTCACCATTTTGTAGCTTTCAATTCACAGCCCAGATGGCTGTGCCTTCCCTGTTTCAATCACGGCCAAGATGGCCCTGCATCTTGCAAGCCACCAATTCAAATCCCAGTTGCACCAGTTCATAACCTCTCCACCTGCAGCACCAATTCAACTTCAACTCCTCTCCATGCTCAAATAAATAGCTGCAACAGCAACTCAAACCACCACTGCTACAGCTTAACACCATAACCATTCCAGCTCTCCATATTTCAGTTCCTTCTTATAGCACCAACAGCATCACAACTTCTCAAACCAACAGCTGCAACAGCAAAACACCAGTACTTATCATGCCCTGTACAACTATTGATTCAACTCCAGCCATCTAACCAGCTACCCATTGCAACAGAGACCCAACCAAGCTGCAACTTCACACTCAAGCTGCACCAATTCATGGCCAGCACAACCACCTGTTAACCACCACTGTCTTCCAACCTAAGCAATCCATCAGTCCTGCCATTTAACCTTGGCTTACACCAGCAACTTATATCATCCACTCTGCCTAGCCACTCCGTCCACCAGTTCAAGCCATCACCCTCCATGCCTTAACCACAATCAATTGCATCTCCATTTTCTGTAGCTTCTGCATCTGCATCCCCATTACAACCAACACTTCAAAGCCATTTTGATTCATTTTCTCTCAGCAAAACCAACAGCAGCAGCAACAGCTATGAACATCTCATCCATATTAGCCAAACAAACACACACACAACATCATAGCAACTCAACAGGTTCCACTGCCATCTCAGTTCCAACCTTGTCCTAGCATTCATCTAGTCATAGTTGTAGGCCATTAGCTAAGCAATCCAGTACCACCAACACTTCTCAATTCTAGTTCAGCACAAATCTCGGTTCAAACCTTCTCCATCTTGGCTTTTCGCCATTCTTTGCAACTGCTTCTCCACCATCCTTGATTCACTTCCATTGCTAGCAGCAACACCCTGTAATTCTGGCCACCCCTACTGCACCACAGTAACCCTTGTAATTCTCCAGTCCAGCTTACCATGATTTCCATTAGTTCCAGCTATTTCCTAACCTTGCAGTTGTGGTACCCAGATTCAGTCCATGATCTTTCAATCAACAACAACAATTATATCTTCCTCCTCCTTATCTCGACAACGAATCGAACCCATTTTCCATATCATTACCACCATCTTTAATAACTCTCAGATTCAACATCTCATTCATTTGTAACCACCAACAGCGAATTCAATCAAACCAGTTCTTGATTGTCAATCAGCTCAATACGCTGAAACCCAACTCAATTCTTTGCCTCTCCAACAAATCAATTGCAACATCAAATCATCTAATTCATTCATTCTATAATCGATATTCAATTATGTAACAATAAAACTTTCAGCTCCTCCTTCTGTACGATCTGATTTCGTCTCTCAATTTCATGATTTTCTCTCTTGATTTCTCACTTCAATTTCCGTAATTTTCAGTGAATCATTTCTTATCTATATCTGCAAAGGGAAGAACATAACTAAAATGGGAATTGGTTCCCTTTCTCGACCTAATTAAGAGTGGGTCGGCTATTTGCTCCCCAGTAAACTACACCCAAGCTAGTGCTCCATAATAGTTGATTACTTTGATAAGGGCTAGCCTATTGGCCCCCCTTAACCACAACTAGGCTGTCTTTAACACTTCTCCAAAACAGAGTTTCCCCTTAACCTCGATTGGGATCCGTATAGTGTCCACCCCTGAAATGACCTTTTTGCCCTTTTAGCTCAAATTGAACAATTTCTTCTCCGATTCCTCCGTGCGACTCCAGAGTACCTAATAACTCAAAAACACTCGTAAAATACATAATTTACAAGAAAAATAGCAAAGAAAGCATCAACTACTAGATAGTAAATTAGGTGTATTCTACACCTATCAAATTCCCCCACACTTAGACTTTGCTAGTCCTCGAGCAAATCAAACCAAAACTCACAACTTTCAAAGCGTTCCAGCGTCCCAAGCATCCTAAGAGTTATGAAGACATATAGTTTCTGCATGCTAGTAATGAGAAGTTAGAAATACTAAAGAACATATTCTCATCCTTAAATGTTGAGTGAGAAATAACCACACCATAATGAGAGAACACATGTTTGAGAAACGATCAATAAGCATTTCGCCTCGACTTCTGCCTCACCAAAAGGGTTTTATGATAATTGCACTCAAAAAGACGGCTTTTTTTTTATGGGTCTCACATGTGTGCAGGTAGGAATGAAGAGAGAATTCCTGCAACACGTTGAATGGTAGGAAGGATAACTTCCGAAATTTTGAAAAACCCACATCTTTTAATCATTTTGAAAAACCATTTTTCTAACAATCTCTAAGAAAGGAAATCAACCACTTATATTGAGGATGAGATTACTTACTTACCTTCACATCCGATTGCCAATTATGATAACACCACTCTCACGGAATCCAAAAGAAACGTCTTCCGCTCCTTGTTTTCATCTTCTTGGTCTTCGGCTTCAACTATTGGTGATAAACACTTGAACTTCATAAATCCTTAACAATTTGTAACCTTTTTCCTTAACTCCTTGTCGCTTGAAACTTCCTTATAAATTTTCCTTCCCCACGGCTTATTCAAAACAAAACAATAATAGATATTTCTCTTGTCTCATATATATATATATATATATTTTTCATTTTTTTTTCATTTTTTTTTTTTTTTTTTTTTTTTTTTTTTTTTTTTTTTTTAGACAAGAGAAACACAATACAAATCAAAAAATAAAATAAACCATGGCCGTGGAAAAGTACTTTACCGCTTGATTCTTCACAACTTGTATCGTCTTGAAATCATAAACTTCAATAATTCTCACCTTTTACTTTCTTCGCTTTTGTAAATAAGTCTTAATACTTGGATATAGAATTACCTCATTGCATTTTAAGTCTTCAACTTTGATATAAAATTATGCTATTTTTCTTGTTCCATTGTTGCTTTCAAACCTTGAACCTTTTCAACTTTCCTTGTAGATTTTGATGTCGCTCCCTTGTTGTTGATGATTATGGTGTTTCTATGGACCCGTTGTTGTCGAGCGAGAGAATGGTGCTAACTGCAAATCGAACTACAAGAAGGTAGCTTTCATCTATAACGTCACCCTCATGATTGACAAAGATTAGCACTCAAGAGATCAAAATAGTGCTGAAATTGGTGTGAAATTGGGTAGCTCACCATTCTACCCGGAATTAACGTACGGTGACACACACTCAAAAGAAGCTCTTTAGTAAAGGAAGAATTTTTGGTCGGTGCCTCTCATGATATGAAAATGGGTAGTCTCCACTAATGATTGATCAGCAACTCTAATAACGCACTTCTCCCTGCACCAAATTTGCATCACCGGCATGATTAAATCCATTATTTAACACTCTAACAAGCAAGAAATCGAACGTAGTTCCCTAACACTTCCAAGTTCAATTATGTCGGTCAGAATTCTCTATGTAATCATACCTAGAAGTATGCTAGTGACTCTAAAATCTCTAAAAGTTGAAAGTTTTATGCAAAAAAAATTCTCTTTTTTTTTTTTATATGCAAAAATATATGCTTAGCCACTCCCCCACACTTAAACTTCACATTGTCCTCAATGTGTAAAACCGAAAGTTCTGAATTCTGACGTAACAGCAGATAAAACGCAAAAACTGTGCAAATTGGTAAGGAATTTGGAAAAACTCCATTTCACAAAAGTTGTTCACCTACGTGTTTTCTACACAGTGTCAAAACTTCATAGTGTTCTGATAAACGGTCTGACAGTTATGGTCTCTGGACTGAACTACGCGCAGTCTGAAATTTTCTGACGAAAAGGTATTCATCATAATTCTCTTCTAAGATAGATTATGGACTTAATGAAATTAAATATGGGGATGCAAATATGATATGAAAACAATAAAAAAAATAAATAAAACAAAACAAAAAAAAAAAAACAAAAATAAAAGCAAAAGCAAAAGGATAAGCTATACAAAACCGGTGGGTTGCCTCCCACTTAGCGCTTGTTTTAAAGTCGACGAACCGACATGGCTCTTGTAAGATTCATTCCCCATATATTAGCAATCGGAAAATTTGGGGATCCTCCCATAGTACCTGTTTTGCAAACAATAGCTTCATACAAATATTAGCACAAGAAAATAATAGTAAAGTTATAGCTCGATAGAAATTTCCCCCACACTTATTCTTGTCCACACTCGGAAGTGTATAAAGAACATAGAATTTGGGAACTTCCATGGTTTCCTCTTGGCAAACCTGCATAGTGTTAGCATCAAGTGTTTCCAATGGTGGATATCTAGAAACAAAGTCATTCAAAAATACTTTTGAAGCACATACATTCAAACCAATAAGAGGTAAAGGAGAAGAATTAACATGCAAAGGGTTAGACAAACCTTGCACAATTTCTTGTATTACGGTATCCTCCTCATTCTTAAAAAATTCAAGTGAATTACTTACCTCTTGTATATCGTGGTCCTCTATCAAACTTTGCAACCATTCTTCATCATTTTCTACCTTAACCAAAGTCTCGGCATCATCATAATCATTAGCAAGTTCAATTGGGTCTTCCACAAATTCAATCAATTCGGTTTCATTATCGAGCATCACCTCTTCAACATCTTCATCATCGGAATCGGGCCATTCACTAAAGTGATTTTCGTCGGTAAAAATTGTAAGATCTTCTTGTGAGGGTGTTACATCGTTTACAACAATAGGAAAGTCACACCCAATCTCCTCCTTTTGAATAGGTGAAGGATCGTTATTATGATCCGGAGTTGGAATAACTTCCTCATTGTTGCAACTTTCATACACTTCCGCGGACTCATAATTTTCCCTAAGGAATTTTTTCCAAGCACTAAATGCATCTTCCTCAAGCTCTACCTTTTGAATAGGTGATTGATCATTATTAAGATCAAGGCTCGAGTAATCTACACTAGCGTCATCAAAAGTTTCCAAAGGTTGGTCCTTTTCAACACAATCATCTTCATTATCGGAATCACCATAATAAGAATCTTCATCGGTTTCATAACCTTTATCCCGACGTCGTTTAAGTTCCATATGAATGGTCTTACTAATTTCTGCGACAAGCTCTTCCGAGTCTCCATCATCTTCCAATTTGTATAACTTTTGTGCAAGTTTACGGACGTTAACACGCTTACCACCGTGTATAGAGTTTCTAGATTGTATATCCTTAAAAAGTGAAGGAAAAACACGATGAAGAGGAGTATATTCCCAACTCTCCGTCTGCACATTACTAGAAAACAATGTATTAGAAGCATAATTATCCGTCCATCCTTGTGATTGTCTACTTACATACCCGTCATAAGGTTGTTGATATGCATGAGAATATCCATAAGGTTCCGTAGGATTTTGATCATAGCCAAAAGATTGATTTTGATTGTATCCTAAGGATGGTTGGAAATTGTCATGATGTTGAGTTTGAAAATCGTATTGATTGTTGAAATATGCTTGCTCTTGTCCACCATACATGGAAAACCGGTACCTGAAAAACAATTCAAAAACTAAGTTAGATACGATAAAGAATCCAACAAAGCAAGAATAAAGCAAAAAGTAAAAACAACTAAAATCATCCGATGCTCCCCGGCAACGGCGCCAAAATTTGTATGCGTGTCGTAACCACAACAAATTAATTAATACTTTACTACCTAATTAACAAGTAATATAGGGTAGTCAAGGTCGATCCCACGAGGAGCACGAGATTCTAGTTGTAAAATTGTCACACAAAGGGGGTATTGAAAGAATTTAAGAAAGTAAATAAAATAAACAAAGCAATTAAAAAGAAATCGATAAGAGAGAATAGATCAAGGAATCCTTCTTCGCTGCAAAACAATGATTAAAGTTATGTTCTTTTCCACTTCTTATAGTCACAAATTATCACCAACCGTAGGTATAGCAGCTAGATCAGTGCTAACCCCAAAATCCCTTATATCACCGGATACGGAAGTTCTCGACTACCGGATTCTATTCACCAAACCACCTAGTAGTAGATCACTCAAGATGTAATTTAGTTAAACGCATTAAGATTTATGAATTTATTAGGTTGATATTAGTAGTTAAACTCTTAGATCAAGGTCCACTTGCTAACGTTGTTTTTACACACAATTGCTCCACGGAATCCCTCCGCAAGGTCTTGTGTTTGCTACTTATGTGAAAAGTCAAGAAACGATTACTTATCCCCTAACTTACACTAGCTTTAGATTAGACTAACAAATCAATCTAGTTGTACACCTAGATAATCTATCAATCAATCATGAATGTCTTTAAGATCACTCCTATTAGTAAAAACAAACGATAATCATGTGAAAACTTCAAAGTAGATTTAAAACAAAACTCAAAACATGTTAAGAACTAGGAATTCATCCTCAATCAAATTAGTTACTCATATTAAAGAGTTCACACAAAGATAAAAGTATTGTGTGTGTAAAAGTGTGCAAAAGTATTGTAAAAGATGTGTGTATCTAAGTGCATCTATATGTATGGAAGTGTAGAAATTCTTCTCTATTTATAGGCTTCAATGTTCTCCATATCTTCTAAGGAATAGAATCCCTTTCCTTTTGTAGCTCAATTTCCAAATCCAAGCCTTTCTCAAATCTTCCATCTCCTCTTTCCATATTCCCACCAAATTCTTCATTCAATTCCAAGTCCAACTCTTCACATCCCATGAGAGAAATCCACACAAAATTCTGCAACTTTTGCTCGCCGGAAAACTGGGTTTTTGGCCGGAAATAGGCCGGAATCCGTCGCCGCCGGCCACCTGAAAAATTCTGTCCCGGTAAAAGAATATTCCGTCAAGATTCTGTTATGTTTAACTATTGACTAACGGTCAAACGGTTCAACACGGTCAAGCTCAAGTCGAGTTAGAAGTCGAGTCAACTCGGTCCAGGCCAATTGTTCACCATTTTGTAGCTTTCAATTCACAGCCCAGATGGCTGTGCCTTCCCTGTTTCAATCACGGCCAAGATGGCCCTGCATCTTGCAAGCCACCAATTCAAATCCCAGTTGCACCAGTTCATAACCTCTCCACCTGCAGCACCAATTCAACTTCAACTCCTCTCCATGCTCAAATAAATAGCTGCAACAACAACTCAAACCACCACTGCTACAGCTTAACACCATAACCATTCCAGCTCTCCATATTTCAGTTCCTTCTTATAGCACCAACAGCATCACAACTTCTCAAACCAACAGCTGCAACAGCAAAACACCAGTACTTATCATGCCCTGTACAACTATTGATTCAACTCCAGCCATCTAACCAGCTACCCATTGCAACAAAGACCCAACCAAGCTGCAACTTCACACTCAAGCTGCACCAATTCATGGCCATCACAACCACCTGTTAACCACCACTGTCTTCCAACCTAAGCAATCCATCAGTCCTGCCATTTAACCTTGGCTTACACCAGCAACTTATATCATCCACTCTGCCTAGCCACTCCGTCCACCAGTTCAAGCCATCACCCTCCATGCCTTAACCACAATCAATTGCATCTCCATTTTCTGTAGCTTCTGCATCTGCATCCCCATTACAACCAACACTTCAAAGCCATTTTGATTCATTTTCTCTCAGCAAAACCAACAGCAGCAGCAACAGCTATGAACATCTCATCCATATTAGCCAAACAAACACACACACAACATCATAGCAACTCAACAACTTCCACTGCCATCTCAGTTCCAACCTTGTCCTAGCATTCATCTAGTCATAGTTGTAGGCCATTAGCTAAGCAATCCAGTACCACCAACACTTCTCAATTCTAGTTCAGCACAAATCTCAGTTCAAACCTTCTCCATCTTGGCTTTTCGCCATTCTTTGCAACTGCTTCTCCACCATCCTTGATTCACTTCCATTGCTAGCAGCAACACCCTGTAATTCTGGCCACCCCTACTGCACCACAGTAACCCTTGTAATTCTCCAGTCCAGCTTACCATGATTTCCATTAGTTCCAGCTATTTCCTAACCTTGCAGTTGTGGTACCCAGATTCAGTCCATGATCTTTCAATCAACAACAACAATTATATCTTCCTCCTCCTTATCTCGACAACGAATCGAACCCATATTCCATATCATTACCACCATCTTTAATAACTCTCAGATTCAACATCTCATTCATTTGTAACCACCAACAGCGAATTCAATCAAACCAGTTCTTCGCTGTCAATCAGCTCAATACGCTGAAACCCAACTCAATTCTTTGCCTCTGAAATCAATTGCAACATCAAATCATCTAATTCATTCATTCTATAATCGATATTCAATTATGTAACAATAAAACTTTCAGCTCCCTCCTTCTGTGTACGATCTGATTTCGTCTCTCAATTTCATGATTTTCTCTCTTGATTTCTCACTTCAATTTCCGTAATTTTCAGGTGAATCATTTCTTATCGGCTGCAAAGGGGAAGAACATAACTAAAATGGGAATTGGTTCCCTTTCTCGACCTAATTAAGAGTGGGTCGGCTATTTGCTCCCCAGTAAACTACACCCAAGCTAGTGCTCCATAATAGTTGATTACTTTGATAAGGGCTAGCCTATTGGCCTCCCCTTAACCACAACTAGGCTGTCTTTAACACTTCTCCAAAACAGAGTTTCCCCTTAACCTCGATTGGGATCCGTATAGTGTCCACCCCTGAAATGACCTTTTTGCCCTTTTAGCTCAAATTGAACAATTTCTTCTCCGATTCCTCCGTGCGACTCCAGAGTACCTAATAACTCAAAAACACTCGTAAAATACATAATTTACAAGAAAAATAGCAAAGAAAGCATCAACTACTAGATAGTAAATTAGGTGTATTCTACACCTATCAAATTCCCCCACACTTAGACTTTGCTAGTCCTCGAGCAAATCAAACCAAAACTCACAACTTTCAAAGCGTTCCAGCGTCCCAAGCATCCTAAGAGTTATGAAGACATATAGTTTCTGCATGCTAGTAATGAGAAGTTAGAAATACTAAAGAACATATTCTCATCCTTAAATGTTGAGTGAGAAATAACCACACCATAATGAGAGAACACATGTTTGAGAAACGATCAATAAGCATTTCGCCTCGACTTCTGCCTCACCAAAAAGGGTTTTATGATAATTGCACTCAAAAAGACGGCTTTTTTTTTATGGGTCTCACATGTGCGCAGGTAGGAATGAAGAGAGAATTCCTGCAACACGTTGAATGGTAGGAAGGATAACTTCCGAAATTTTGAAAAACCCACATCTTTTAATCATTTTGAAAAACCATTTTTCTAACAATCTCTAAGAAAGGAAATCAACCACTTATATTGAGGATGAGATTACTTACTTACCTTCACATCCGATTGCCAATTATGATAACACCACTCTCACGGAATCCAAAAGAAACGTCTTCCGCTCCTTGTTTTCATCTTCTTGGTCTTCGGCTTCAACTATTGGTGATAAACACTTGAACTTCATAAATCCTTAACAATTTGTAACCTTTTTCCTTAACTCCTTGTCGCTTGAAACTTCCTTATAAATTTTCCTTCCCCACGGCTTATTCAAAACAAAACAATAATAGATATTTCTCTTGTCTCATATATATATATATTTTTTATTTTTATTTTTTTTCATTTTTATTTTTTTTCATTTTTTTTTTTTTTTTTAGACAAGAGAAACACAATACAAATCAAAAAATAAAATAAACCATGGCCGTGGAAAAGTACTTTACCGCTTGATTCTTCACAACTTGTATCGTCTTGAAATCATAAACTTCAATAATTCTCACCTTTTACTTTCTTCGCTTTTGTAAATAAGTCTTAATACTTGGATATAGAATTACCTCATTGCATTTTAAGTCTTCAACTTTGATATAAAATTATGCTATTTTTCTTGTTCCATTGTTGCTTTCAAACCTTGAACCTTTTCAACTTTCCTTGTAGATTTTGATGTCGCTCCCTTGTTGTTGATGATTATGGTGTTTCTATGGACCCGTTGTTGTCGAGCGAGAGAATGGTGCTAACTGCAAATCGAACTACAAGAAGGTAGCTTTCATCTATAACGTCACCCTCATGATTGACAAAGATTAGCACTCAAGAGATCAAAATAGTGCTGAAATTGGTGTGAAATTGGGTAGCTCACCATTCTACCCGGAATTAACGTACGGTGACACACACTCAAAAGAAGCTCTTTAGTAAAGGAAGAATTTTTGGTCGGTGCCTCTCATGATATGAAAATGGGTAGTCTCCACTAATGATTGATCAGCAACTCTAATAACGCACTTCTCCCTGCACCAAATTTGCATCACCGGCATGATTAAATCCATTATTTAACACTCTAACAAGCAAGAAATCGAACGTAGTTCCCTAACACTTCCAAGTTCAATTATGTCGGTCAGAATTCTCTATGTAATCATACCTAGAAGTATGCTAGTGACTCTAAAATCTCTAAAAGTTGAAAGTTTTATGCAAAAAAATTCTCTTTTTTTTTTTTATATGCAAAAATATATGCTTAGCCACTCCCCCACACTTAAACTTCACATTGTCCTCAATGTGTAAAACCGAAAGTTCTGAATTCTGACGTAACAGCAGATAAAACGCAAAAACTGTGCAAATTGGTAAGGAATTTGGAAAAACTCCATTTCACAAAAGTTGTTCACCTACGTGTTTTCTACACAGTGTCAAAACTTCATAGTGTTCTGATAAACGGTCTGACAGTTATGGTCTCTGGACTGAACTACGCGCAGTCTGAAATTTTCTGACGAAAAGGTATTCATCATAATTCTCTTCTAAGATAGATTATGGACTTAATGAAATTAAATATGGGGATGCAAATATGATATGAAAACAATAAAAAATAAATAAACAAAACAAAACAAAACAAAAATAAAAATAAAAATAAAAGCAAAAGCAAAAGGATAAGAGATACAAAACCGGTGGGTTGCCTCCCACTTAGCGCTTGTTTTAAAGTCGACGGCCCGACATGGCTCTTGTAAGATTCATTCCCCATATATTAGCAATCGGAAAATTTGGGGATCCTCCCATAGTACCTGTTTTGCAAACAATAGCTTCATACAAATATTAGCACAAGAAAATAATAGTAAAGTTATAGCTCGATAGAAATTTCCCCCACACTTATTCTTGTCCACACTCGGAAGTGTATAAAGAACATAGAATTTGGGAACTTCCATGGTTTCCTCTTGGCAAACCTGCATAGTGTTAGCATCAAGTGTTTCCAATGGTGGATATCTAGAAACAAAGTCATTCAAAAATACTTTTGAAGCACATACATTCAAACCAATAAGAGGTAAAGGAGAAGAATTAACATGCAAAGGGTTAGACAAACCTTGCACAATTTCTTGTATTACGGTATCCTCCTCATTCTTAAAAAATTCAAGTGAACTACTTACCTCTTGTATATCGTGGTCCTCTATCAAACTTTGCAACCATTCTTCATCATTTTCTACCTTAACCAAAGTCTCGGCATCATCATAATCATTAGCAAGTTCAATTGGGTCTTCCAAAAATTCAATCAATTCGGTTTCATTATCGAGCATCACCTCTTCAACATCTTCATCATCGGAATCGGGCCATTCACTAAAGTGATTTTCGTCGGTAAAAATTGTAAGATCTTCTTGTGAGGGTGTTACATCGTTTACAACAATAGGAAAGTCACACCCAATCTCCTCCTTTTGAATAGGTGAAGGATCGTTATTATGATCCGGAGTTGGAATAACTTCCTCATTGTTGCAACTTTCATACACTTTTGCGGACTCATAATTTTCCCTAAGGAATTTTTTCCAAGCACTAAATGCATCTTCCTCAAGCTCTACCTTTTGAATAGGTGATTGATCATTATTAAGATCAAGGCTCGAGTAATCTACACTAGCGTCATCAAAAGTTTCCAAAGGTTGGTCCTTTTCAACACAATCATCTTCATTATCGGAATCACCATAATAAGAATCTTCATCGGTTTCATAACCTTTATCCCGACGTCGTTTAAGTTCCATATGAATGGTCTTACTAATTTCTGCGACAAGCTCTTCCGAGTCTCCATCATCTTCCAATTTGTATAACTTTTGTGCAAGTTTACGGACGTTAACACGCTTACCACCGTGTATAGAGTTTCTAGATTGTATATCCTTAAAAAGTGAAGGAAAAACACGATGAAGAGGAGTATATTCCCAACTCTCCGTCACATTACTAGAAAACAATGTATTAGAAGCATAATTATCCGTCCATCCTTGTGATTGTCCATAAGGTTCCGTAGGATTTTGATCATAGCCAAAAGATTGATTTTGATTGTATCCTAAGGATGGTTGGAAATTGCCATGATGTTGAGGTTGAAAATCGTATTGATTGTTGAAATATGCTTGCTCTTGTCCACCATACATGGAAAACCGGTACCTAAAAACAATTCAAAAACTAAGTTAGATACGATAAAGAATCCAACAAAGCAAGAATAAAGCAAAAAGTAAAAACAACTAAAATCATCCGATGCTCCCCGGCAACGGCGCCAAAATTTGTATGCGTGTCGTAACCACAACAAATTAATTAATACTTTACTACCTAATTAACAAGTAATATAGGGTAGTCAAGGTCGATCCCACGAGGAGCACGAGATTCTAGTTGTAAAATTTTCACACAAAAGGGGGTATTGATTAAGAATTTGAAAAAGTAAATAAAATAAACAAAGCAATTAAAAAGAAATCGATAAGAGAGAATAGATCAAGGAATCCTTCTTCGCTGCAAAACAATGATTAAAGTTATGTTCTTTTCCACTTCTTATAGTCACAAATTATCACCAACCGTAGGTATAGCAGCTAGATCAGTGCTAACCCCAAAATCCCTTATATCACCGGATACGGAAGTTCTCGACTACCGGATTCTATTCACCAAACCACCTAGTAGTAGATCACTCAAGATGTAATTTAGTTAAACGCATTAAGATTTATGAATTTATTAGGTTGATATTAGTAGTTAAACTCTTAGATCAAGGTCCACTTGCTAACGTTGTTTTTACACACAATTGCTCCACGGAATCCCTCCGCAAGGTCTTGTGTTTGCTACTTATGTGAAAAGTCAAGAAACGATTACTTATCCCCTAACTTACACTAGCTTTAGATTAGACTAACAAATCAATCTAGTTGTACACCTAGATAATCTATCAATCAATCATGAATGTCTTTAAGATCACTCCTATTAGTAAAAACAAACGATAATCATGTGAAAACTTCAAAGTAGATTTAAAACAAACTCAAAACATGTTAAGAACTAGGAATTCATCCTCAATCAAATTAGTTACTCATATTAAAGAGTTCACACAAAGATAAAAGTATTGTGTGTGTAAAAGTGTGCAAAAGTATTGTAAAAGATGTGTGTATCTAAGTGCATCTATATGTATGGAAGTGTAGAAATTCTTCTCTATTTATAGGCTTCAATGTTCTCCATATCTTCTAAGGAATAGAATCCCTTTCCTTTTGTAGCTCAATTTCCAAATCCAAGCCTTTCTCAAATCTTCCATCTCCTCTTTCCATATTCCCACCAAATTCTTCATTCAATTCCAAGTCCAACTCTTCACATCCCATGAGAGAAATCCACACAAAATTCTGCAACTTTTGCTCACCGGAAAACTGGGTTTTTGGCCGGAAATAGGCCGGAATCCGTCGCCGCCGGCCACCTGAAAAATTCTGTCCCGGTAAAAGAATATTCCGTCAAGATTCTGTTATGTTTAACTATTGACTAACGGTCAAACGGTTCAACACGGTCAAGCTCAGCGAGTTAGAAGCTGAGTCAACTCGGTCCAGGCCAATTGTTCACCATTTTGTAGCTTTCAATTCACAGCCCAGATGGTTGTGCCTTCCCTGTTTCAATCACGGCCAAGATGGCCCTGCATCTTGCAAGCCACCAATTCAAATCCCAGTTGCACCAGTTCATAACCTCTCCACCTGCAGCACCAATTCAACTTCAACTCCTCTCCATGCTCAAATAAATAGCTGCAACAGAAACTCAAACCACCACTGCTACAGCTTAACACCATAACCATTCCAGCTCTCCATATTTCAGTTCCTTCTTATAGCACCAACAGCATCACAACTTCTCAAACCAACAAATGCTGCAACAAAGAAAACACCAGTACTTATCATGCCCTGTACAACTATTGATTCAACTCCAGCCATCTAACCAGCTACCCATTGCAACAGAGACCCAACCAAGCTGCAACTTCACACTCAAGCTGCACCAATTCATGGCCAGCACAACCACCTGTTAACCACCACTGTCTTCCAACCTAAGCAATCCATCAGTCCTTCCATTTAACCTTGGCTTACAACAGAACTTATATCATCCACTCTGCCTAGCCACTCCGTCCACCAGTTCAAGCCATCACCCTCCATGCCTTAACCACAATCAATTGCATCTCCATTTTCTGTAGCTTCTACATCTGCATCCCCATTACAACCAACACTTCAAAGCCATTTTGATTCATTTTCTCTCAGCAAAACCAACAGCAGCAGCAACAGCTATGAACATCTCATCCATATTAGCCAAACAAACACACACACAACATCATAGCAACTCAACAGCTTCCACTGCCATCTCAGTTCCAACCTTGTCCTAGCATTCATCTAGTCATAGTTGTAGGCCATTAGCTAAGCAATCCAGTACCACCAACACTTCTCAATTCTAGTTCAGCACAAATCTCAGTTCAAACCTTCTCCATCTTGGCTTTTCGCCATTCTTTGCAACTGCTTCTCCACCATCCTTGATTCACTTCCATTGCTAGCAGCAACACCCTGTAATTCTGGCCACCCCTACTGCACCACAGTAACCCTTGTAATTCTCCAGTCCAGCTTACCATGATTTCCATTAGTTCCAGCTATTTCCTAACCTTGCAGTTGTGGTACCCAGATTCAGTCCATGATCTTTCAATCAACAACAACAATTATATCTTCCTCCTCCTTATCTCGACAACGAATCGAACCCATATTCCATATCATTACCACCATCTTTAATAACTCTCAGATTCAACATCTCATTCATTTGTAACCACCAACAACGAATTCAATCAAACCAGTTCTTCGCTGTCAATCAGCTCAATACGCTGAAACCCAACTCAATTCTTTGCCTCTGAAATCAATTGCAACATCAAATCATCTAATTCATTCATTCTATAATCGATATTCAATTATGTAACAATAAAACTTTCAGCTCCCTCCTTCTGTGTACGATATGATTTCGTCTCTCAATTTCATGATTTTCTCTCTTGATTTCTCACTTCAATTTCCGTAATTTTCAGGTGAATCATTTCTTATCGGCTGCAAAGGGGAAGAACATAACTAAAATGGGAATTGGTTCCCTTTCTCGACCTAATTAAGAGTGGGTCGGCTATTTGCTCCCCAGTAAACTACACCCAAGCTAGTGCTCCATAATAGTTGATTACTTTGATAAGGGCTAGCCTATTGGCCTCCCCTTAACCACAACTAGGCTGTCTTTAACACTTCTCCAAAACAGAGTTTCCCCTTAACCTCGATTGGGATCCGTATAGTGTCCACCCCTGAAATGACCTTTTTGCCCTTTTAGCTCAAATTGAACAATTTCTTCTCCGATTCCTCCGTGCGACTCCAGAGTACCTAATAACTCAAAAACACTCGTAAAATACATAATTTACAAGAAAATAGCAAAGAAAGCATCAACTACTAGATAGTAAATTAGGTGTATTCTACACCTATCAGTCCCACACCTCACAATCCCTAGCTTTTTATAATTATTATTCCCTAAACTCATGAAACTCCTCTGTTTCAACAAAAACTCATGGATTCTCCATAACATCATGGTTTCGTGAAAAATAATAATTTAAAATTAGGAAAAGTGTTGTGGAACCGGGCAACATAGCCGGCCGGCCATGCCCTAGTTGTGTCCGGTCCCACACATTGCAATCCTGAGTCCCTTATAATTATGATTTTCCTAAATTCATGAAACTCCTTGGTTTGAGCAAAAATCATGATTTCTTCATAACTTCTCAAATTTTGCTCGAATCATGAAAAACCAAAAGCCAACGGGTCACACGACCGGCTAGCCTCTCACGGCAATTTTAATATTAAGATATTCTTATTTTAATATTTACAAAATATTGATCAATTGAGCATACATGCTCATTCCAACAAAATCAAGAATTTCAGTCAAGATGAAACTCTTCTGAAAATTCATAATGTTGCTCAAACGCACATCATAAAATACTGAAACTCTCAGTACAGAGACACGAACACCATGGAAACACGTGCATGCCTTAATGACCGACCAGGGTCATTCCTAGGGCTTGCATAAAGCCGGTCCCACATGTTTTCACACTTTTGACCTAATTTGCGCAATCGCTTATATTGGGCCCAAACTCTCTCCAACCAACCTGGGGATTGCTCAAACGGACAACAGCTGGTCCCGTGACCACCAAGAGCCGGTCTCATGCTCTCTTGGTTGGTCTCATCTTTCATACCTAGGTTTTATCACCTAATGCGGAACCCAACAATATTTTAGTAAATGATGAAATCGACATTTAATCATCATTCTTTCACCAACTGCCAAACTCAGGGCTCTGGCGCACGCTCGCTCGAGCAATTGGGCATCACTTGGATGTCCATAGTCTCATGTGGTTGGTCCCTCTTTTCTCATGACCTATTTTCAGCAATTCGTCGACTAATGAGCAATTGATCAAGGATTAGGGTCTTCGAACAAACGCTCAACAAATCATTATTCTGAGCAAGTTCAAACACTAAATAAATTTATGTTGATCCATCAAGCAACACGCGGATTAATTATATAATATTCAGTAATCTATTAATATTTTAATATTTTATTGGGTCACGTCACCAATAAATATTTCGTCGAATTGAGCAACATTTGCTCAGTTGCTCAAATATTGATCAAGCTATCAATATTTAGTAATTTATCAGTGATTTGTCGAATTGGGCAATACTTGTTCAGTTTCTCGTCAAATTCTCATTATTTAGTAATTCTTCGAATTGAGCAATACTTGCTCAGTTACTCAAATATTGATCCACTATCAATATTCAGTAATTCGTCGAATTAAGCAATACTTGCTCAGTTGCTCAAATATGGATCCACTATCAAATATCAATATTCAGTAATTTATAGGTAATTCGTCGAATTGAGAAATACTTGCTCAATTGCTCATCCAACTATTAGTAATTCGTCGAGTCGAGCAAAACTTGCTCATACGCCCGAATTTACAATAACTATACACGAGTAATATCAACACATGGACTAACACGTCCAAGTACATGAATCACCGAGCATTAGCCGTTAATGCCCAATTCAGCAAAACCTAGGCTCATTGTCTAATCAGTCAACTGAAAAACTAAATACATGTTTGTTATGTAGACTCCACGATTCGTGAGACATCAATCACGTCAAATTGGGGGATAACAACTAGGGAATTGGTCTGGCGGCCTACAACACGTGGATTCATCCAAGACGAGAAATGTGCGTAAGTTTTGTAAACGGTTGAAGGAGTTAGCAAAGTAGTGGGTGTACGATCCGTCAAGTATCCACACGACATGGAACTGACTTTGCCATGATCTTCCACTTTCCCACTCTTCCACTCATGAAACTGTCACACTTACAGGGATCAAGGTGTTCACAACTCTAACAATATAAATAAGTCTCTGAATCCATGATTGAGGACAACGAATGATCACTAGCTATCAATTGTCTACACATAATTTCTCGAGTAACTACTCTCAAGAATTCATCAATCTATCAGAACTTATTCGAACTCAACAGTTCACCAATTATTGCAGAAACTTTCAACACATCCACAATCCTTGATCATCATTGATCCTACATAATTCTCAGCTTCCCTCCTACAGATCAACCCATCTCCCTATTTGCGACCGAATTGACTCTGGAACGGCTATTGACTTGGTTTAGGCCGGAGTCCTACAGAATGATCTCTCGAATCTAAGCACTCCCTTTGCAATGCATTTGTGTGAGGTTAAGCAGTTTGCTCGGTTGAGGAGTCTCGACAATACGCTCGACTCATTACTTTCCTAAAAAACCATCGAACCATTTTTCCTCATCTACAGGATGGTACTTCACACATCAGAAGACAATTAATTAGTAGTATGCTACACATGGAAGTAGCCAAATTCCCTGACAAATATTTAGGAGTATATCTTGCTCCAGGAAAAGTTACTTCTACAATGGTTTGGCATATAGTTAAAGTGCTTCAAAGTAAATTGGCATCTTAGAAAGGTAATTTACTATCTTTTCATGATAGGTTGGTGCTAGTTAAATCTGTTCTTTGTAGCTTATCTATTTATAACATGTCAGTTTATAGATGACATGCATCTGTGATTAATATATGTGAAAAAATCATAAGGAAATTCTTATGGAATGGTGATGGAGATACAAGAAAATTCAAAACACTTTCATGGAGAAAAGTTTGTACTTCTTATGAGGAAGGTGGGCTAGGTATAAAAAGACTGAAAGTTGTTAACCAATCATTGTTAATGAAGCTCATGTGGAAGATTTTAAATTCAGATGAAGAATGGGCACTTTTTTTATCTGCAAAATTTCAAGATAAACATGGTCAATGAACTTTAAATTGGAGACAATCAACAATTTGGAAAGGTCTGAAATGGGCTTGGCATGCTTTAAAAGATGATATCAGATGGAAAATTGGAGATGGCTCTCATATTTCAGTTTGGTTTGATATTTGGTTGTTGGAAAATCCTTTGATAAATAACATTGGTTATACTGAATATGTAAAGCAAAATATTGGTCTGAAAGTAAATGCACTCTTATCTGAAGGTCAGTGGCAAATTCCAGTTGATCTGCAACAGCTTATTTCTAATTTCAATTGCCTGCTGTTCATTGTGGTGTTGATATCAGATTATGGAATGCTGACAAAAATGGTAACTTCTCAACTCATTTTGCAGTTGAAAAAAATTAGATCTCATGAACTAGTTTTGGCATGGACAAAACACATTTGGTAACATTTTCTTTACCCTAATATTGCCAGCAATGTATGGAAGCCACAACAAGAAGTATATGTAGATGATGCCATAATGGTGAAAAGAGGGTTTGAAATGGTTTCAATTTGTTGCATTTGTTGTGCAGAGCAAGATAATATGAATCATATTCTCTGGGAATGTGAGTTTAGTGTTGCAGTTTGGAACTGGTTGACTATGGTTTTTGGTTTTTTACAACCTAAATCATTTGCAGATGTTTGTCAAGTGGCAAAACATAAAGGTAAAATGGTGAAACAGATGTGGATGACAGCTGCTTGTGCTACTATGAAAGAGCTGTGGTTTCAGAGAAATGACAAATTGTTTGATGAAATCAAGCCTAATCTTAATAGATTCAAGAGTAGAATCATTCAACAAGTTCATGAAGGTTGTTATAGAATGACAGTATGCAGATCCGGGCTTCCATATGAGAGCCAACTCATGTTTTTTTCTTCAAAATCTAGTATCCTGATAGCTTTCTTCTTGAGTCTGTTGTTTATTAATTTGTGATTTTGTAATAGCCTTTAGTCAATCCTGTTTTTAGTCTTGTGACTTTGTTTTTCAATCAATAAAAAATGTGATTTAGCAAAAAAAAAAAAAAAAGCATATTAGCTAAAACTTTTTGATCAGTAACCACAATTAGTATCTTTCATCTCAACAATAGAGTTCTGAGCTTGTCTTATTTTCATATTAACATAAAAGAAGGTTGTATTGGCTCCACCACCTTTAACCCATTTAACTCTAGACTTTGCTTGCATCAATCTATTGTACTGCTGTTCAGCTATTTCCTGTCTCCCTTTTGCAGTAACCAAATCATTTAATAGAGTAATGTTTTCAGGATCTTCATCAGATAATAGTGAGGCATTCAAAACATCATTCTCAACTGTTTGTACTTTTTTCTTTAGAACACCAAAAACATTCCAGTTCCACAACTTCACACATTATTTGAATCTTTTAAGCTTGTGCATGAATATAAAAGCTCGAATGTTTCCCTAAGACCTGAAAAGAGAAAATGCAGAGAGAGCGTCGTTCTTAGGCGATTTTTTGGGTTTTAAATTTTTCTTTAAAGATGCAGACAAATCTACCATTAGTTCAAGAGAAAAAATCGGATTCAAATGCTACAGTTCGTGAGACCAAAGCAGCATCTTTCGCTGAATTGGTTAAGGGTAAAAAACCCTATAGGTTAACAGATTCAGATCTCACATCGCTTCCTGATGCTACTATTTTTCGTGATGAACCTGTGCTAGAAATACCACTTGAGTTTACACAACAAGGACGGGATATGTTTCAATTTAGTCTGATTGGGAGATTAAATTTTAGAGGATTAAAATTTAATGAAGTACAGAGATCTTTAGAGGAGCAATGGAAACTTGGAGATGGAAGATGCAAGCTGGTTCCTATGACAAAGGGTTTTTTCTTCATCAAACTAACTACTGCTGAAGACAAGGAACGTGTCTGGCATGGAGATTCATGGGTGGTTCACCAACAAACTCTAAGGGTTATAAAAATTTTCCCCAACTTCGATCCAGAAAGACAATCAACGTCTCATGCTGCTGTTTGGGTGAGTTTCCCGGGCTTATTCATTGAACTGTGGACAAAAAAAATTCTTATATCTATTGCAAAAGTTCTTGGTAAACCAATCGCCATTGATCAGAAAACTCTAGACCATGATGTGGGCAATTATGTTTGCTTGTCTTGATTGAGATCGATTTCGCAAAATTGATTCCGAAGAGAATTAGGCTAAAAGCTAATGGAAATGAATTTTGGCAGTATGTTGAAATTCAGGATGTGGAAAAAATTAAATTTTGTAGTCATTGCAAGCATATGGGACACAAATTTGAGAATTATATTGCAGCTCGCAAAATTTTGGGTGGCAAAGCATCTAATGAGGCTGGGAATGCTCAAGGTAAACCAGTTAAGGAGAGTGATACATTCAGGAGTGATAATAATTCCAAATATGATTGGAAAGAAGTAAGAGGTGGTAAGAAGAATGCTAAAGATGCTGAGACAGTTGTTGCAATTGTGGATTCTGTAGGACAGTTAAACAAAGAAAAGGGTGCAGTTATCTCTGCAAATTCTTTTGAAGTGCTTGTGGAAACAGATGAAGAATCTGAGGAATTGGAGGCTGCAATAAACGTTCAAGTTAATGTGGAGGAGCAACTAGCAAACAATCTGGCTAATTCAGAGATAGAGTTCCGTGAAGCCCAGATGAAATTGATTAGGAGCAAAAATGCTATTGCAGCACGTGCAGATATGGTAGCTCATTCAGCGATTCCCTCTATGGATACTAACGAGGGTGAAGGAATTAAAGGTCTAAAATGGGGGGAGGTGCCATTGGAATCTCCTTTAATGGCTGAAGAGGATCAACGGCTATTGGGACGTGATTCGAGGGAAGTAACACCTGCTATGGGCAGACACGGGATGGATGATCATGGTCCGGAGGAAGAGAGTGGGCAGTTGAAAACATCAAATGATGGCAAACATGTGATGAAATGTGAGGATACGGGGAAATTAAATAAAGTAAAGAATAAAAATAAGGGGACAGTGGGCTGCTCGAGTGATAAGACTGCCTTTTTGTCTACGAACGTGGGCTGTTCGAGCAATAATGAAGTAAAAGAAAATACACATGCTACTAACCATGGAGTGACGAATATGAATTTGGTAGTTCAAGATAAAGAGTCCGGTCAAAAAGGGGAGGTGTTGGCTGGGTGTAATCCGACTATCTCAAAAGCAGCAACAGGTCAAAAGGTGGTCATCCCGCCCACTTTGTCAAATGATTCCGAGCAGTTGATGAAGCTTGAGAATATGGAACATTTAAATAAAGGAAACAAAGATAAGGAAGCTCAAGATTCCCTTGTAAATGTAAAAGCTTATTTTGCTGGAAAGTCTAGTGGGGTGAAGGAAGATATTATGTCTCCAAACAAATTTGGTGTATTACAAGATGATACTGATACTAATGAGGATATAGGTGAGAATATACGAGCTAGAATGAGAACTCATGAAAAGGAGGTGGCTATCAAACTTATAACACCTGCTGGTCGTGATAAAGTAGAAACTCCGGTTGCTAGTAGTGATTTTAAAGCTGCTAGTAAAAATATCAATAAAAAAAAAATATGGAAGATCTCCGGTTACTATGAGTAACAAACAGATAGACGAGCATAACGCTGGGGTACATATGTACCGAACTATGGAGGTACGTGAGGATATCAAGAAAAATGGTGGGCCTTCTCGTTCGTTGGACGTGACGAATTTTCTTGAAAAAAGTCAATTCACAAATGAAGAGAGAAAATTTTTGCATGCTATTAAAGTTAGTGAGGCCCAGTATAAATTTCAGAAAGATAGGAATTACCGTTTAGAGTTTATCAGGCAAATCAAAGAACAATTGGAAAATATGGGAAAAGAGGGGGGAACTTGATTGTTCCCTTTCTTTGTTGTTGTTAGTTTGCTGGATGAGTGTGTTCCTTTTTCGCTTTGGTCTGGTCTTATTTTATTGTATCTTTCCCTTTTCTCTCCGCTCTCTGTTTAGAGGTAATGCCTAGCCCTCCTCTTTCTCTTTTTCTTTCTTAATAAATTAAGTGTTTAAAAAAAATAAAAATAAAATGAATATAAAAGCTGTATTGACTTCACATGGTTGATCCCAAGACTATTTAATCAAATTTAAGAACTCTGGATGAGTAGTCCAAACATCTTGGTATCTAAAAGGAATATTTTTAGGTTTAGGAATTCCCACCACAGATCCCATTAAAGCTCCATGATCTGAAACTCCTCTAGCTCCAACTTTGTAACTCCATCCTTCATGTAATTCCAACCACTTAACATTGATAAAAGCTTTATCCAAATCACACATTTTTTTCCAACTCTATTATTACACCAATAGAACTGAATCCCTGTTCTTGAAGCTTGCATTAACTTGCATGAATCTAAACATTCTCTAAAGTCTTGAGTGGAAACTCTCAAAGGTATTCTACCTCCCTTCTTCTCAGCATTAGTAAGTACTACATTAAAATCTCCAATCACCAACCAAGGACAGTCCCTTTCACTCATATCAACCAACTCTTCCCAAAGCTCCCTTCTATTAACAGTCAAACAATCAGTATGAACACCAGTGACCATAGCATTCCCAATTACAACTGTTATTGCTTGTTTATTTGTAGACACCATAGTTGGAGATGCTAAAGATACATGCCAAAATAACCGAATATTAGCTTTTTTTCCCCTGAAGAGAATTATGAATTAGTAACTTTAACTCAGTGATAAATTTATCTTTTACTTTTATTTTAGGCTCAGCTACCCACACCAAATCTGGACAAAATTGATTAACTAAACTCTTAAATTTATCTCTGAGTCTTAATCTTTTAATTCCCCTGAGATTCCAAAACAACACCTTCATTGAGAAGAATTTGGTTGAGAAGTTAAAGGACCTCTCACACCTGGAATGATAACTGAACTACTTGAAGCTGCTGGTTTCCTTGTTGTTACATTAGGATTAGGATTAGGCTTTGTATTTTTATTTTTATCATTCCTTCCAAACACCTTATTTTTCCCATTGCCAACTACATATAAACCATCATCAGCTTGCAATATCTCTTAGAATTTGAAATTTATTTGAATTTACTTGATTTTTTTCACCTTGACTACTTTTTTTCTCTCCACCTGAAAGTGAAATTATCTATTTAACCACTTCATTCCCCATTGCACCAGAAGATGGTATTACTGGTTCTTTTGTGGTTTGAAAAGTCACAGAAGCAACACTTACTAATTTCTCAGCTGATAAAAATGGAAAATCCTTTTGGATGTCAAGAGTAAATTGCTTGTCCATGGCATTATTCATCTGCACCTCAGTAGAAGTTGATGGAGGTATTACAACTTCATTTGTGTCATCTTCACCAAATAAAATATCATCAACATTTCTCTGCATTTGCTTTTCTGCCTCAGAGAAACAAATATCAAAACCTTAAGTATCTTTCACTTTTGGTCTCCATTGTTTCTTTTCCTTCTTTCTTTTTCCATGAAATTTTGTGAGTTATCTCTGTTTGATATTCATTCAGAAACCCAATATCCTACTACTTTACAATGATTACAAAACTTAGGTATTTGAGGAATTCATACTTCTTGAGTAAAACTACCATATTTAGTTTGCACCAAAATTTGATTAGGGATGAAAGATAAACCTCCACAAGCACACTTGCATAATATCCTACCTCTTTCTTAAATGTGGTTTCATCTACATTAATAGATCTTCCAAATCTTTCACCCAAATCCATAATAATTTTTCCTTCCAATACAACATTCCAAGTCCTCGAAAATTTATCCAAACAAAATCTGTGGTAACTTTCTGTGCTGCAGGATTGAAATTAGTCTCCTATTCTCTTAATTTTAAAACCTGAGTTTCCACAATCCAATAACCATTCCAAATATATCTCATATCAACTTCATTATCCAATTTAATGATGAAAAAATTCTTACCCAAAGGAATCATTTGACAATTACTAGTAAGTTTCCATTGATTCTTAAGCGAAAGTACAGTAGCAGCAAACTTTAATTTTACTAAACCAAATCTACCAATCAAACTAAACTTCCATTCATTAATACTTTCATCAATTTCCTCATCGGAGATGTATAATGATGGCGTTTTAATCGAACTATCATCTTCTGATTGATTTTTACCATTCCTAGAAGTAGAACCAAAAATAGGGTTATTCATTTCTACCCCGAAATTATTTTCAGTAGTATCAGGTTATTCAGATGATATAATCATTAAAAACACCTGAAATACTTTTTGAAACTATTAAGATGTAAGAATTAAAACAACAATTCACCTGAAGAAGATTGAATACGCACTGAAAACTAGATTTGAGAAGAAAATTTTCGCCGAGTTCGTCACCGATCCTCAGAGCGCGACTCGATAATAACAGGATAATTGAGCGTACTAATTATCCTAGGGTTGTTATTAAAAATATAATGTGAAGAACGTGGCTATATATCAATTAGGTTTATATTCCGTGGTTGAGAATGATTCCTTATTCAATTTCATCTCAAATTTGAATACAATCTTATAATTTTCAGAATTTTATCTTTGCTAAGAGTAATTCCATAACAATTTTGTTTAATACACCTCCCTTGGGACGAATATTCTCTCATTATATTACTTGCTAGTGTAAAGAGAAGTAGAGAAATATTATTTGTGAGTTGACACCTTGTCAAAAATTGGCGCCGCTGCCGGGGAGGCAGTGGCAAGTTTAGTTGTTATTTATATTCTTAGTTTATATTTTTGCTTTTAGTTTCAATTTTAGTTTACCCATCCAATCTATTAGAATCTGTTTTTCAGGTACCATTTCTTTGGTGAATGCGTGGATAGGGAAGACTAAGTCCAATTGGTATACGTCTTCGTTCGGGCACTTTACTAAAAGACTTGATTCGAGTAGTGAATACACTCCACTTCCTCCTAATTCTTCACCAAGTGAATTGTCGGACTCGGACAAAGAGGAAGACAACACAATGGGAGGTCGACCACCTTCTCCAAGAACACTCAAGGAGATCACTTCTCCAAACCTTGACCAATAACCTTTATGTATTCAGTTGAATGGAACCATTGAGTTGAAGCTGCAATTGATTCACTTGCTTCCCAAATTCAGAGTTTTAGCGGGAGAAGATCCTAATCGTCACTTGCAACAATTCCATCATGTTGTGACTAGTTTGAAGCAAACAACTGCAGAAGCCGACATGGCTATGATGACATAGTTTCCTTTCTCCCTTATAGATGTTGTAGGAGAATGGTTTTTTTATTTACCTCCTGGAAGTATAACCATATGGAATGGGATGAAGAAGTTATTCCTTGATAAGTATTTTCCGGCATCAAAAGTAGCAGTGATTCGCAAGGAGATTTGTGGTATTAGGAAAGTATGCAGAAAGATTCTCTATGAGTATTGGGAGCGGTACAAGAAACTTCTAGCTAGCTCTCCACACTATCAAATTAGCGATCAATTAGTTATTCAATACTTCTACGAGAGGTTGCTTTCTAATGAGAGAAATTTGATTGATGTCGCAAGTGGTGGTGCACTCACCAACATGACCATTGCTAAAGCTACAAGCTTGTTAGAGAACATGTCTGCAAACAAACAACAATTCTACACTAAAGGTGAACCAATAGTAAATAAGGTGAATAAAGTTGGTGATTCTTCACATTTGGAACATAGAATGGGTAACATGGAGAGGATGATGCAACAAATAGCAGCTGTCGTGATACCATCATCACACACCGAAGATGTTGAGCAAGCAAGTGCTATGTACCAAAATCAGCAAAGGCCAAGATATGACCCTTATTCCAGCACATCCGATCCGGGTTGGCGTGATCATCCTAATTTCAGCTACGTCAACAAGCAAGTTGCATTTTCCAATCCGCCTTTTAATCAACAAGGTGGGTATCAATTCTTGCAAAGGCCGAAACAAGAAGCTCAAGGCATGAGTATAGATGACAAGTTGAATCTTATTCTCAACACAATGGCGAAAGATAAACAAAACATTCTCAACACAATGGCGCAAGATAAGCAAAAGGCAGAGATGGATATGAAGGACATGCGAACCAAAAATGGGTCAACTAGCTACTACCATGAGCAAATTGGAAGCAAAAGCAGTTGGAAAATTTCTTTTGCAACCATTGAATTATAAAGAGAATGCCAATGCTATTGAGCTACGAATTGGGAAGCCAGTAGAGAAACTGGCAACATCACAGGTGTCCCATGAACCTGATTTGGAGAAAGAAGAGGGTGAAACAACCCCTAGAAAGGCTGACCCGGTAACAAATTCTAACTCTAAAACTCGTGTTTATATTTATGCTACTCCTCTGCCTTTTTATAGTAGGTTTGCAAAGTCAAAGAAGGAGACGTTGGACAAACAGATATGGGAAATCTTCAAGAAGATCGAAGTGAACATTCCACTAATTGAGGCGATAAGGCAGATTCCTCGTTATGCAAAGTTCTTGAAGGAATTGTGCACTAACAAGCGTAAATTTTCTATTAATGAGGTAATGAGTATGGGGGAGAGTGCTTCGGCATATCTTCAAAAGAAACTCCCACCTAAATTGAAAGACCCCGGCAGTTTTACTATACCTTGCACAATTGGTAAAACAAGGTTTACAAAAGCTTTGCTAGATTTATGAGCATTTATAAGTGTTATCCATGCTTCAATTTATGAATCTTTAAATCTTGGTCCTCTCAAAAGTATCGGCATAGTTATTCAACTTGACGATAGATCTAATGTCTACCCGAAAGAGGTTGTTGAAAATGTTTTGGTGCAGGTTAATGAACTTGTATTTCCTGTAGACTTCTATGTTCTTGATATGAGTGATGAAAACTCATCCTCTTCTACACCTTTGATGTTGGATGGACCATTTATGAGAACCGCTAGAATAAAGATAGATGTATTTGAAGGTATATTGACAATGGAATTTGATGGAGAGGTCGTTCGCTTCAACATCTTTGAGGTGATGAGATATCCAAGTGATGTGCACTCATGTGTTGTTGTTGAGGAGACTAGCACTGGTTAAGAATGCAAGCGAGATGAAAGTCGGGCTGACGACTTTAAACCAAGCGCTAAGTGGGAGGAAATCCATCGGTTTTTGATATGTGTCTAAAACACCATGAATTTATCTATAATTTATGCTTTCTTTGCTATGTTTTCTTGTAAATTATGTATTATTACGCTTGTTTTCAGTTTTATAGGTGTTTTGGAGTCATTTGGAGCTAAAGATGAAGAAAGCACTCAATCGAAGCAAAAGGGGAAAAAACAACCATCTCAGGGCAGCTAATATTTGGAGTCTAGCCGTGGATGAGGGATGACCAGCCAAAAATCCAAGAAGAACACTATAAGGAAGGCAACAGTTTTACCCAGGGCTTCCATTGTCGATCCTAGGGATATAGTCCCAATACCAAATACGAGAAAAACATTTTTATCTTACACCCCTAATTATTTTATCACCTGAAATTGAGAATGAAAGTAATGGAGGCACATCCGTGGTGGATTTAGATCCAGACGAAGGAGGAAAAAAGGGTTTTGCTTGAGATTAATTGTGAATCAGCAAGGAGAAATGGGCAGAGTTTGGGTTCGTGTTGGATAGTTAGAACCTGAAATTCAAGCCGTGAAATACAGGGAAGAAACACAAGCTACTGCCATTGAAGATGGTGATCAACAGAGAAGACTACAGCGTGATTGAGGGTCTGTAAAAGCTAAGGAACAACGGGTTAATCTCTGATTTATATGGGAAGCAAAGGGACTAGAGTTTGAGAAGATTCCATGAAGATTTGATAAAGAGAAAATAGTCACGAAAATGGAGTTCCCTGCCATTGAAAGTATGGTTCATTGGACGTGATTGTGGTATTGAATGAAAGGGTTTATGTTAAAGTTGTGTTTGAATGCAAATGTGCAGGGAAAGAGATTGAATGAGGTTATAATTCAGCAGAGAAGTCATCTCCTTCACCATCAGAAAATGCACACTAGGTGCTTGTAGAAATGCCTGAAAGATTGTTTCTTCACAACTCAGGTCCTGCTGCTTGTTTACTATTTCAGTCTCTCATGAACTTTGTGTGATTGTCGGAGAAGAACTTGGTTCTGACCGGAATTCATATTGCAAGAAGAGTGGATCGATTTTTTGGCTTGTGTTTGAGATTACAAGGGTTTAGAATATTAGGTTTGATACGACCGAGAAAGTGGCCAGTTCCAGCTATGACTGAACAACTTTCTTGTCGTGGTTAATCCATGGTTCAATGGCTGTGTGCATTTGTTATGACTTGTTATAGAAGAGTATATGACCAAGGACAGGTTCATCCAAATAATAACACCGCAGGTTCAGGTACGATTTGAATAAGTTCTGAAGCCGATATAGAAAAATGAGAGTTTGTTGCCAGTAAAGCAAGCTTTTGATGCTTGATTACAGTCGATGGAGTTGAGGACCTGAATGGAGGAAGTGGTGGTGTTATTTCCGTTGAAAATGAAACCATTGATGCTCAGTCATGATAAAAGGAGAAGACTTTTGGTGGTTGTGTTCAATATGTTTTTATGGTGATGAATGAATGAGTTCGAAGGGTTTTAGATGCATGGTAGGAAACTACAGGGAAGAACAATGGGTTGGTGTGGTGTATGTGCAAAGATTTGTAGGAAAGAGATGATGGTGCAGTTCTATACTTCATAAGAAAGATGGTGTGTTGAGATGCATTGATGGAAATGAATCTGGTGATTATGAATCTTAGAATGGGAGTTGTGTTGGTGATTTGGTTTGAGGCAACGGTGGTACTGAAATGACGTGTTGCAGCTGCAGGTGGAGAAAAAACTGAGCCTGCCATGGGATTGATTGTGAACAATAAAGCAAGAATGACTTGACTTGTATCGGTCTAGTAGGATTTAAGTTGAAGGCTGAAGTGGTGGTGGTTTACACGATATGTTGCAGTTGAACTACACCTGAAATGGAGTTGCAACAATTGTTACAGGGAATATTAGTGGTTGTGCAGGTGAGCAAGTGTTGTTGCAATGGTTATGAAGCTGTTATACGCAAAAGTGATAAATTCCTGATTACAAGTAGCATAAATATGGTTCTATCTTGTATTGATGCATCCTCGTAATCATATGTGAACCATAACCTTTGTTAAATCGGATTAGTGCTTTTACACGTTCGATTGCTTTGATTAGCCTGATTTCATAAATCTTAATGCATCTAGGGAATTAAACTTGATTAGTGCTTTTACACGTTAGGTTGTTCTCTAAGATAGAATTCATATTCACATCTTTTAATATGTTTGTTGATGACAAGAGGAGATTAGCGGGATATTCTTGCGATCAAGGTATCCTAGGGCCTTTAATTAAGTTGAGAGATTAAATATCAATTCTAATTATTGTTTTAAAAGCATGTTAGTGAATGAAAACGAAATCCTTAACCAATATCTCTTCTATTTGATTTGTTTATTTTTCTTTACTTGCTTTTATAAAAATCAGAAAAATCCCTAATTGTTATTATAGGAACCCGAAACAATTTGACAACCTAGTCCTCTCTGTGGGAACGATCCTTTCTTGCCCTTGCTTCATTATATATTTTGAGTAGTAAGAAAGTGTTCTCATATAGAGTTTTTAGCCTTGTTAGTTTTCCCTTGTGTTCATAAAAAAAAATAGAAAAAAGATTTTTTTTTAGTTTACACACTCTGAAACCTAGAAACATGTGCCTTTAGGATGACACTATCAATCTAAATGGATGAAACCATCTTGGCTATAGGAGTTGAGGAACTCATTAACTAAAATGATAGAATTATTAAAATGTTAGAAATAATATGATAGTTGTTACCATATCTCGGAATGTCACCATATCACCTTCTGTTTTTATTTTTGCAAACTTTTTGTTTCTCTTGAGTAATTTGGTGGGTCACTAACATCGAATTGTTATTACTACTGGGATGAAATAGAGTGATTGAGTTACTAAAAAAAAAACTGACCAATTATACCAACCGGTGTTTATATATATATATAAAATGATACTTGGATAGCAATATGTGTGTGTTCTCCCTGTCTCCGTCGCCTGAACAAGCGTGGAACGCAAGATCCATGGGAACTATCATATAATCTGCTGACAAGAAACATGCGCTTGGATCCAAAAGATCTAATCATGTTGTCTTAAAAAAAAAGTGAAAAAGAAAAAGATTTTTTTTTTTTGTTATTATTGTTCAATAAAATCGACTCCTGGTTCCCTTGTATATGCCAGTTGAGTTGATCTAGAATTAAGATTGTCGACCACTGGTTCCCTTGTATATGCCAGTTGTGTTGACACTAGACTTCTGGCCAGTATCTCAATCCAATAGGATGCATAGGTTCATCTTGGCGGTGACCTTCAGACAGATATGGGAAACACCATTCACTTAGTCAACATTCGCAAACATCTATCTCTATATCCATTTTCTTAATCTATTCATGTGTGATTGTGGTTAGTCAGATTCCAAGTATTGTGGTTTGTTCAACTTTCTGAGTAGAGCTTAATTTATATATATATTAATTTTGATTCGCATCAGGTTACCTCCTCCAATAGACATTTTAGATTCGTTCATAGATTTGTCACAGGTAGCTGGAGTTGAAAATATAGGTTTTGTAGGTAGACCTCTTGTAAACCTTCACGAGACTATAACTCGTCCACTAGGGACACTTAGGGGTTCAAAGGCTTGTTGTACGTGCTAAGTGTTACCATAGCCTCGACGACACGGAGTTATATGTATGTTTTTATTTTGTTTGATTTGCTCGAGGACTAGCAAAGTCTAAGTGTGGGGGAATTTGATAGGTGTATGAAACACCATGAATTTTATCTATTATTTATGCTTTCTTTGATATGTTTTCTTATGAATTACGTATTATTATGTTCGTTTTCAGTTTTATAGGTGTTTTGGAGTCATTTGGAGTTAAAGATGAAGAAAGCACTCAATCACAGCAAAAGGAAAAAAAAAATATCCATCTCAGGGTAGCTGATATCTGGAGCCTAGCCGTGGATGAGGGATGACCAGCCAAAAATCCAAGAAGAACACTAAAAGGCAGGCATCAGCTTTACCCAGGGCTGCCCTTGTCGGTCCTAGGGATATAGTCCCAATACCCAAACCGAGAAAAACATTTTTCTCTTACATCCCTAATCATTTTATCACTTGAAATTGAGAATGAAAGTAATGGAGGCGCAATTATGGTGGATTTAGATCCAGACGAAGGAGGAAAGAAGGGTGTTGCTTGAGATTAATTGTGAATCAGCAAGGAGAAATGGGCAGAGTTTGGGTTCGTGTTTGATAGTTAGAACCTGAAATTCAAGCCGTGAAATACAGGGAAGAAACACAATCTATTGCCATTGAAGATGGTGATCAACAAAGCATAGTAATACAGCGTGATCGAGGGTCTGTAAAAGCTAAGAAACAATGGGTTAATCCCTGATTTATATGGGAAGCAAAGCGACTAGAGTTTGAGAAGATTCCATGAAGATGTGATAAAGAGAAAATAGTCACGAAAATGGAGTTCCCTGCCATTGAAAGTATGGTTCATTGGCCGTGATTGAGGTATTGAATGAAAGGGTTTGTGTTAAAGTTATGTTTGAATGCAAATGTGCAGAGAAGGAGATTTAATGAGGTTATAATTCAGCAGAGAAGTCATCACCTTCACCACCAGAAAATGCACACTAGGTGCTTGTAGAAATGCCTGAAAGATTATTTCTTCACAACTCAGGTCCTGCTGCTTGTTTACTATTTCAGTCTCTCATGAACTTTGTGTAATTGTCGGAGAAGAACTTGGTTCTGACCGTAATTCATATTACAAGCAGAGTGGCTCGAGTGTTTGGCTTTTGCTTGAGTTTACAAGGGTTTAGAATATTGGGTTTGGTACGACCGAGAAAGTGGCCAGTTGCAGCTATAACTGAACAACTTTCTTTTCACGGTTAATCCATGGTTCAATGGCTGTGTGCAATGGTTAGGACTTGTTATAGAAGAGCAGATGACCAAGGACAGGTTCAGCCAAAGAATTACACGGCAGGTTCATATACGATTTGAATAAGTTCTGAAGCCGATATAGAAAAATGAGAGTTTGTTGCCAGTAAAGAAAGCTTTTGCTGCTTGATTACAGTCGATGGAGTTGAGGACCTGAATACAGGAAGTGGTGGTGTTATTTCCGTTGAAAATGAAACCATTAATGCTCAATCATGATAAAAGGAGAAGACTTTTGGTGGCTGTGTTCAATATGCTGTTGTGGTGATGAATGAATGAGTTCGAAGGGTTTTAGATGCATGGTAGGAAACTACATGATATAACAATGGGTTGGTGTGGTGTATGTGCAGATATTTGCATGAAATCTCAGATGATGGTACATTTTTATACTTCAGAAGCAAGATGGTGTGTTGAGATGCAGGGTGGAAATGAATCTGGTGATTATGAATTTGAGAATGGGAGTTGTGTTGGTGATTTGGTTTGAGGCAACGGTGGTACTGAGATGAAGTATTGCAGCTATAGGTGGAGATAAAACTGAGCCTGCCATGGGATTTATTATGAATAAGAAAGCAAGAATAACTTGATTTGTGTCGGTCTGGTAGGATTTAAGTTGAAGTCTGAAGTGGCGGTGCTTTACAAGATATGTTGAAGCTGAACTACACCTGAAATGGAGTTACAACATTTTTTACAGGGAAGATTAGTGGTTGTGCAGGTGAGCAAGTGTTGCTGCAATGGTTATGAAGCTGTTGAGAAGGCATGAGCTGAACTGTTGGCACATAGAGTTGGTATTGAGATGGCATATAGAAAATATCGGGTAATGGATATGAAAGATCTGAATGGAAGTGCAGTGACAGTTGTGGCCTAAATGGATCATTATGATGAATAGATGAATGTTTAGGTTATGCAGTGAGGAAGAAACTAGCCAGAATTGGCCTAAGAATTGCCTGAAAACAGAGGAAACTCTGATTGAATCGGAGTACAGCGAGTTGACTCACCGATCCAGGTAATTAACTCAGATGGACCTGGACCTGTATACTGGGCTTGATTCCTGGGTTGTTTCAAGGCTGGCTTTTGGCAGATGGCCGAGACTTGAATACAGAAATTGGTGGAAAAGAAAAGGGATATAAAAAGAAAATCTTTATTCTATTATGAGGATCTTTTATCTTCTACTTTTGTTTCTAGGGTTTACAACATGATTTGTTTCTAGGGTTTACAACATGATAGATTTTTCTCTTTATTCTTGTGATGAACTCCTTTAACATGAGTACATAGTTTTTATTATTGGTTAAGGAATAAGTTGGATTTCCAAACATGGGTTGTGTTCAATAAATTAGTTTTGTTTCCATGCTTTATCAACTATGATTTACTATTTATATTGTTACATGATTTAATTACTTGTTTGATCGAGTCGCGAATCGGTTGAGTTGGTTTTCATCTCTATTGCTATATTAGGATTTGTTATACGCAAAAGTGATAAATTCCTGATTAAGTAGCATAAATATGGTTATAGCTTGTAGTGATGCATCCTCGTAATCAAATGTGAACCATAACCTTTGTTAAATCGGATTAGTTCTTTTACACGTTTGATTGCTTTGATTGACCTGATTTCATAGAACTTAATGCATATGGGAATTAAACTTAATTAGTGCTTTACACGTTAGGTTGTTCTCTAAGATAGAATTCATATTCACATCTTTTAATATGTTTGTTGATGACAAGAGGAGATTAGCGGGATATTCTTGCGATCAAGGTATCCTAGGGATTTTGATTAAGTTGAGAGATTAAATATCAATTCTAATTATTGTTTTGAAAGCATGTTAGTGAATGAAAACGAAATCCTTAACCAATATCACTTCTATTTGATTTGTTTATTTTTCTTTAATTTATAAAAATCAGAAAAACCCCCAGTTGTTTTTATAGGAACCCGAAACAATTTGACAACCTAGTCCTCTCTGTGGGAACGATCATTTCTTTCCCTTGCTTCGTTATATATTTGAGTAGTAAGAAAGTGTAATTTATTTTTGACTCCTACGACAACGATCAGTTTTGTATCTTTATCTTTTTATTTTTAAGCATCTTATCTTTATTTTATTATTGGATAAAGAGTATTACATTAGTTAGTTGGAATCCTAACAAGCTAAGATCCAACAACATACTACTACATTAATTGAACAGGTTGCTGTGCTAGCCTACCAGGGAGCCTCATGGGTAACCTAGCCAAGGGATCCGAAGTGGATGGGGGGATGAGATTGTGTTACAAGGGGGGCAAACTAACTTTACCTTCCATGTTAATTTCTGTAATTTTACGCCATTGGGGGCTCGGACCTGGGACCTCCTGGAACTTTTTTTTTTTGCTAAGTCCAATAATTTATTAAAGCTAAAAAACGTAATTACAAGAATTATAAGGGGGCTCAAGTCCCCCCACCTCCATAAACCAAAGGGGTTAAAGAAATAATTGCAAAAAGCTCAAAGAGCTTCTAAATAACTAACAAAAAAAATAACATCAATAGAAAACTCAAGAAAAAATTAATAACGTCAATATCCTACTCCTCTCAAGCGACCTTTATATCCAACTCGAAAGTTTCTCTTAGATTGAGCACCCGAAATAATCCTGCCATAAGATCAAAGTCCCCATAATCCTCATATCCTTCATGAATATCATCATAATCCTCTTCATTTGAAGTGTAGTTTCCAGGAACAAGTTTAATAGGAGATTGAACTTGTATCTTAGCAGATAATTTATCTAATAAATCCTGTCTTTCCTTAAAATACTCCTTTCTATAGGTTGGATTATGAATAAAATTAGCCCGAACCTCGTCATTCTTTATTGTACTTACCTCCTTCAGCTCCTCCTTGGTGAGTAAATTTTCACGGAACAGCCTTAGCGCCTCCAATCTATTATGGAACGTTGTCTTCTTTTCTGCTTCACTAGCACCAGCATCCACGATTGGATCAGTAGCCAAAATAATATTGGCGTCATCACTCTTATCATCCAAAAGAGTACCCCACTCTTTTGAACTTTTTACTTCAGCAGCCATGTTAGCAACATTAATTACAGATTCATCAGCGTCAATTTCTACAGTTGCTCCTGCCTGAACATTCTCGTTCTCATGACCACCTTCCAAATCATCTCCCAAACCTAATTCAGAGTTAAGAACTTCATAAGGGTCATTAATAATAACTTCCGACCTGAGCATCTCATCCACCAATGGGGTAAAAGTAAAGAGCATACCTTTACTCTTGTTTTCTGGCGAGTTTTTATGCCTAAATTTCCGCCAATCATCTATAGGATTAACAGTCCCGTTACCAGCAACAAAAGAGCTTACCCCAATATCACCAGTAGACGTACTTTGATTTGCATGGGTTGCGTGAGGTGGAAATGACCAAAAATATGATTGATTCCCATATATGTGACCGAAACTATAACAAATACATATAGTTGACCAAAATTATATGTGTATTTTGATAATGGCTAAGTTACCCTTTATACGGTGGGTGTCGGGATATGGGTGTTGATAAGGAAAACCCCTAATCGGTAATTAAAAATACACATTGTATTATAAAATCAATAAGAAAACTAGGTCGAGATTTTAAATCATAACCAATTCTTTCTCCAAGTTTTTATTCACACTGAACCAAGGTTTACGCCGTCAAATTGGGATACTGTGATTGATATATTTGGTGGGTTTCGTTGAAGGGTTAAGACAGGATGTGAAGTTGTGACGGAGTTCGTGTTCGAATTTGTAGGAAATTTGGGTGAAATTTGGTGCCGACAAAACAAACAAGAAGAAAAGCTTTGCTGTCGTTCAAATTGGATGACTGAGATTTTACAGGTTTCAGTTCTCAAGGTATACTTTTTAATCTCATATCATATCAATTTTTGATGGATTTTTGATTAAAATTTTGATTTTTAAGATGGGTTCTTCATCTACATCATATCTCATTCATTGATTCATTCATTGCCTATTTATGTCAAAGAATTTAATGTTGTGGGTGTTGCTGGTGCCTTTGCTAAAACCAGAATTGCCCCATCGGAACGCATTCTCTTGCAGGTAATTAGGTTAATTAATATTTTTGTATAATTGTTGATTTGAAAAAAAATGTGATCTTTTTATTAATTTTTGGGGATTTTATAGATTAGAAAAGAAGGGTTTCATTCAATTGGTGTGTATCAATCTATGGAAAAGTTATTGAAGCATGAGAGTGTCTTTGAACTCTATATAATGTGCTACATTGCTTTACAAATTCTTTTGTAATTTCTTACATTGGTTTTTGCCGGAAAGTGAAGTTAAGGATTCCTTGTTTGTATTCTAAATCACAGGAAACAGTTCTAGCGATTTTCGGGTAGTTTCCTATTCGACATTACATATCATGACATACGAGAAATGTCGATTTTGAATCTTGAATAACTGTCCTGCAATGGGTACATGTGTTGTTGTTGATCTTTTAGAGGGTTTTGTAGCCGGTGGAACTGCCTTCTTGTTTTCTTACCCGATAGATTTTAGCTCGAACCAAGATTGCTTATCAGGTAACCACGACTAAAAACTAGTGATTTTGCAGCATATGATGTTTTGTAGGTTACGAGTCCTAAAAAGAATATAGGGCATGGTTTGCATGGTTTACATTCTCTGCCTGATCATTGTGGGTTAAAAGATGTCTTTAAGAGTGTATACATGGAAGGTTGGAATGAGTGTGCTGTATCGATGTGTAGGTATGTGTATAATAATTTTTCTGATACTGAGTTAAGTTTTGGGGATTTTATAAACTAGAAATAAGGATTTCATTCAATTGGTGTGTATCAATCTATGGAGAACTTATTGAAGAATGGGAGTGTCTTTGAATTATATAAGCATGAGCCAATTGGTTCCTTTTGTGGTAATAATGTTGGGCTTCAAGGGCTGAATTATGTGCTGCGAGATTTAGTATCAGTTAAATAGTACTATGAAGATTGGATTGTAAGTTTCGTTAGGTGCGCAAAGGCTTAACCAAGTGTGTATATATATTCTTTAATTTCATTGTAGATATGAAAAAGCTTAAGAAATTCTCACGAGAGTAGGGTGTTGTAGAAGCCAATGATTTGTGTGACTGGGATATTGGCTTTTGGGGTGAGAGACTACGGCAGTCGAAGTATGACATAAATGAGGTAAGACTGATGGGTTCTGCCATTTTAATTAGAAGTTCAGTACTCTTTTTGGCTTTCTAACAATTTGAGAAGAATTCGTATAGTATAAGTTAAAGTGGTGCCAATCGAAGTACATTGTACCCATGCCAACAAATTATATTTGTTATATGGTGACTTTCTGCATGAGTATTTTCCTTAATTTGTTGTTGTGCTTTGCAGGAAAATTTGCGCCGGTACTTTTCGTTGACAAAGGTTATGGATGGTGTTTTCGGTATTGTAAAGAGATTGTTTGAAATTGAGGATCCCATCTGAAATCCCATTGCTCATGCCAAAGCAGCTGGGGTGCCAAATTTTGTAGCTATTAATAAGGTACAATACTCGTGTTTGGTGACTGATAGTAATCAATTCATGTCCTTGGCATGTGCACTGATTCTTCCTCCTATTTCTCTTACGTTCTATTTTAATTCTATTACATGGTGATCATTACTCTTTTTGTTTCTTCACTAGGATTTCAGAATTGAAACTTTAAAAACTCTAATAAGAATCTCGTCTACATAAGAAATTGTCAATGCTTCTCCTCTTTCTTGTTGCATTAGAATGACTCGTACTTTAGCCTTTGTTCATTCAGATTGGAAAGGATGGAGCATGTCCAGAGAAAGTCATGCAAGAGCTCTATTCAATTGGTTTAATGCCTGAAGACCGGGGAGGTGATGTCCCAATGGTTCAGGTTTATTCTCTTAACCAAGACAAGTTCATGCTCTTCTCTGCAACACTCTAAACATTATTGGGGGATTGATGTGTATATCATTTCCTTTATCAGATAAGTGCTCTTAAAGGGGAGAACGTGGATGATTTGCTGGAGATTGTGATGCTTGTTGCCAAGGTACATATATTGTTTTCGGTCCTATGCTAAGTTGAGCTAGCTAATTACTAATATTGTTTATATTTGTTTTCCCTTCAAAATGTACTTCATTCACCATATGCTTCTAGATTTCTGGTTACTGCGGATGAGAAATTTGAACTTTTCATTTGCATTGTATATGAAATATCAGAGGAAAGATGTGAGCCATGTACATGTTTTGCCATATTATTAACTTCTAAATATGGTTCAGCAAATTTATGCTTTGCTAACTCTTGTATTGCTTGCTAGGCATGCTAATGTAATAGCTCAGTATCCATTGCATATTGTTCATGACCACTTGGAAATGCAATGAATGCTAGATATAAAGCATCATATGTATTTGTGGAAGTAACTCCTCTAAGTGGAGGTCATCTGGTAAAGAATCAGGCCCCTCTTTTCATGGATGATCTCCTTGAGTTCTCCATGTGTATGCCATACTCGTCTTGAAGAGACCATACCATCGCTCATTGTGTGATCCAAAAACTTTTCAGTAATATGTTTATACAAATTCAAGCGGTAGATTTATGACCATATCAATAACTTGTTTACATGTGTAAGTGTCAGAGATTTCCGGATTCTGAACTTCGGTGTGTTAATTTGCAGTTACAAGAATTGAAGGCTAATCCTCACACGCAAAGGGAACAGTCATTGACACTTATTGTTCAGAAAGGAACCCTCAAAAGGGGGATGCTATAGTTTGCTGTGAAGCCTTTGCAAAGGTTTGTTACTGGTGACACGATCTTTTTTCATAAATCTGCAGTGCACATGTTGTTCATCTAACTCTCACTGCTGTCTTTATTCAGGCAATGGCCTTGTTTGATGACAGTGGAGATATAGTTGACAAAGCATGTCCTTCTACTGCTGTCCAGGTTCGTGAATTTGTACCATTTTGTTTTTACCTCTTTAAATCTTTGATGTTTCATGTCAGAACATGTTCGTTGGTTTTAAAAATTTAATGTAGTCAATCTTATTATTTTTTATATTATTATATTCCAGAGCAGTAGTGGTGCTAAACATATTAGACTGCTTAACAACAAGAGATGACTTCTTTCTAGCAAGCTTTTATTTTTCTGGAGCATTTAACTTCAGCCATTTTTTTTCTAAATAAAAGATAATTATTTTCGTAACAATTTGTTCCAGTTAGACTCTCCTCGCTAGAAAGTTGGATAGAAAGTAGAAGTGATATATCCTTTTGGTTATCTAAAAAGTATTGTTAAAATACATAACTTGGAAAGCAGAGAATAAGTATCCTGCAGTCCTGGTTGTTAAATCATCTCATTATATAATCCGCCTCTCGGGAAAATAGTAAAGTTGAATTTTACAGGTTATAAACATAACCAAAAGTTAATTTCGTTGGGTATTAACTTTTGTAGCCAACTGCGTGAACACCTTCCACAACTGCGTACACTTTCTGTATATCTGCCTAATATCCCATCTAATGTTGCAGGTCCTTGGCTTTAGTAGTGTTCATATACTGCTCGTGAAATGGAAGAGACACGTGTAGTATCATTAAGAGATGAAAGGATATCATCGAAAGCGGGTGATGGGATGGTTACACTTTCTTCATTAGCTTCCGCAGTTTCAGCTGGAAAGCAGGCTGGAATAGATTTGCACCAGCTGAATGTTGTGATGAAGGTTGATTTACAGGTAATAATTCAAATTCTAAAATGATATATGTAACACAATCAATATAGTGTACTTTGTTCTCGTGTCTGCAATATAATGGAAGGATAGTCTAGCAATTTTCGTGATGCAATGGGATAACTTGCACCAAAAATGAAACTGGTGTTGTTCGACAAGGACTAAAAATGCAATGCTGCCACTTTAGTACCTTTCAGTACTCATATTCCCCTGGATATCCTTCGCATCCTGCTGGTCGGGGCTGGTATATCTTCCTAGTGGCATTGATATAGTTTCCTCAAAAGTACAATATTCTGTTTGTTTTTTAAATCCTTCTTCACTTCTTCCAAATTAATTCTAAAGCTCTTCGTCTCTATTAGGGTTCCATTGATGCCAGAAGACAAGCTCTCCTCAGGACAATGTAACTCTAAAGTATCTTCTGCAAGCAACAAGGGTATAAGTGCAAGTGATGTTGATCTTGCTGTGGCAGCTGGTAAACTATATCGAATGCCAAAGTTAAAGTGCCAAATGCTGTCAACAGTCATGCAGACAACAAAGGTATAGAGATTCTGTTGTACAGAGTCATTTATGAGCTTATAGATGACATGAGGAAAGCAATGTAAGGACTTCTTGATCCCATTGAGGTAAACTATATCTAATGCCTACTATATTAAATTGTCTCCATTATGAAGCATGGAATTCCCTTGTTAGTTACATAAATAAATAAATATCCAACATAGATGGCACATGCGTGTTCTGGCTTTCTCTCTTGTTAAAATCTATGAAGGATTTTAACGGATTAGTTCTTTTATATAGCATTTCTAAAGTATAAGAGCTCAAACTAAATCAAGGTTACCATTTCTATTCTTTCTTCATAGGAACAAATATCGATTGGAGTTGCTGAAATTCGTGTCGTATTCAGTAGCGGCAGTGGTCGTGTTGCTGGATGCATGATAACAGATGGAAAATTTGTGAAAGGCTGTGGAATTCGGATTCTTCGAAATGGGAAAACAATCCACGTTGGTGTTGTTGATTCTTTGAGACAAGTGAAGGAAGTTATGAAAGAGGTATGTTTCTACAGCTAATTTACCAGAACTTGTCTTGAAAAATCAGTTATTGTTTTGATTACTTCTGTAGATCCAAGCTGAAAATAAATTAGGTTGTTTGAACTTCATTCAAGTTTGCACTCTTAAAACCTTTTGGATTACAAGCAAATCAGCTCAGCCATTTGCATTCAGCTCATGGGTTGAAAAGAATACCCTTTATAGCAAGACTGGTTGGAGAATACTGTCTCCTCTTTTTTGTTTTGCTTTCTGTCTCACGGGTTTTCCTTCTTTTGATCAGATAAATGCCGGACTAGAGTGTGATGTTGGGTTGACGATTATACTGATTGGGAGGCAGGTGATACCATAGAGGCCTTCAACTCTCTTCAGAAACAACGATCACTTGAAGAAGCATCGTCTTCCGTGGCAGCTGCAATTTCAGGCGAAGGTTACTAGATTTTGAAACACAAATACCAAAAAATAGAGATGGACTTAACCGACAACTACTAGTTACTAGGTTTTGAAACACAAATACCAAAAAATAGAGATGGACTTAACCGGCAACTATGATTCTTGAATGAAATCTGTTTTACTTTCCGGATTTGGGGTACCACATTGGCATAACTTCGAAAAAACACCCACCAGGTATATGATTTTTCTTATATCCCGGTTGATGGTGAGAGAATATTTTGAGTGTTGCTCAAATTTTGTCAAGTTGATGTATGCACCGCTGTAAATAATCTCCCCTAGTGATGTCCATCTTTTTTGTAAAGTCTGGATATTTTGATTTGATGTTTTTCGAAGTATTCATAAAATGTAATCTGCACGAGCAGATGTAACCAAAAGAAAAGACTAGTAATTGCATTGATCTATTTGTTGAGTAATGTGATAAAAATATGTTTGTGAACAACTGTTGTGCAGAAAGCCAACTTAGGTGGCATAAGAAAATGCAGTTAGTTTTGTTCATGTGAACAACTTCTGTTCAAAGTATATTTTCTGTACTTACAATTTATCTCTAAGGTCTACTCTTAGCAAAAATATCCATTGCAACCTTACAACTTTTCATAGCAGTTGGGGTAATTTTTCATTTGTGAAAAAAAATAATGAAATATTGGTCACGACATTCAAAATATACCAGCATTTTTTATTCAACCATCATAATGTGACAACAAAGTTAATATAAAAGACCCGACAGTAGTTTCCAAATTCCGAAAGTAGATAAATTTAGTATGAGCTCTCTATAATAATCCCACTGGTTGTTCAAAACCGGCCTTAACTATATATATGGAGTGAAGCAAAATATGGTGGAACAAATGTACCAAAAACTGCTCGAGTTACTTTGAACAAGAGTAGCAGAATCTGTCCCCTTCTTTTTCTTCTAACAACAGACTCGATTGTTGGTTGTTTGGTATAAAACCTTCAGTTGTGTGTTCCATTTCTCTATGGCAGTATATGTTTTAATGCCTTGGACCTGCATAAGTTCCATTTCTCCATGGTATCTTCGGCGGTTCACTTGATCAATGTGACCCTGGACACGGTTTATGAAACAAGTAGCTGTTCTACATCCTTTTTTGGCACGTTCAGCTCCTGAATTATGAACATGTTAAAAGATTTTGAGAGCTTTGTATATTGTTTACATATTCAGGAAGAACAAGATGAGCACTTATAAATATATCTGCTTCTAATTGATGTTGCTCCAAGAAATAATCATTTACCTTAGATATGTAGAGAATGATCGTAGTGTAAGGTTTGACGAGCTTGAGAAAAACTTGGGTTCTGATATTCTTCAAAAGGTCCTCAATATAATTTCGAATAAATGGATCATCCATAATTGTCCTTATATTACTCTGGAGCACAATTAATTTTGCAGACAAAGAGCCCATATGAGAGCATAAAAGGGAGAAGAACATGACCCAACACAAAAAAAAAAACTTACTTTGAGAATTTACTCACTCCAGAATCTCATTTTGTTGATGGGCTGCAATCAGATTTGTCATGGTCAAGAATAAGTTTTTAGTTTCTTTTACCAATGTGCAATAGAATATTAATAACATCTATAGCTTGAAGTTGCAAAGAATTCTTATCAAAACAACTACATTTGTAATATGCATGATTTGGTAGACACATATTTCATTTCCAATTGTAAATTATTAGAATTTCCCATAGTAATATGCCAAGGCAAATGAAATGAAATTCGTGCAGTTCAGTTAAGTATCCCTATGCTCCTTAGCATGAAATGAACCACATTAATCACCAGGAAGCTTTAAATTACCTTTTGTATGTACCTCAGATGGAGGCATCCCATACAAGAACTCATAGCATAGGACACCTAGGCTCTAAAGGTCCACATTAGCATCATGCTCTACACTTTCAACTGTAAACACAACTAAGAGTTAGACTTGGTTGTAGTTCATTAAACAAAATTCTTGATCAAAATCTATATTGTTCACAAACAATCTTGAATACGTACCCACTTAAGGTGGCAGGTAATCCAATGTGACACACATGGTCCGCTTATGGTTGAAGTAGGATCTGACCAACCAAAATCAACAATTTTGAGTTCACCCTGTCGAGAAATTAAACACATACAGGATTAGTACATGGGCACTGCGTCAACCAACTGTAAGAAAAAAATCATTTAAAGCATAATAGCAACCTGAGCTCCAATCAAGAGATTCTCTGGCTTAATGTCCCTGTGTATGACATGCTTTCCGTGACAGTATATCACATCTCATGCTAATGATGCAATGCCTTGTTGAAAGAGAAAAGGAATATCAGCTTTTCACAAACTCAAAGGAATAGAAGTTCGAATTAAACATCACTTAGACATGAAATATTCCAAATTGGTTACCTGAATTTCCTGATAGGCACACTTATATTCCATGTCTTGCTCCACCTCTGCAATCAGGGAAGATAGATAATCCTGCTAGGGTTTCTAATGAAGCAATACCAGTTAAAAATCAGGGTACTGTGTTGAATATTTTCACTCCATGGATTGAGGCATCAAAGGCTGTGAAATGTGAAACTGGGGATCAAAAAATTCATCCAAACAAGAGACAAGTTCTGAGTTTCAAACTTGGATTTTACTGAAAGCAAGCACCGAGAACCCTGTATCTTAATAACCTCTAGATGTTCTAAAATTTAGCTCACAAAATAGAAAAATAACAGACTCAGTAAAACTAAATACAGCACCATACCATACAGATTTTGAAATTCCTTGAATCAAGAGCTGTTATTGACTAATATTCCTCCCCCAAGCAAGTATGAAACTGGGTTTCATGTAATTCAGATTCAAAAGCGAACATACTGGAACAAAATCACCTACTCGGACAAGCGTCAGAACCGCAGGTAGTTAACACAAAAATTTCCAGACTGAGCTGGATTTGGCACCTAAAAGTTCTCGACTATATACATCATCTTCAAAATGAGATCATCCTGCTAATTTTCAGAGTATTTTCTCTGAGACTTTTGCAACCTTGTTCTGTGAGATTCCAGAAAAAATTTGCTCATAACTGTCCAGAAAAGCATTGAACCCTTAATGAACTAGTTGAAGTTGAAATTGTTAAACCAACTGTACTGATTCAGAGAAGATAAGAATGAAGATCTGGGCTTGGAGACTCTCCTTCAAAGTTTCAACTTCTTTCTCTAAGGATGTTTGCGAAATCATTCCGTTAGATCCAAAATACTTACTCAAAATTTCGCAGACACCAAATTTGATAGGATCAACAAAAGATTTCTTGACATCATCCAGAACATCTGATAAAACCTTGAAAGTAATATCTATTCCTTCAACAGTTTATTTAGTAAAAGGGAGAGATTCATATGAAGAAGTGGTGATGACAGAAGGTTGGGGAATTGAATCATTCTTTGATATAGATGCGTCATTCGACGATGAAATTTGAGGAAGATTAATGACTGGGGTTGAGGTGGTGTCAAGATGAGAGGTATTGACAGCAGGAGAAGAGAAGGTTTCATTCGCATCAGGGTTATTAAAAGGAATTTCAACTATAGAAAGATCGATTCTGGGGAGAAATTGTGGCAATACCTTCATGAGGAACTAAGGATTCAACTTGCGAAGATATTACAGGAGATAGTGAAGGATAAAATGTAGGAAATGGGATGGAAGTTTTAATATTTTTAAGGTGGCGAGATCTTTTGTGGGATTTGTTGACATCTCCATCACTCTACGAATCACAATTCAGATAAGAAACAGAGGCAATAATATTATTATTAAAAGAATAGTGTTTCTTACTATCTTGCTATTCGCAGGCTTTCTTTTATTTACATCGACTTTTTGCTGCGAACCCTTGGGAATATTAGGGTTTTGGACTATAAATTTGGTGCTAGAAGTGCTTTTCTTTGAAAACGAAAACAGTATGGGAATTACATAAAGTTGAACAAAATCAAATAAGACGATTTCAGTAGATAAGATCAATTTCAGTAAGATCAGTTTCAGCAAAATCATAAGAAAAAAAACTAACCTTAATGATTCCATAAGAACACTAGCAGAAAGATGAATTCGTAAAAAGTTGCAGACGATGAAGATTTACAGAGAATGTGGAGATAAAGAAGCCGAAGTAAAAGAAGGAAATTATTTCTCTACTAAATCTCTTCTTAAATAGATAAAAAAGTGATGACCGGTTAGCATTGAATGTGCCGGTGGGTAGGGGAATATTTAACACGTGTAAGCGGTTATGCTTAATTCATGGAATCTTGTCGATAGAGAGCTTAAGGAAAGAAATGAACAGTTGCAGCATTTTGAAACACAAATTCTCATATCATTCTCTCCTTCGCAGAGAAGACATGAGAAGAGGCAAGATGTAGGATTAGAATATCGCAAAATCAATACCTTTGTGAAATCTTTATACAACACACATCAAAGACATCGCAGATTGGTTACAGAAATGACATGACAGATGACGACAGCCTAAACACGAGAAAGATGTGAAGGGCTAGCGAGATTTAGGAATGTTGCGAAATTTAACATTTGTGTACTTGCGAGAATATCGCAAGCCAGATCCGAAAATAAAGGACAGCTTAGCTGTCATCCACTATGTAATATCCTATATAAAGAACTGAATATGTGCAAGAGAGGGAGAGATAATTTGGAGTGTTGAGAAAGTTTTGAGGAGAGAGAAATTTCAAAACAGTGTTGTATTTTTGATTTCATTTGCTTCTTGTAAAATTTTTAGATTCAATTAATAAAAAGTGTCGTTATTGATCTTAAGAAATGTGTTGATTATTATGAATTCTTATGAGGGATGTATTGTAGGATTTCCTGCAACTACATAATGGCGCTAGAAATAGGGAATGAATAAAATAACAAAGTGTTATTTGCTTCCATATGATAGATTTACACATAAAATAAAAGATTAATAATTATATATTGATTAACCGTATTGCAAAAAAGAAGAATTGTTTTTCTAACACATGCAGGAAGAAACAAAAGGAACATAACTTATATTGGAAATTGAAGGAATTCGCAGCGATATATTACAAGAAATAGAGGTGTTGATTGTGGATTTTAGTTTAGGGCTAAAGTTGTAAAACCAATATTTGTATAATTATCATGCAGAGGATGAGGCTATTTTATAAGTGATAAATACTTCTTCGCTTTATTAATTCACCTAGAATGGAGCATGTAGCAACAATCCCCCGAATATTCTGTGAATTTTATCATTATTGATTAATGCATAGAACGCCTTGTATTTCCTGTGTTGTTCCTAGCAGAACTCTCATTGTCGGTGCAGCATGATGACTGATTGTTACTCGCAGCAGAGTAGCATGAATATCCAAGTACCAACAGTAAGGCATGCACGAAATGCCCGTACAGGCTATAACTCTCGGTGTGTTATACTAGCCCGATTGAGCGTCTAGACTGTCAGTAACTGTCTAGAAACGATCACGGTAATCCAACTTCGCAGGCATGATTGGATGGTCGGGATCGAATCCAATACCCCCAAGCATGTATTGGAACATTCACTGCCGACCAAATGCGGGACCCGCATGGTCGGCCTCCCCAAAAAGGGTGGCATAGTTTGCCAAAACCGTCCAAACCAATAATAATGGACAAAAAACCCTAAATTAGGGTTTGCAGCACATTACATGTGTCGCAAAACGATCTCAACCATACATCTTCGCAGGCATAGATGGAGGGTGTAGATGTAGATTCAAAGGGCCCATAGCATGTCAACACAATCACCGTGGGCCCGCCTACACATATGAACAAACGGTCAGGACCAACCATGATTGGTTGTTCCAATTCGTGCGCACAAGACAATGCATGAAGCATGGCCGGCCAAAACCCTAATTGGGGCTTGCGGCATCATGTATGTGTCGCAAAATCATCTCGTGCATCCATCTACGCAGACTTGAATGGAATGCAAAGATGAAACATTGGGGAAGGACGAACATGCTAGCATGAACACCGCGGGCTCGGCTTCATGTCCGCCTGATCGGTCAAATCCATCCTTGGTCAGGCGCTCGGTTTGCGCGCCCAAACTAGCATGGTCATGCTTCCCAAATCACAAACTGATCTCGACCACTCAACTTCACCATAAAAATTGAGTGGCTCAGATCACGTTTCCATGGGACAGTTAGGTATAGGCGTGAATACCAGCCTACCACCTACACGCCGGACCAATCGGCCGAGACCGACCAAGCTTGGTCGTCTCGAAACGCGTGTATTGAAGGTGGCATACGCGCCCCTTCAGGAATCCTTTGCGGCATGGGATTTATGTCTCAAATCGATCTCAGCCACTCAACTTCACCGGTAAATTCGAGTGGCCTAGATCAAACCTTCGTGGGAAAGTGAAGCATGGACATGGACATCAGCATGCCGTCTACACGCATGCCTGATCGGTCCTCCATGAAATACCTCCCATGCTTGGATTCGACCAAGCTGAAGAAGTACACTCGCGCACCTCCTAACCCCTAATCTGAGGGTCGCAAATGTGGGTCGCAAGTCATCTCGTCCGTCCAACTTCGCCAGCTCAGACGGACGGCCTAGAATAAGAGTTAGGCGACCAGTGAAGTATCACCGTGATCACTGTCTGCCACTCTACCACACCATGTGGTCGGTTAAGGGAAGATTTGCTAGCACAACCTCCAAACCCTCACGTGAAGCAGGCAGGGCATGATGTTCAACAACGATGCTTCATATATGCCGAATACATTCGATGCATAACATGCATAGAATACACACGATACTTTACAAGTATCGACATCCTAAATAACTTAGTTATTTAACTAGCATTACATGCTACCTTTTGTGGGTCCCACGATCCACACACTCAAGACATCAATCATGTCACAAACTGGGGGATACATACTGGGGTATTGGTCTGGAGGTTTACAGCGTTTAGCGTGCAATGCGTCATCACAAGAACGTGTCAGGAAGACATGGATGGTTAGTGATGATGGGAGAAGTGGGCAAGATTGATCGGGTGACACTAACGCACTACTCCACTACTCCATCACTCCACTTCCTCCACTTCCTACGAGAGACGTGAATAAGGCTAAAATGACTTGTATAAATAGGTTCTCCTCACTATTTTCCAAACAGGAGCACAACACGGAAACCAAGTGTTAATACAACACGTATTCAAACACCCAGAGCCTGCTTGCATTAATCGCAAGCCTGCTCAACTTTCTGTTACAAGTCATAAAAAATACTAAACCTTCACAATCTCAACACCTTCTTCGCTTTCCTCCCTAAGATCAACCCCATCTCCTTCACTTTGTGACCAAAACAAGTCTGTAACGACCATTTCTTGGTTTACGCCAGAATTGTATAGATTGATCTCTCGAATCAAAAGCACTCACCGCGCAGTGCATTTGTTTAGGGTTTAGATTCATTCCTTGTAGTTGCGGATTATCTCACAACTACACCCTCATAAGAATCCATTAAAATGATTCCTAAACCTAATTAATTTGATATGAAACTAAGAATTAAGGTACTAAAATTATAAAGAGACACAAAGATTTTTACGTGGTTCGATCAATGTGATCTACATCCACGGTGCTTCACTAGTGATTGTATCTAATTACATGATTTTACAATTGAGACTCCATTAAAGAATATTTGGAGCTCTAGTTTTTTGGGGAAGAATATGATAAAGATAATAAATCTCTCCTAACATTTTCTCTCCCCTCCTAAAATTATCCTCTCTTGCTAAAAAGATCTCCCCCACTTCTCATGCCTAAATGGTTATTTATATGATCTTACAAAATATGACAGTTGTGTTGTCTCGCCATTTCGGATTTGAGAATTATCTTGCGAACCTTCGTAACTTCATTTCGCGAACTTCTTTTGCTTTCCTCGTGATTTCCTTTGCTCGCAAGATGTCTTTTCTCTCCACAATTTCGTAAGTTATCATTTGTTGTGATATTCCGCTCCTACATCTTGCCTCTTTTTTCTTGAATATTGCTTGAAGAGCGATCTTTAAGAAAAAATCCGTTGTAGTAGTCTTTGATCTTTGTTGGTGAAGGAACAAGCGAAAGAATATCAAACTCGAAAAGTATATACTTGCCTCTATTCTTTTGCGAAGTTCTGAAACTTTAAGAAGTAATTAGAAGTATCATCTTGCGAAGTATCTTGAAGAAGTATGAAGTATAAGAAATATAAAATATCCTTGAAGAATTATAAGAAGTACTCAATCCTCGAAATATATAATAAGTATGAAGTATCCTTAAGAAGTATAAGAAGTATTTAATCCTCGAAATATATAATAAGTATGAAGTATCCTTAAGAAGTATAAGAAGTATTTAATCCTCGAAATATATAAGAAGTATGAAATATCCTTGATGAGAGTGATAAATGTTGCCTTTGTTCATGTGAAATTATTATTCCATTTTTGGTGAGGATTCTTGCTGAGAAGATAAAGAACATAAAATATTTTCTTGGGTATCCATAGTTGCCTCTGTTCTTTATCTATGAAGGAAAATCCTTGAGAAAATGTTGAATAATTAAATTGCGTATCTATTCTTATCTTGCCTCTGCCTCAAGTGATAACCCTACTAACTTCTGAATTTTGCTGCAAATTTCTGAATTTTTCTGCGAATTTCTGAACTTCTGAATAGTGCTGTGAATAGTGCTGCGAATATATTGTTACGAACATACTGTTGCGAACATACTGTTGCGAATATACTGTTGCGAATTATGAATAGTCCTGCGAATTATGAATGTTTCTGCGAAGTTTCGCGGTATTATCTTGTAAAATTTTGTAAAATACTTGTGTGAATATAATATTTATGTAATGATTATGTTATGAAAGGTGTATGTGATGCTTATGCCATAAAATGTTTATGCAATGCTTTTATGATGCAAATATGATGCTTGAATGATGCGAATATGATGCTTGTATGATGCAAATATGATGCTTGTATGATGCAAGTATGATACTTGTATGATGTTAATACTTATCTATTATAATGCATAGCTAATGTTTGTGTTACTTAGCTCATTTTGCTGCAGTAAAATTGATATATCTTTGAATTGCCTCTATTCATATAATTATCTTCGCAAGTTTATTTGTGTATTTTCTTATATAAATTCGTCTTTGATCGCGAATGAAATCGCCTCTTTTGCTATGACTTCATGATATATATTCTTGTAAAAATTCTTCAATGATATTGATGGAATTGTCTTCTTTGATATATATTGTCTTCAAAATTCTTCAATGATCTTGATGGAATTGTCTTCTTTGATATATATTCTCTTCAAAATTCTTCAATGATCTTGACGAAGCTGTCTTCTCTTCAAAACTTCATGATGTATATTCTTGTATAATTTCTTCAATGATTGTAATGAATTTCATTAATTGCTGTGGTCTTATCATGCCTTCCTAAGTAAAGGTCTTATTTTGCCACCTCTTTTGTAGTAAAATTTTGTATTTGCGATAATATGACAAGTCTGAACATTCTTGCGAACATACAACCTTGTGACATTATCGTCTTGCGATGAAATCGCAGGACGTCTTTACACTTTCATGCAAAAACCCATTGATCTCATCTTATCTTCATTGTTATGTTCTGCGAGTTCTTTTTTCTTTTCTTTCTCTCTTTTTTTTTTTTTTTTTTAGAAGGCTCGCAGAAGTTCAATTGTTGCACAAATATGACAAGCCTTTATGTTTTCGCAAACAAGAAGCCTCGTGACATTTGCGTCTTATAGAACGTATCAGCTCCCTAATGGAGGGTGCTGCCCTTTATCTTCCCCCTGGTTGCCCCTTCAAGGAAGCGTACATCGACCATACAAGGTTAGCTCTTCCCATCCGGTTCTTCCAACAACCAGCTTTTGATATCAACCTCTTATCCTTTTTGCCTATAGGGCTTATAGTTACGAGGTTACACCCTATGGGGTATCTTTGGGCCAAGTGCATCATTTGCCAAGACTTGTCAAAAATGGCAGATGTGGTTCAACCTCACCCGGCACTCTTGACTCAACCGTGTACCTCAGTGCCTTGATCGTTTTCTGCACTTCTTGGGAAAGACAGTATGCCTTAGTCGCCCAACCTAAATCCTCTTACACCGCATTTTATATTGCGTAATGTCGCTAGATTAGGTGAGAATCCAAGGTGTCTAACCCGGATAGGTACCCCATTATTGGGTTGTATCCCTAAAATTTTACCATGTACTAAGGGCCCTTGGTGGTGTTCCGGTTACCCTTAGCCACGTTTATAGGTACCCCCTTAAATGACGTACTTTAGGACTTTGCCTCTTACGAAATATATCTTCGCGAACTAGGGTGTACGCCACAAAGGTTTGCCTGTATAAAATTTTCTGCGGCTCTCTTTCTTTTTTGGAGGATGATCACATATTGCGGTCTTTTATTCGCAAATTAATGAAAGTTTAATCGCAATTGATTTTTGGCGGTATTTTTTCGCCTTTTTTTTAAAAAAATTCATCGTAAATTTTTCATGTATATAAAATGTTGAATGTTTTCATGAAATGTTTAGTATAAGAAGTATGAGAAGTATCCATATCACATCTTTAAATCAAAATTATTTTATAGAAATATAAGAATTGAATTTTCTCTGTTTTTTGCAATTTTGAAGTCTTTGAAAAAATTTTTTGAGATCTTTAAATTTTTGCGATTAAGTCATTTTTGAATCTTGCGATTGTATTGCTTTTCGCCAATCTAAAAATCTTTGAAATGTTTTGTAACCTTAGAAATTGTAGAAATTTTGCGAGTATATAAATTCAAAAAATCTTTTATCTTCCGTAAATAAAGTATTAAAGGAAATGGTACTTACCTTTTTACGGCTTGTTGTTGTCTTTCGCGAAGTATATGACTTGCCATTTCTTGTGAAATAATCTCCCACTTTCTTCTTGCGAAATATCAAAAAATCTTGCGAAGTAATAATTTGCACAAAGTAAACGATCATCTGCGAAGTAATGATTTACACGAAGCATACGAACATCTGCGAAGTAAATATTTGTACGAAATTAACATCTGCGAAGGAAATATTTACGATATAAATTCATGCTGCGAATGTTCGCAAGGTAAATATTTGCGAAGTGCAAAGAGTAGAATTGTTTGTGTTGCGAATATTCGCATGGCAAACATTTGCGAAGTTCAAAAATTTTTGCGAATGGGGAGACTCGAACTTGCGTCACATTGCTTGTTCTCTTCACCTCAAACCATCTGCACTAGCTTCTGTTTGTGTAAAAAGATAAAATTCTCTTAACTTATCCTCTTGTAATTGTTTATATTGATGCGTTGTTGAGTCAAACAGTATTTGCGAAGTATTTATGTTCGTAAATAAAAATGCATGCATTGTTCGTAAACAGTATTAGGTCCCCTCCTTCGTTTTCGTCTGTATAAGTGAGAGCTTCTCCCATAGCAATTTAAGACCAAAGAGCGTATTCTACTTCGCCCTTCCTTCATCTTTACAGGTTGGTTTAACTTCGAGTTTTGCGAGCTGATAATGAAGCTGATTGCTTCACAATTAAATTATTGCAAAATGGGTGAAAGGATGCGAACTCTTCTGTGGTTGATGAAGAAAATATTATCATTGCGTCTTTCATTCTTTTACTGCTCCTCCCGCTCCACGGTTTATCTCAGATCTTTAAAGCGATTTGGATGGCTGGTTGATGAACTTTTACCGTAATTAATTTGTTGATTCATAATGAGCCATCTTCTCTTCGCTGATTGTCCTAGTTGAATTCATTTGCTTTCTTCTTCGCTTGTTTGCTGACTAGTATATCTTCTCTTCGTTCGTTGATAGATAGAGTTAGGTTTGTTGTTTAATAGTAAGCCTTGCTACTGTGTAAGATTCCATCGTCTTTGCTCATGACCATCTATGCTGGCTGTTGTTTTGTTGAGGTAGAAATAATGAACTTAATATTGCGAACTAATTCTTGCGAAATAATGAACTACTATTGCGAACTAATGAACTAATATTGCGAACTAATATTGCGAACTAACTTCTCCTCTTCGTAGCTGACCATTTGCTGAGATTCTCGGTGAATTATTCTCTTTAGGACTGGTCTTAAAGGTGATTTTCGCTGGGAAAAGGGGAAAAACAACTAAGATCAATCTGTGCTGAGTTACGGTCTTAAAGTTTGTTTCATCTGTACTGAGTCTTTGTTCATTCGCAATTAAGAGATATTGCTTTGCTGGAGCTTATGAACTACGCCTGAACTCCTTTGCTCATCCCAACTAAGATGGTTTAATTCTGGTCGAAATGTTTAATCGTTGCAACTTGAACGAACTTTCTGCGAATATTTAACTGGGCTATCCTCATAATTGTACAGTCTTTGAGAATAACCTACAATTATCTTCGCAGTTAGCAACTTTGGAAACTATATGTAGCAACTTTGAAAACTGTAGTTGAGTTTCCTTTGATTTCATCGTAGCTTTCTTCGTAAAGAGGTTCTTTGCGGGGATTGTCTGTGCTGCGTCTTTCTATATTTTATTGCCCTACATTCTTCCTCATCAAGTGACGTTAATGATGCTGGCATGGCCTTTCTTCCATGCTTGATAATTCGGCAAAGGAACGAGTGACGTTATGATTCTTCCTGTACGTTATGCCTTACATTCTTCCTCGTCAATTCTCCAAAGCCCCAAATATTCTTTCTGTACGTTATACTCTCAATTGTAAAATTAATAGTATATTTCGAGTCTAATATTTGCCTCTATTAGCTGGGCTCATAGTATAATGATATCTTTTCCCTAGAGACCAATATGCTTTCCATTTCTCGAGTTCCTCTTCACAGGATCCGTTAACTTCTCATATTGTTGCTTCGCAAATCTATACTGTTGCAGCATTCTTCATAAGTTTGTTTCTTTATTAATTTCTCTTCTTTTATCCAGGACTTCATTTCTCTTCGCATGTGTTTTATCCACATTGGTTATGCTCGCAGGTTCTTTAAGGTGCCATTGACTTGCTGCTATAAGGTAATAGGTATGAATGTGGGATTTGGAGAATTGAGCTTTGTATGCTTCATGAGTAGGGACGCTTTCATAGAAATGTAATTTCTCATAAGCTGGAATTCCTTTTGTCAAAATCCATGAACACAAGATTGACGTTTTTGATGCTTTGAGCCGTAATTTTTTCAATTCCATTTGTTGTTGTTGTTCACCTTTGCGTTCTTTGATTGGTTTCATTTTTCTACTTTCCCTTCATCTCCTTCCTGTATACCCTCTCGCAAATTGGCTTAATATCGTAAGAAACAATTCACTGTCAATCTCACAGAAATTTTTAGTCATAAATGTTGTTTCTCCCATCCTAGGAAAAAGGACTCTAACATTCACAGAAGTGAACTTCACAGAATGAAAACAATCAGTGAATTTGTTTAGTAAGATGTATAGTATTAAGATGAATAATTTATCCCTACGAAGAATGAAAAGCTTTCAATAAAATCTTTTTAATTTTGTTTTTGCGAAATGTAAATTTCTAATCAACAAAAAATCTCGAAGTTTGACCTTTTTAGAAATTCATTAA